>OZ035839.1:14671164-15002396 GCA_964034765.1 Knipowitschia caucasica
ATTCCCTTTGTATATGTCCATGGAATAATAATATCCACTTGTATTATATGACTTGGATCGTACGTGCGCTCTGATTGGCTGATTTGCGGTCCGATATTTTCCCATCTCGGACCGTTACCATGACGACCGGTCCGCAGCACGTATCACATTTGATATCTTTCATCGGTAAAAAACAAATAATGGGCGATGACTGGGAGCGTTCTCAGTGAGTTCTGTCATCAGGACGAGTTGGAAGAGCCAGAGGAAGTAATAACAGCAAATAACGACGAAAACACAACTTGGTTACAGACCAGAAAGGTAAAACCAGGACCAGGAAAACCAAGTGGGACATGAACATCACAAATATGTAAAAAGCATTGGTAAAGACACAGACTGAGAACTTACAGCGGGCGCCTCAATCCTCTGATCAGTTCTTCATGTCACAGTTTGACAGTTTGGCTGCATGTGTTTTTAGTTGAAACCGATCGATATTTGCATAAAGTAAAAATAGTCAGATAATAAAACATTTGTTAACCTCACCACGGCTCGGTCTGTACAAAAGGCCGCGGTCTGATATTTCTCTGCACAGACCTCGCGCTCGTTTAATAAGCCGTTAATATTTTCCAAAGTATTCATCAACTAAAATACGGTCCTCTGTGTAAGTCCTATATAATAGTTTAATTCAATCCATTTATTGTAACATTTCCCAACCCTGACGTCTTCCTCAGATTTGTCTCTGAGCTCGTGACCTGCTCCAACGTGTTTTACCCAAAAGTCCAAACTACAGTTATGATAAAAAGGAAAGAATATAATCTCTGAGTGGATTTCCTCTTCAGCACAATCCAGATCTTGAAACGGTTTAATCTCTGTTCAAGTCAGAACGAGCCGCAGTGATCTCAGGAGCCTTTCCCACTCATCTCCTGTTTTTTCACATTTTGTTGGAACTTAATTATTGGCTCTTTGTTGCCAGGAATCCAAAGTTTGTTTAATATTTTAGGGATCTAAATGTCTGAGCTGTCACAATGGAATTCATCTGAGTTTAACGGGTTCGAAACAGAACAAAGGAAATATGTTATGTGAGAAAGGTTTTAAAACGTTTTCTAAAGTTTTTTTTATATAGCGCCTTTCACAGACCAGAGATGGAGCAGGTACAGGAGGCACATGCCAGACCTAATATACACTCAGAAAGGCAGACTGGGATTCGAACCCAGGACCCTCTTGAGAAGCGGGAGTGCTAACCACTCAGCCACTGTGCAGAGTGGTATTCTTTGTATGTACTGTATGCACCTGCGGACTGCCCCGCCCGACCCGCCTCAACCTGGCCTTGTTCTACAACCTACGTCCTGCGTCGCATGTGGTCTCTCTCTATGGTTCAATACCATGTGGTCTCTCTCTATGGTTCAATACCATGTGGTCTCTCTCTATGGTTCAATACCATGTGGTCTCTCTCTATGGTTCAATACCATGTGGTCTCTCTCTATGGTTCAATACCATGTGGTCTCTCTCTATGGTTCAATACCATGTGGTCTCTCTCTATGGTTCAATACCATGTGGTCTCTCTCTATGGTTCAATACCATGTGGTCTCTCCCTATGGTGTTGGTTCATAAGCAAGTATAACGTCTCTAGCTTTAGCTTTAGCATTATAGAGAAGCAAGTATAACGTCTCTAGCTTTAGCATTATAGAGAAGCAAGTATAACGTCTTTAGCTTCAGCGTAATACAGAAGCTACAGTAGGTCCCATTTCGTTTTGTCGTCTTCATTCACGCTTTTCATGAATCACGCAGCTGCGTGAAACATATTACATCCTATCGCCACTAGGTGGCAGGTTAAGTCCGCTTTAGCTCTGCCAGCGACTTAAACGCTCAGGTATAAGACTGCGTGCAAACCTGTTTTGCCTAGTGACGCACACATGTGGCGCAGAACTAAAAAAGGTCTTGTTATGACTCTCAAATCATTAATGACAAAACAAAGACTAAAACGAGGATTTATATCGGGATGCCTTTGAACAATTGAGACAGCTGATAAAAGTTCACGTGTGATGCAGAATTTTCTACTTTGAATCCGTTCTTCACAGTGTCTCTGTTAGTGTGAATCGGTGGTATAGTGGTCTAGACTGTGCGCTTACGATGCAGGAATCCGGGTTCGATCCTGGGCTATGTCTTTTTATATTTACTGCATGTTATCACATTCTATGACAGATTGCTCTAAAAACGGTAAAAGATGAAGGTCAAGATGTTTTTTTGCAGATTATAGCTTAATTGTAAAAATAATCATTTAAGACCACATGTACCCCAATTAAAATAATGTTAGTCTCTTTTTGATGTGGAACTTTTACATGTTTGTCTAAAAAATAGGGAATAAATAAAATTGAAAGGGGATATCCTCTTGAGCAAACCCTGATGTTGATACGCTGAAGAAATACATTCCAACATGGCAAGGCAAGGCAAGGCAAGGCAAGGCAAGGCAAGGCAAGGCAAGTTTATTTGTATAGCACAATTCATTCACAAGGCAAACATCCATTCTTCCCACTCCTATTTTGGACATCAATTGCTTATTTATTTTGCATAAACTATGTATAATTACATTGATTTTATTTATATATTGACTGTGACTGCAGTACCACTTTTGGCCAGATTTTTACATATTGTTCCTTTAAGTCATCTTTTATTTGAGAACAATCACTGCATGAAAAGTGTGATTTTTGTCTCTTTTCGGCCCTGTATATTACTGTGAAACTTCTGGGATTCGGCTGTTGACGGTAGTTTGTTGTCCCCTCCTCCCTCCTCCACAGGAGGCTTTAACATGTAAATGGCAATGCTGTGAGCTATACAAATGCTAATCAGGGTTGAGGGGGTGCACAACTTGATCCATGCTGCACAACTCCTGCACAACTCCTTTCAGTCAGTCTGCACCTTGGATCAGGTCACACACTGTAGACCCGGATTTTGTAAATGCTCAAACTGTTTACACACACACACACACACACACACACACACACACGCACACAGAGACATATTTCATCATGATTGATTATAGCTTGTCATGTAAAAATAAATTAAATAAATCCAATAGGACAAAAGACATGTTGAAAGTGTAAGTGCTCATCAAAGGATATATGTATGTACAGTACAGACCAAAAGTGTGATTTTTCAGCCAATCACATACATATCCATTACCTACACAAAACATGTGTAGATATACCAAATTCAATTTCCATGGATATGTGAGATTTCATAACACTTTGAAGCAACTTTTGTTCAAGTTAAACTCATCATTCTATCAATGTGCAGAAGCCAGTACTTTTCCCTTGTTTTGTCTATCTGAAGGCCAAGCTACATGGCACTGTGGCAGCTGCTGATTGGAGGACTCCATGCCTCCGCTCTGTATAATACACTTGCATTCTGTTGTTCGTGTTGTTCGTGCTGTCTCGACAATCGACAATAAAACATGTCTTCTGTCTGAATTAAAGACGCGATCCCAGACATGTCATCTTCTTCAGGTGGTGGAGGATGCGGGCCTTGTCTGTAACATCTAGTGAACAGAAGACTTATTTTTTTTACACAAAAATGTGTTGTTATTTTTAAGCCAAAACTGAGAAACCTCAAGAGAATGCATCTGGATCAGCACTTGGACAATCTGCACAGCCCCTGATTCCAGTCAGGCTGTGAGCTGCTGAGACATGGACAATACCATCGTCCTCTTTTGCATGGACACCATTTGGAAAAATTGGATTACACAATTTGGACATGATTTGGACTGATTTGGATTTCTGAATCTGGACACTGAAGCTGAAACGTGTGATTGAACGACACGTCACAGAAGAATCATGGCTCGGCACAAATGCAGCCTGAAGAATCAAAACAAAGAAGTGGGAGAGACTGTTTTCAAAGCAATATCTGGAACCACCATCGACTGATGAAGTTTGGTATTTTACTGAAGATTGTTGACAAGTTTTATGAAAGATCTGAACATGTTTTATGAGTTTTCTGAGTTTTTGAAGTACCGAGTGAAGTACCAAGTTTATGAGTTTTTGAAGTATTGAGTTATGATGTTATGTACACGAGTGTACACTGTATTCTGAATACTTTTACTTTGATTAGCAATATATAGGCTGTGTATAATTACAAAAATTTAAACTGCACATGTTACATATAGCTACCATTAATTAGGAATTCTAAAATGCACAGGAGTAGCAGATCATATGGCAAACATTTGCATTAACTTGCATATAAGGCATTTTAAGCGTCCCGCACATACGCACGGCTCATTCACTCAGCGATCTCTCCTATTAGATCCTGCGTTATCTCCAATGCGTGTGTGGCGTAGCAGGATTGTCCAAGACTTTTGCTTGGACGACTGGGGTTCGAGCCCCGGCCAATCCTTAATTTTTATTAGCGGGGGGAGTATATGAATCAGATTACTCCGTTACTGAATAAAGTTGCATTTTTGTCCTGCTGTTTGTTTGGTGCAGATTGTGAAGTTTACAACAGATTACTACAGTCTAGCAACTATTTTAAATGTGTTGGCCTAATTACTAAGTATTTTTTATTTAACACTGGAGAAAACTAGCTCGGTTTTTGCTCGCCTGAGTGATAGGCTATGTGAAGATGTTTTGCATATGTGAAGATGAACTGGAGAAAGAAAGTTTTCCCCCCATCATAAATTTGTATTAGCAATATCGTGAGAATGTGTTTTATGTTTATAAGTGTCGCTACTGAATGTTAAAGTTTAAAGGATTGACTCTGTAAAACACTGTACTAACTAACTGCACTGTATTGTAAGTACTGTAACAATACAATTGTATTTTACTTTATTACTTATTTTTACTTCTTATTTTTTAATAAAAACACTTCTTCTCAAAAGTTCCTTTCTGACTTCTTCTACAGTATGGGATAGCCAGCAGCAAGTGCGTTATTGAACATGAAACATTGGAACAAAACAAACACAAGTTTACACTGTATTCAGAATACTTTTACTTTGATTAGCAATACAAAAATTTAAACTACACATGTTACATATAGCTACCATTAATTAGGAATTCTAAAATGCACAGGAGTAGCAGATCATATGGCAAACATTTGCATTAACTTCCATATAACGCATTTTAAGTTCCGGTTTCCAGCGCCTGTGTGGTGTAGCGGGATTGTCCAAGACTTTCCCGTGGACGTTCGGGGTTCAAGCCCCGGCCATTCCACTATTTTTATTAGCGGGGGGAGTATATGAATCAGATTACTCCGTTACTGAATAAAGTTGATTTTTTTTCCTGCAGTTTGGTTGGTGCAGATTGTGAAGTTTACAACAGTTTACTACAGTCTACAACTATTTTAAATGTGTTGGCCTAATTACTAAGTATGTTTTAGAAAAAATGTAAACGTCAACAAAATCAAAAGTGTCATAGCCTGTACTTGAACCCGTGTCCTCTCACACCAGAGTCCACCTCCTTGTCATTGAGCTATAAAGCCACAGAAAATTATCCGGTGACAGAGAACAAAGACCGATGAGAAGCCAATTTTCCTAACCCTGCTCACAAGTGCCACCTGGTGGTTGTTTGGGTCATTGCAGCATCACTGGGGAAAAAATAAATAAAAGACGCGTGAATCACACGTGAGTCTCGTGTGATTCACGCGTGAAAGGCGACAAAACGAAATGGGACCTACTGTAACCGCATCATCAGCGTACTTCTGCATATTCACCTCTGGGCAGAGGGCTGGGAGGTCATTTATATAAACATTAAACAAGAGGGGTCCTAAAATGAAGCCTCGAGGCTCCCCAACCGAGCTGTCTAAAAAAAATTGTTTGAGCATTGTAAAAAAAAAAATAAAAAAAAAAAAAATGGCTTTTGCTGCATCCAACCCCTTTTCAAAATTGTGTGTTATTTAGGTGTTCTGTTTGGTAAGATTGTGCTGTACAGGCTTTTAACTTAAAATCTTGATTGATGCTTTTCTGTTAGCGTTTTGGTAAAACAATGTGAATATAAAATAATATAAATGCATGTAGGTCGGATATCATTTGGTTGAAAGCCCCATGCCATTTGCAATAACATCCCTGTGGAGACTTGCAGACAGCCATCCATAAATAATACAAGTAGCATTTAAATGTTTACACCTGTCATGAAGAGTATTCTGATTGTGTGATGATTACAGTGTGTGGCTCGTCTTCAGAAGAGGCCAAACATCTCTCTGACTGATCCCCCTCTTGCTTCAAGCCGCGGGCGCCCTGTGTGTTGGAGCATTGATCGCTGCTGAATTGGATTGCAGCGCAGCCTGATTACTGATGTCAGTGTGTGGCAAATCACGTGGGAGCTCCAAAAGCTCC
Source organism: Knipowitschia caucasica (assembly GCA_964034765.1). Classification (NCBI taxonomy): domain Eukaryota; kingdom Metazoa; phylum Chordata; class Actinopteri; order Gobiiformes; family Gobiidae; genus Knipowitschia; species Knipowitschia caucasica. The sequence continues at coordinate 14,677,460 of OZ035839.1, forward strand.
TCGTGCCAAGGCTGAGGCTCGGAGCAGGCGGCAGCAGGAGAAGAAACACAGAGAAAATGGCAATCGCAGATACAGAGTAGATCAGAGTGGAGGGAGGGAGGGAAAAAGGTTCATTTATCAGGCTTAGGCTCCCTGAGCACAATGAAAGGCAGCATGCCCACACTGTACTGTACTCACGATGACGCACAAACAAAAAAAACGCTAATGTGATCTGGCTGTGTTGCGGAAAACTGCACCCGATTAGCGCTCAGTTGTGTGTGAGAGAACGTGATGTCTATTGGACATTCTGTTAGTTCACATGTCTTGGGAAAAATATGATTTATGAAAGTGAACAATAATTATGTTTTATGAAATTAGTGAGCGAAGAACGTTTTTTTTTTCTCAATCAAATAAAATGGTCTTGAAAATCACCATACCACCATCTAGATGCAGTGTAACCAATTGAAATTGTTAATTTTACTTCAGTAAACTTTGAATGACTTTCTTTGAGTATTTTTCAGACAGCACTTTTGCTTAGTGAGTACATTTTTCAACCTAACACCTCTCTTACTGGAGTAACTGTTGTATATTCATTGCACTGTTGCACTGTGAAAAAGCCTAACATTACTTTAAGGTGGGGGTACCAGACATTGAAACTAGAACAAATTAAAGTATGCAATAAAATGTTAATGTACTTTCTGGTCTCTGTCTCCAGTCATCAGCCAATCAGCTGTCAATATGTAAAAGTTAGCATGGTGTCTAATGAGAGCCTGTTTATTTATTCACAAATTGTTGTTGGACTTTAACTGGGGAAGTTCAAGTATTTGAACGCTTGCACTGATCATTTTGTTTCCCTAAATATGTTGCTTTTGTTAATGTTCTATTAGGGCTGGGCGATATAAACGGTATAAGCGGTATGCGATATAAATTTGGCCCACGGTAGAGATTTTTGTTATACCGGCATATTGCGATAGGTCATTATGTCATTAAATTGCGCAGGCTCTGACGCCAGCAGAAAGGACCAAAACAAACCGGCATTCAGCAGCATTAGCCTAGCACATTAGCCTAGCATTAGCCTAGCACTATTGGACACCACTGGAAACAACGAACAACAGCACGGCATTAACACCGTGTTTCTGTCTATGTATTGTTGTCACAGCGGCCCCAGCAGAGGTAAATACACACACAGTAATCACAGTTTAAGAGTCTACCTTTTGGCCAATCAGTGTCAAAGGGGCGTAAGCTCGAAGCGCCAGCGTGAGCCAAAATAGATCCATGCATGTGCCGTGTCCGCAGCATTACAGCAGAAGTTTGGGAAAGTTAGCGTCAGATTCGGACCTCCGCGGTCAATATCTCACGAAAGCTACTTTGTTAAACAAAATTATTTGTGCCAAAATGATCATTTACATCAATTGTTCAAATCCAATGCGCTGTTTTAATGAACATAAATCCATTGAATCATCCAGCGCAGAGAAAAGCGCTTAGGGAGCGTCAACAAATGGCAAGACCAGCTTTGTAAAATAGCTTTTACTGAAGTCATGTACCTGCACGAAACTCTCAGACACTATAAATAATGACCATTATCAAACTCCTACAGACTTTGATTTCAACATTTGTGAGTTTTTTATATTTTAAGTGAATGCATATTCACTTTTTTCTTTTTAAAAATTGCTTTTACAGTGAATGGTATTTACTGTAACATACATAAATAATGTATGTTATTTGTCTCTTTATTCGTCTCACAACTGATTTTCTAACTCAAAAAATATATATATTAGATTCTAATATATAAATAATTAACAATCTTGACTATTTTATGCAAGAACCTGCTAGACCTATATTGAAATTCACACAACAAATTATACCGCAATATATACCGTCTACCGTCTGTGTCCCAAATTATACCGCAATATGAATTTTAGGCCATATCGCCCACCCCTATGTTCTATCTTTTCCCTTGCTTTAACATCAAATTAGTACAGTATTGGTCTTATAATTTATTTTTATAAAATTTATTTTCTAAGACACTTACCAGTTTGTGTTTTAATTGCTATTATACTAATTGCTTATTACTTATTAAGGCCCTTATTTGGCTACTCCACCCACCTACTTGTAAGTGCCCTGTACTGTTACACACACTGCTTGGGGTATTTCACGGTGAAACTCATAAAGCCGGTACTTTGCCACAAGGTTACATGGCTCTGACTTTGTTTTTGTGCCCTGCGTATATATCTCAGTGAATTCAAGTGCTAGTCTGAAAGTGAATCTCCGCACTTCATTTGTTTACGTCTGGAATAGTGGCCATCATCTTTTCCTCTAAGAGAACAATAGCCATTTGTGCCCCCTCTGCTCGGGAGACAATAAAGTGCCAGCCCGCCTCGAGAGCGACAGGCCAATAAAACTACGTAATTGGATCTGTCAATCAAACGTTGGCGACAGAGGAGGAGTGGGCGGGCATGGCTGGACAACAAGCAAACGCGATGTTCCCTTTAAGCACAAAACACATGGGGAACTTACAGTACAGTAGCAACAGGTGGTCCAAAAAAAAGGAATTCTTATCATAATCTTAAATATAGCCTGACAAGCCAGAACCACATGTTTTTTACTTTTTTAAATATCTGAATTTGTTCTGTACCTGAATTTCTTTGCTGTGTTTGGTCGCTTTTGATTGAAGAGTCAATCAAAGGAAGCAGGAAGTGCATGCAGAAAAGCAAAACACCAATTTATTTTGATATTTGTAATAGTATGTAAACAGAAAACAGTGTGCACATTGACTATGTTTTACTTGAGGTACTGCAAACAATTAGATTGATATTTTGGGTTTTTATTATTATTATTATTTATCATTATAAAAATAAACAAGACCTGGCAACCCGTCATAATCATGTTAAAGAAATTGTATTTATTCTTTAGTTGTGGTTCAAGATTTGTATTTCTGTCACATGCTCAACAAAACATTTCACTTCAAAGCAAAGTATATTTCCCACTGCTAGACACAAAACTAAACGTAAAATCCTTTGAAATGACAAAACTGCTTCTTGTGAAGTGCCCTTTCTATAAGAACCTTCCTCTATAAGACCGTTATATTGAATATTTGTCCCACATGCAGTAGAGGTGGGGGAAATTTCTGATTCTTAGATTAATTATGATTCGGCCGTGGAAAAATTGAGAACGATTCACAAACATCCAAATTCAGATTATTTAAACAGGCCAATTAAAGCAAGACTGAAATACAGTAAGTGTGGTCTTCGAAGCGCTATAGGGAACAGACAGAGCGCGCATCCACAGCACACGCCTCCAGAAAAAACAGAACAACAACAGGCATGGCTGAGCTAACCAACCCACCTCACGGTGAGATCCGACCTGCGGTCACCTCATACACCTCACTTTTCAAACACACACTCTCTTAACGCTCACACAGTTTACTCCAAGGCCTGCACACAAACACACGTTCCCCACTAAGCTTTTGCGGAGAAAGACAAAACTCACAACACTGGTACACATTGACTCTCAATTCATTGCAAAGAATGCGATCCATGCTCAAGCTGGTTGGCGCACAGTAGCCTAGTGTAAACAGAAAGAGAAACTGAAACTTAACACGGACCTAGAGATAGTTGCTGAAGTTAGGCTGCGGTCACAAGCACAACCAAACAGCCAGCGAACAATCGAGGACGCTTTGGGTAAACTAACACCCACATCACAATAGGCCTAGCGAATTATGAAAGTTGTTGCGGAATTATTGTTTCGAGCTGCTGGTATTGAAGTAGTAGTTAATTTAAGCTTGAGAGAACTTTTGTATTATTTGTAGCTAACATATGAAATAAAAGCAGCAAAATCTACCTTAAGCGGTACACTACAGTTTAATTCTTCATGCATTTCCATTCCAATGTATATTTTCATAAAGGTTATAAAATATAATGACAATGAATTTGACTCTGGAAATGTGGAAAAAAGTGCATCAATTTAAATTTATTAAAAATGGATAAATAATTGTTTTATAGTCGAATCGCAGCCTCTGAAATGTAATCATAATCAAATTGTGAGAATTTACAATATATGATGTTTTAAAATCAGTTACTTCTAATCATCCTATCCCACCTATTCTAATTTAAGTGAGGCCCTGTTTATACTGAGACGCTGCGCAGACGTTTCCAGGCTATTAACAGAAACGACCTGGCTCCTAATGCAAATTTCTCAGCGTTCACATGAGGTTGAAAAACGATGTAGTTCTAGCGCCCGGCCAGTAGTGGGCAGATAAACTTTACAACACGACACACGACCCCGAGCCCCGTGCCCAGCCCCCCTCTCAGCAGTATATTCACTTCCTGTGCCAGACCCTCAGAACGCACCAACATCTATCTGCATTTTAACAGCAGCTGTGAACATGGAAACTGAACCTAGAGCTTCGCGTGGTCTCGTTTGGACGAACGAAGGAGTAGAATTATCCTCTGTCCCGCGCTGGAAGCCCACGTAGCTAGTTTGTGTGGGCAGCGCCATTGTTGTTGATGTTTGTTCTCCGCTACTGCGCATGTCCAAATTTACGTGCGGGGAGCAGCGCTGAGGCGGGGGTCAGAGCAGAGGGGGATTTCACACCTTTTTCCCTCTCGCGGGTGTGAAAAAGCTCCCTGCTGTGCAGCGTATCTGAGTTGTCCCACTCTGCAGGCTGGATCTGAACACTTACGTTTTCACCCCCCTGGAACACAGTCTTCGTATGAACGGTTGGTAGCAACCGACATCCAACTATACCGTTTTACTGCCACATTGTCTCCGTGTAAACTCAGCCTGAGTCTCTTGGTAAAATACTTTAAACATGCAATAAAGATCTATATTCTGTCATATGTTAATGTGTTAGGATCCGTGCGGGCGGGTCCCGGCTCAAAAGTGGCCAAAATGACGTGCGCTGACATGCTTGCAATACCACCCCGGGCCGATGGGGGTGGACCCGGAATGAGAATTATTCAATGCTAAAATATAGCATCTTCTTATCTCTTGAAAACGTCTTTACAGGATGGTCTAAAAGTCGGCTCTTGGCCCAAAGCTCCGTTCCACATGTGTGTCAATGCTGAGGGGAGTGAATTTTTTTGGACCAGTCTAGTTTAGTCGCTGTGATTTTTTTAAGGCACTTGTTAAATGAATGGGGCTCATGCAGCTGACGCATGCGCAGATACGTTTTTTAAGATAACATATTCTTTATTCTTTAGTTATCTCACAAGGAGGATAAATTTACATGTCACATTTGGCATGGATAGAAGCACTCAGATTGTGCAAAAAAGGGAGGAAATGTGCAAACATGTTAAATACAGGATATACAGTATTATGTACATAACAAAGTGGCAGTTTAAAAGTGGATATCAGAAATAGTGTCAGTATTAGTGCAGGTTTTTCAGTCCTATACAGTGACTTAAAGTGACTTGTTTTTTCACATTATCCAGCCCCCGCTGCCCATAGACCGCGGAAGTTGTGGCATATTAGTTAAAACTGCGGAGATAGGCGTGACTACGTCTGTTAATATTTACAGTCTGTAGTTAGGATGTTCTAACATATAAAGATATTGTGTCATTATTATAACAATGCATTGTGTTGTATTTTTGAGTGGTTGATTTGAGTTGTACTTTCCTTCATATGGGTTCTGATTTGAACTTAACCTGACTTGACCCAACACGGCAACAGTTCTCAATGTCACTATATAATATATAGTGGACAATATGTATAATCATCCAAGTTCATGAAAGGATTGTGGTTTGCCAACCCATTGATGCGTTTTTCAGCTTTGGCATCTTTCGTTGTAATTGTTTCATCCATAGTATTACAGCACTGTGAAATATTGTCTGTTGTTGCTAATGACACTGGCAGGTCGGCTCTGTGCCTTTGTCTGCCCACATTCCAGGGTCCCTGATCAGCCTTAGATGCTGCTGAAAGCTCCCAAGGTCATGCCGGAGGTTCAGGCGCTGATGTCTTCTTTGTGCTTGGCGGCACATGTGCTGTGTTTATTACATAGAAAGGTTCCGTCATTAGTCGGAAAGGGAGAGAAAAGCTTTGCCTTTTTTTTTTTTGTTCACGCTGCGACAAGTCACATTGAATTATCAACACTCCTGTAAGATACACATTTTATGCTAAGCTAAAATAAGCTTTTTTTCCTTGTAGATGTAATTTTAATATTAACCACTTGTGCATTAACATACTCTTGCAGAGATACTGAGTGCTAATTCTAGTATTGCACAGGCACTCACCAGCTTTTAGAGGATGGCTTTTTCATGTATTCGCTCACATTAGTGTTACCATATTATACGCATGCATGCATTTATGAAACAACTCAGTTTTTTTTTTTTTACATTCATGGATGAAATTATATAACTACAAATGCTATTGCTTTTATTGGCCTTTATAGTGAACTGTTATTGTCAAAATATAAAGTAGTCATATTGATAGTTTTTGATTTATTAAAGTGAATGTCAGTTACTTATTAAATTGTAAAGACAGCTTTGTGGCGGTCGGAATAAAAACTTAGGACACATTCTCTTCTCATCCAGAACATTTTACTGGTCGTAGTTTTTGCCAAGCTTTTTACATTTTGTTACTGTTGAAAAATACTTACATACATTACATTTAAATATAACATTGTTTTTTGTTTGTAGATTATTGTTAAATGTCAAATTATGAAACGCAGCTGACTTAAAGCTGCACTATCTCACTTTGTGAAATTTTCTAATGTGAGCGCTGGCCTCGCTTTTCTGCTCGCCCTCCCCGCACTCATGAAGCTAGCACCTCCCACTCAGCCTGTGCTTATGTGTTTACGGAGCTCACGTCTCACACATTTTAGTGGATGGCGTGACCATAGAATGGTAGAACGAGGAGCAAGACTTTCTTTTGGATGGCTGTTTCGCTGTGAAAGCAGTAACCGGTAACGAAGACACGGGAAGTATTGTCTGAACCGTGCCAGGGAAATTGTGCTGCAGTACAACACTCGGTCCAGTTGGTGGCGCTAATACTAACACCAGAGACTACCTCGTTGCCCTGGTTGAGATCCGCTTCTTTTCCTGTTTACATTCTGCTACTGTAGCTAACAGCTCAGTACGGATCGCGTTGTTTAGGGAAACTTGTCCAAATTGCTCTGATGCAAAGTGCAGCAGTTCAGTGGGTAACGTGAATGCACATGTGTGTGTGTGTGTGCGTGTGTGTGTGTGCACACACACACACTCTTTGGCAACGAGCGTAAGAGCGCTGAGAAATGAAGGAATGAAAAGTGTGGCGTACGAGGAGAGCGACCGCAGACAGGGAGGATACAAGTGTGTGTGTGTGTGTTCTGGTGATTAAATAAAGACTGATTCTTGAATGTCTGAAGTGTTATTGCAATAGCACCACACTGAGAGCGAGGGTCAGGACAGAAGAGAGCTATACCCGTAGGAAACGCTTTTCTTTGGCCCTGCAGAAAGACACTCCCCCAGCGCCCCTCGAGCACGGCCCAGGGCTTATATGAAAGGTTTAACACAAGCGGAGTATACGAAAGTGCAGGAGAGACGTGTGTGAAAATGCGTGTCACAGGAAGACGTAATGTGACGCACAATATCAAGTCCTCCCCGCACCTAATCCCCCACTCCCCACCACCCGCCACACTGACCCCCCTCATCTGCGCTGGGAAGCGGGCCCTGGCCGCAGTTTTGAACCGGATTCCAGGAATCGTGCTCTGGCTTAGGTCAAATGGCACCTAAAGCCCGGATCTAGTCGCGAAGCGGGCCCTGGCACACTTTAACCGGGCTTTAGGCTGCGCATGTGACCGCAGCCTCAATCTAAAATAAAATGAAACGACAGCACAAATCTGCGCTACTTTTTCTTCAAAAGGGCGTATATCCCAATGCATTGCATGTATATGGATTGAATTATCATAATGAATACAAAAATAAAGTGAGGTAATGCAGCTTAATAAACCTGATTCATATTTTTTCCCACTCGCTATCTTCTCTTTAGTCTTAATAAAAAGCCCTTGGCTTGACTAGCATAGTCAGTGCACGACTCCGGTGGGCCATAAATCACTATATTCATCCTCCATTGGGCAAACTCTCCACTTCTTAAATAAGACTAAATATGGCCCCCTGTGTGTGCACTGTACCTTACATTGCTCTAAATATAATCTTGCTTTTAAAAATGCAAAGAAACACAAATGTCAAAGGGTTCGGAGAAGGTTTGTGTTGCAGTTTTTGCCTGCTCCAACTTGAAGAAACTTGATTTAAAACTTAATATGTGTCCTTCATTGATCGCAGGGTTAGAGAGTCTTTTATTGGTTTGCTGCAAAAATGTGCAACAAAAGCACTTAGTGGATTGCAATATTATGTTTAAGAGCAGAGTTACACAATAAGATATAGGTTTAAGCAGTGGGAAAAAACAAAGTGTGCACTATTAGAGTCTGTAATCAAACTATATAGGTTTAAGATTTATAAGAAAAGAGAACTTTTAGGCGCGTTCAGACCAAAAGCTTCAAAAAGCTTTTGACGCGCTTCAACTGACGCCGGGATAGTTTTGTCATTTTGGTGCTTGAAGCTTTTGACGCGAGTGACGCGAGTGACGCGAGTGACGCGCCTGACGCCGGTGGGAGGAGCTTCTCTGTTGTCTGTAGTCAGGACAGCGGTGGATTTTTCAATGAGCAGCGAGCCTTTATTTGTTATATAAAGCAAAATAACGTTGTTGTAGGGCTTCAACAAAACATGTTCTGGGTTCACCACAGACTTGAGAGGCTGCAGTGTTTGCAGAGTTCCGTCATTTACTCCAGGAGCTGCGTACGGAGGAGTTTCGCTTTCAGCGGTACTTCCGCATGTCACTCGCCCAGTCTGAGTTCTCAAACCCCGGAGCTCGCCTCTCCCTGCCTCTCCCCGGCTCTCGCTCGCCTCTCCCTGCCTCTCCCCGGCTCCCGCTCGCCTCTCCCTGCCTCTCCCTGCCTCTCCCTGCCTCGCTCTCGCCTCTCCCCGGCTCTCGCTCGCCTCTCCCTGCCTCTCCCCGCCTCTCCCCGGCTCTCGCTCGCCTCTCCCTGCCTCTCCCCGGCTCTCGCTCGCCCGGAGCTGCCTTGCTATGAGCCAGACTCATCGTCAGCCTGTTCTTATTTTAAATAAACTACGTTTACTACACAGCATGTGTACAATGATTCTGTTACTCAGAACGTTACTACTCAAACAAATAATATTACTAATAACAATAATGACAATAAAACAGCAGCAGCAGATACATGACTTCTCTTCATGACAGAGACAGACCCTCTGCTGCTGCTGCTCCTCGTCTCCTGATTGGTTGAAGCCCGCGTCAAAGCTTCAAAAGCTCAGCTTTGCTCAACTTCGGCGTCAAAGGGATTGTTGTGATACGCGAGCGTTTCGCGCGTCAAAAGCTTCAAGTGAGCGCGTAGTACGCGCGACTCTTGAAGCTTTTGACGCGCGTCAAGTGACGCCGGGGCTCTCGGCTTCACCTGACGCGCTTCACCATTCACTTTCAATGCAAACCTGACGCTTTTGACGCCGAAGTTAAGTCCGGTGTGAACGCCCCTTCTTCTCAGAGCGAGGACCAGTTGAAACAAATAAATACATAAACAGAGGTGGTAGAAGTGTGGAATTATATAATGAGATTTAGTTTTAGTTAACATATAACATGATTTCACATTCTAAAACATCCATCCATCCATCCATTTTCTTCCGCTTTATCCGTTGCCGGGTCGCGGGGGCAGCAGTCTAAGCAGAGACGCCCAGACTTCCCTATCCACACACACCTCCTCCAGCTCGTCCGGGGGGACCCCAAGGCGTTCCCAGGCCAGCTGAGAGACATAGTCCCTCCAGCGTGTCCTGGGTCTTCCCCGGGGCCTCCTCCCGGTGGGACGTGCCCGGAACACCTCCCCAGGGAGGCGTCCAGGAGGCATCCTGAACAGATGCCCGAGCCACCTCAACTGGTTCCTCTCGACGTGGAGAAGCAGCGGCTCTACTCCGAGCTCCTCCCGTGTGACTGAGCTCCTCACCCTATCTCTAAGGGAGCGCCCAGCCACTCTGCGGAGGAAGCTCATTTCGACCGCTTGTATCCGCGATCTCGTTCTTTCGGTCATTACCCAAAGCTCATGACCATAGGTGAGGGAGGGAACGAAGATTGACCGGTAAATCGAGAGCTTCGCCTTTCGGCTCAGCTCCCTCTTTACCACAACGGTCCGATACAGAGACCGCATCACTGCGCACGCTGCACCGATCCGCCTGTCAATCTCACGCTCCATTCTTCCCTCACTCGTGAACAAGACCCCGAGATACTTGAACTCCTCCACTTGAGGAAGGACCTCTCCACCCACCTGGAGAGGGCAAGGCACCTTTTTCCGGTCGAGCACCATGGCCTCGGATTTGGAGGTGCTGATTCTCATCCCAGCTGCTTCGCACTCGGCTGCAAACCGTCCCAGTGCATGCTGCAGGTCCTGGTTCGTTGGAGCCAACAGGACGACATCATCCGCAAAAAGTAGAGATGAAATCCTGTGGTTCCCGAACCGGACCCCCTCCGGCCCCTGGCTGCGCCTAGAAATTCTGTCCATAAATACAGTGAACAGAACCGGTGACAAAGGGCAGCCTTGGCGGAGGCCAACATGCACCGGGAACAGGTCTGACTTACTGCCGGCAATGCGAACACAGCTCTGGCTCCGGTCATACAGGGACCAGACGGCCCTCAGCAGAGGACCCCGGACCCCGTACTCCCGGAGGACCCCCCAAAAGACACCCCGGGGAACACGGTCGAACGCCTTCTCCGAATCCACAAAGCACATGTGGACAGGTTGGGCGAACTCCCATGAACCCTCGAGTATCCGATGGAGAGTATAGAGCTGGTCCAGTGTTCCGCGACCGGGACGAAAACCACACTGCTCCTCCTGAATCCGAGATTCGACCATCGGGCGTAGCCTCCTCTCCAGTACCTTGGAGTAGACCTTACCGGGGAGGCTGAGGAGTGTGATCCCACGATAATTGGAACACACCCTCCGGTCCCCCTTCTTGTAGAGAGGGACCACCACCCCGGTCTGCCACTCCATTGGCACCGCCCCCGATCGCCACGCGATGTTGCAGAGACGTGTCAGCCAAGACAGTCCTACAACATCCAGAGACTTTAGATAGTCAGGACGGATCTCATCCACTCCCGGCGCCTTGCCACCATGGAGGCTGCCAACCACCTTGGTGACCTCGGCCAGGGAGATGGAAGTGTCCGCCCCAACATCCTCAGCCTCTGCCTCCTGAACGGAGGACGTGACGGGGGGATTGAGGAGAACCTCGAAGTATTCCTTCCACCGCCCGACAATATCCTCAGTCGAGGTCAGCAGCCCTCCACCCGCACCATACACGGTGTTGGCAAAGAACTGCTTCCCCCTCCTGAGGCGCCGGACGGTTTGCCAGAACCTCTTCGAGGCCGACCGATAGTCATGCTCCATGGACTCTCCGAACTCCTCCCAGTCCCGGGTTTTTGCCTCTGCAACAGCCCGGGCCGCGGCACGTTTGGCCTGCCGGTACTGGACAGCTGCCTCAGGAGTCCCACGAACCATCATTGCTCGATAGGACTCCTTCTTCAGCCTGACGGCATCCCTTACTGCCGGTGTCCACCACCGGGTTCGGGGATTGCCGCCGGGACCAGCACCAGAGACCTTGCGACCACAGCTATGAGCCGCCGCATTGGCGATAGAGGAAGAGAACATGGTCCACTCGAACTCGATGTCCCCCTCCTCCGCCGGGACCTGGGAGAAGCTCTCCCGGAGGTGTGAGTTGAAAGTCCGTCTGACAGGGGGCTCCGCGAGACGTTCCCAGCAAACCCTCACTATACGCTTGGGTCTGCCAGGTCTGACCGGCTTCTTCCCCTGCCAGCGGATCCAACTCACGACCAGGTGATGATCGGTTGACAGCTCCGCCCCTCTCTTTACCCGAGTGTCCGAGACACGCGGTCGAAGGTCAGATGATACGACAACAAAGTCGATCATCGACCTCCGGCCTAGGGTGTCCTGGTGCCACGTGCACTGGTGGACACCCTTGTGCTCGAACATGGTGTTCGTGATGGACAGGCCGTGACTGGCACAAAAGTCCAACAACTGAACACCACTCGGGTTCAGATCAGGGGGGCCGCTCTTCCCGATCACCCCTCTCCAAGTGTCACTGGCATTTCCCACATGGGCGTTGAAGTCCCCCAGGAGAATAACGGAGTCCCCGGGCGGTGCACTGTCCAGTACCCCTCCCAAGGACTCCAAGAAGGCCGGGTACTCTGCACTACCGTTAGGCCCGTAGGCCGTCACAACAGTGAGAGACTTGTCCCCCACCCGGAGGCGGAGGGACGCGACCCTCTCATTCACCGGGGAGAACTCCAACACGTGGCGGCTGAGATGGGGGGCAATGAGTATGGCCACCCCAGCTCGCCGCCTCTCCCCGCGGGAAACACCAGAAAAGTGGAGCGTCCAACCCCTCTCAAGGAGTTGGGTTCCAGAGTCCAAGCTGTGTGTCGAGGTGAGGCCGACTATCTCTAGTCGGTATCGCTCAACCTCCCCCACAAGCTCGGGCTCCTTCCCCCCCAGTGAGGTGACGTTCCACGTCCCAACAGCCAGATGTTGGGTGTGTGGACTGGGTCGTCGAGGTCTCCGCCTTCGACCGCTGCCCAGTCCTCGCTGCACCATGCCACCACGGACCCCTCTGCAGGTGGTGGGCCCACAGGAGGGACTGCCCACGTCATCCCTTCAGGCTGAGCCCGGCCGGGCCCCGTGGGCTAAGGCCCGGCCACCAGGCGCTCGCTTGCGAGCCCCGACCCCAGGCCTGGCTCCAGGGTGGGGCCCCGGCTGCGCCATGCCGGGCGACGTCACGGTTTTTGTTGTCGTGCTGTCCATGGTTGGCTTCGGACTGCGCTTCGTCTGACTCGTCACTTGAGACCTGTCTGCCATGGGAGGCCCTACCAGGGGCATGAAGCCCCAGACAGCATAGCTCCCAGGATCATCCGAGTGCTCAAACTCCCCCACCACGTTAAGGTGGCAGTCCAAGGGGGAGGACTGCCACATGATTCTAAAACATGAATTTTCAATATGAATATTCTCAAGCTCATATCAAAGGCAAACAATAATTCATAATATATATACTCGACTGTCTTTTTGTGAAGTGAAATGAGTTGGACGCTATTACTTTGCTTGAAATGCCGCTTGGTGTGGTTTAAAACATTCCTCCATGACTTTTTTTTTACACACAGATACAACTTGGACTTTTGCCTTGTGAAGCTACATGGATATTTAGATAAACTTAAGCAAAAGGCAGGTACCACCACCAGGACAGTTCAGCAAGAATGTACTGCATATTTGTTCTATGGAAATATATAGTGAGAAACATGCTCATTAAAAAAAACATGCCCATTTGCACCCAAAAGAAATCTGTGAAAGCTGAACCGCGATATAGCGAGGGACCACTGTAATCGCATAATCTCAAGTATAAGTGAAAACAAATGACGGTAAATGCGCGCTTCCTCCTCCTTTCAGATTGCCTGTAAAACCGTTTCCTTGTTACGTCTACGCTTCCCATGTGGGCCCAAGCTATAAAACGACATGACCTGCTTGTAAAAATTAGTGGGGTCATTGCGAGCAAAATGAAGTCGAGGCGGATCGGATTTATGGACTGTCTGCTTTAGCCGACGACCCAAAGCATATGGCGTGGTGGCATGTGTAAGAGCTCGCAGAAATGGCTTATGTCATGTTAGATTTGTGGTGACAGGATGCAGGGGACATTACTCATCATTACAAACAGCGCTGGCAGCCTGTTCCTGTCACATTATGGCGGTATAATGAAGCGTAGCATGCTAGCCTCTGCAGGTTGGAGACAATAGCTTACCATTAGCACAGGTCGGGAGCAGCCATTCGCGACGCCATTCAGAATGTAGCTTATTTTTATTTTATTTGTTTTGGTTTATTAGTGGAGTGTAGGTCATACAACTTGACATCTGTTACTATCAAAGATTAAAATTAATATAAATAAGCAAATTGCATGTTACAAACATTGTCCCCCCATTCCATTTTGGGCTCAGCCATGATAATCAACTGAAAAACGTGATATATATATGAATGGATTGGTATACAAGAAGATGGTGTATGAATGTGTATGAATGTAAAACCAGTAGTATACTTCTATTGGAAAAAAATAAAAATGTTATTCGCTGGAAATGAACAAATCAACAGAAAAAAGAGAGACTGCATCAATGAAAGTACAGGACTGGTTAATCGACTCGTTTGTATTGCCCATAACATTACGTTGCAATTGAAAACACGTAAAAAGTAGAAAGTAAAAAGCCTTTATAGAACCCAATGTCAATTAGAATCAATGTGTTTTGACAGTGATTGTGAATAAAGTCCCTAATTTAGCTGAATACCTTAGTTTAAGCTGTTTTTTTTGTTTTGTTTTTTGTTTTCAAAATAAGAACTATTTTAATGTTGATTTTTCTCCATCTTGAACCATTGCAATAAGCTACAGTAATTGTATTGTTGGATGCCTGTGCTTTATGTGATTCTCAATGTGTATCCTTGCTTAAATTGAATATCTTGGCATCAGTAGTTGAACCAAGATAACCAGTGTCTGTGTGTGTATGCATGCGTACACTGTACAAGTAAAGAGGTGGAGCTAAAGCAGATTTAAAGACATTAATGTTTGTAACGCTTCATCCGCTCAATTCCATGTTTCTCTATATTTTCACAGGAGCAAGGCAAAGTGGCCGTAACTTTCAACATTGGCACAGTCGACATCAGCGTTAAGGAGAACGTCGCGGTAAACGATGGGAAATACCACCTTGTCCGTTTCACCAGGAACGGAGGAAACGCAACTTTACAGGTCGACAACTGGTCTGTCAATGAGCACTTCCCCTCAGGTAACACCTCTATGTCCTCTCTGTCCGTCCGTTTATTGTTTTTTCTTATTTTCTGTTTTATCAATTAAATACAGGTGAAACTCTGTATATTAGAATATTGTTCAAAACTTCATATTTCATTAATTCCACTTAAAATGTGAATCCATGTATGACATAGACTCCAACATGAAAACGTCATGGTAAATAAACACTGCCATGAATTACTGAAGGAAATGTACTTTTGAACGATATTGTAACGTGTAAAGTGTTTTCGGAGTTTCACCTGTACCTGGTTAAATCTGGACACCACCTGTTTCGACAAGGGCAAACATTCATAGCAGTTTTTTTAAAGACTACTTACATGCACAATGCTCCAACTATTGTTTTCAATTGGCCACAGCAGATTAAACTATCACCCCATCAGTTTACAATCTAAAAATCTTAATATTTTTGCAGCCGCTTAAATATAGTATTGATAATGTGGAAGGGATATAGCTTATTATATGTCCCTGTAAATTACATTGTAAAACTGCTCAAATAAATTACTGCTACTACTACTACAATTAAACTCGCTGCTATTAACCTGCATGCGAAAGCCAGATCCTGTCAGAAGTCTGAAGTTAAGCAGGACAGGGCCTGGTAATTACTGTGATGGAGACCTCTGGGAACACCGGGTGCTACAGTTGGGGGGGCTGCGGCTGTCAAGTGCCAAACTATAGTTGGTCCTTTGGCAAGACACTTCACCCACATTGCCCAGTATGAGTCTAGTGTGTGTGATGGGTTGGTGGTGGTCGGAAGGGACAATGGCACATTCTGGTTGCCTCGCTTTTGTCAGTGTGCCCCAGGAATGGATAATAATAAATGAATGTCCGAAAAAGCGAACCAAACGCATTATTATTATGATTATATTGAGCATACAATTCAACTAGCAGTGCACATTTCCAAATTAGCATTCCTTTCATGTCTCAACCAGCAACTTTGAACTTCGGACTAAGATGTCTTGAAAGAGGCCAGAACAGAGCAACATCTGGTGTGCTCATTTTTGAAAAAGAATTGAAAAGTGGCAATTGGTCAGTCATCCCACGAGCAAGATAAAACGCATATGTCTCATCCACGGGTCAGCAACAGCAGCTCCATATCTGAATACAAATGACACCATCAAATAACACTCTACTGATGTAAAAAAGGTGCAGTTAGAGATCATACACTTCTTAAAATGTATTTGATTTGTTTTTACGTTTCCTCTTTTATTTTAGCGATGGTAATAACTTGGGAGGGAGAGTACATGCAGAGTTAAATATACAAATATATTGTATTTCACTCAATGAGCTTCATCAGCTTTATGTGATGGTAAAGCTGCTGAAGAAAATGCCCTATTTTTCATTATTTGATTTTGTTGACCTTGTTTTTTGGGGGAGACCGATAAAATAATGTTTTTGTTTTTCTTTGTTTTTGTTTTTTTATTGCTTTCATTCTGCCCCTTTAAATCCTGCTTCGTCCAATAGCATTATCCAATCATAAGTTATATTCACATTCTATTGTAGTTACAGTATATATTCCCCAACCTAATGAAGACGTCTTGAGGTCAGAGAACATCAAGAAGAAAGAGTGATTCAATAACTATTTATACTTTTGAATCAAGACAATGGAGAAAATATGCTCCAAGCTTATCGCAGTAGTCTCTGGTACAGAAGACACAGGGTTTTACCGTATGGGCTGTTGTGGTTTCACTCCAGCGCTAACAGGTGACACTAATGCTTTGTGTCTCCCACTCTCTTTGCCGCGAGCAGTCCTTAGCTTTTCTTTGAACAGATAAAGTTTGATGGCTTTCATAACTGCATCTTAGCCGCCACTCGCTTTCAGTCAAACACAGACGAGCTCAAAACACTCACCCCTTTTTTAATTTGTTTTTGTTTGGTGTTTTTCTAGTGTGCAAAAATATTTAGTTGACGACACTTTGAACTGGGTTTTAAAGTTTTTAATTTGAACTGAATAGACCAGACTAGTCATATTAATTTGCTTCACAAACACACAGTCAAAAGTATAAATAGTTTGCAATTTGCATGTCCAAAAGCATTTTCAGTTGCATTCAGATGCATCAGAAAAGATTGCCATAAAAGATGCAGGAGGGTCTAAGGACAGTGATGATCCAGGACATATATGGACATGTATGAATATTTTTTGTAGAAGTTAGATTTTGTAAAGTCCTCCGAAATGACTTATTTTGTGATTTATTTAATTATAAATATATTTGAATTCAATTTGCGATAGCGTCAACTAGGGGTGGGCGATATGGCCTAAAATTCATATTGCGGTATAATTTGGGACACAGACGGTAGACGGTATATATTGCGGTATAATTTGTTGTGTGAATTTCAATATAGGTCTAGCAGGTTCTTGCATAAAATAGTCAAGATTGTTAATTATTTATATATTAGAATCTAATATATATATATTTTTGAGTTAGAAAATCAGTTGTGAGACGAATAAAGAGACAAATAACATACATTATTTATGTATGTTACAGTAAATACCATTCACTGTAAAAGCAATTTTTAAAAGGAAAAACATATGCATTCATTTAAAATATAAAAAACTCACAAATGTTGAAATCAAAGTCTGTAGGAGTTAGACATGGTCATTATTTATAGTGTCTGAGAGTTTCGTGCAGGTGCATGACTTCAGTAAAAGCTATTTTACAAAGCTGGTCTTGCCATTTGTTGACGCTCCCTAAGCGCTTTTCTCTGCGCTGGATGATTCAATGGATTTATGTTCATTAAAACAGCGCATTGGATTTGAACAATTGATGTAAATGATCATTTTGGCACAAATAATTTTGTTTAACAAAGTAGCTTTCGTGAGATATTGACCGCGGAGGTCCGAATCTGACGCTAACTTTCCCAAACTTCTGCTGTGTTGCTGCGGACACGGCACATGCATGGATCTATTTTGGCACACGCTGGCGCTTCGAGCCTACGCCCCTTTGACACTGATTGGCCAAAAGGTAGACTCTTAAACTGTGATTACTGTGTGTGTATTTACCTCTGCTGGGGCCGCTGTGACAACAATACATAGACAGAAACACGGTGTTAATGCCGTGCTGTTGTTCGTTGTTTCCAGTGGTGTCTGCTAGGCTAATGTGCTAGGCTAATGCTGCTGAATGCCGGTTTGTTTTGGTCCTTTCTGCTGGCGTCAGAGCCTGCGCAATTTAATGACATAATGACCTATCGCAATATGCCGGTATAACAAAAATCTCTACCGTGGGCCAAATTTATATCGCATACCGCTTATACCGTTTATATCGCCCAGCCCTAGCGTCAACACACCACATGTCACCTATATATTTCCCTGTTACAACAAACAGAAGTGCGTTTGTACAGTTTATATTAAAGGACAACTAAACACTAAATCACTATTTACTTATAAACTGCATAAATATGTTTCTTATAGTTCACTCTACATGTCCTGGTCAATATTTTGACATTTTAGTGCACATTAAAGGACAACTCACCCTCAAATTCTCTTTTTTTTTCTGATAAACGGCATAAATGAGTGTCCAATAGTGTGCATATCCTGGTCATAATTTTGTCACTTTTATGCAAATTAGTTGAAAGACCAACTTTCTTCCTAAAACCGTCAGTGAGGCGCCATCTGCAGGCGACCTGTATTTACTACAGTTGAATTTTGAATCTGGCGCCAACATTGGCACAGCCGCGAAGGCTGACGTCTGCAGTGAAGGCTGACGTCTGCAGTGAAGGCTGACGTCAGTTGCCCTGCCGCCCTGAGGTATTTAAACGGCCCAGTCGTGTTCACGCCGCCGTAGCGACTTGGAGAAGGAATAGCAGAGAGGATTTTCATTGATTGTCAGGTTTGCGATTAGTTATAGCATTTAGGTAGATTTTAATTAGCATAGCCGTTTGTATCATAGATGATTGTGTAGTGTTAATAGCGTTGTTGTTGAATATTGTTGTTTTTGTCATTAGTTGATTTTATTGTTAGATTAGTTTGCTGAATTTAGCTTAGGACTTTAGTTAGTATTACTAGTGTTCTTTATCATGTGCAATTTCATTGTATATTGTTTATTGTACTTGTGTACAATAAATACTACTTTATGTTTGAGCGTGTGTTAAATTGCTGGCTCTTTTGTACACATTGGGGTATCATTTCTATCCAAAATGCCTTTGGGGTTTCCATGCAGCACAAGTTTTCCCTTGGGGACAAAGAGGTGCAGTGGCCGCAGGTAATTGTGGCAAGTGTAGAATGTTATAACTATATGACCCCACAACATATAGTTTCTTGGTCTGGGTTCATAAATAAAATGTACAGACAAAACTGTCAAGCAAAGCACCGCAACATAAGGGGTTACTGTATGGGAATATATGAAGGCTAGCCACATAAATGGCCACTCTTGTCAAAGGTTCAATTCAGACAGGTTAGCCTTTCGGGGTCAGGATCCCTACATGATTGCTCCTCAAGACCTGTGACAAGCAGTTCGTACTTTTTATTCGACTCTAATCTATATCATTCAGAAACAGGCCCCCTTCTGTGGTGGTCTGCTGCCTCTGCAGTTATTATTATAGATCCATGGGTGGGGCCTGCTAGCTCTACTAGCAGCGCTAGCTCTGCTAGCGGCCCAAATTGATAGGGCTGAGGGCCGCCGTCTGCCTCTTCTCTCTCTACCTCCGGTGAGGACGGTGGAGAGAAGTCCTCCACCTCCAAAGACCGAACAGAAGCTGTCACAGCCAATGCAGATGTCAAGTGTCAATCATAACTTAGACCCGCCCAGTCCTCCACGCTACGCCCATTTGGAGGGAGATTTGAAAAGAAAATGTGAGTGACTTAATCCTTGAGGAGCGGGGATGAGAAGTTCTTTAAAGCCTAAAACCGTCTGTGACACTATATTTGAATTTGGTGCCTGGCCTCTCCATTGGCTCTGGTGTTTGACTCTGTAGCTCTGCGCCTGTGGTATAAAAGCAGCCTAGTCTCTTGCGACCTGTATCGAGTTGCAGTATTCTGGTAACATGTAGTGGTTTAAATTGAAATTACATCAGTTAACAGCCACTAATGCTACTGACATAATTCTATGGCTTAGGTTCAGCTGTCCAGCTATACTCTTATCTTTGTGTGAAAATAAGGGTGGAATGAGAATTTCTGGTGTGTAAACTATTGCTTTCTTTTTGTCAGACCACGCCCAACTCTAAGCCCCACTTCTTGTCCCCTGGTGAGCCGGGCAACGTCCTTTTATAAAAATAATTTTCAAATGTTCATGTGGGCGGAGTAAGGCGGGGCACTGGTGTTTAGTTTTCACTTAAAACTTTCAGTCTTGCTGGTGCTATGAGACTTGGGTGGCATCTCTGACTGCCACCCCCCTGACCCAGAAATGGATTAAAGGGTAGAAAATGGATGGATGGATGGATGGCTTTCAGTTATTTCTGTCCATTTTCACATCTATTACACTTTCTTGTCTATTTGTGCTGCTGGACCTTCTTGCCGATTACATTGCATACAAAACTGCTCTCACCTTTTTAATCACCAGCCATTTCGCACTGCAATTTAACCCTCACCGCCTCCATAATTATCCCAAAGTGCTTTGAGCGTCGGTATTCACTGCTTGTTTTCTTCCTCTATCAATACGGACGCCAATATCCCTGATCCCAGCAGCAGCGCCTACAGGCTCAAATCATTGCTAAATACTTTCTGGGTTGTATCCTCGGCTAAAACAAAGCAAAGGTGAAATTGTTACTCATATTTAATGGAGCAGAATGTGTTAAAGTTTGCTTCCAATAAGAATGCGCAGTTGTTGAGCCATTGAGAAAAAACAAGTCAACAACACAAAGTTGAAGGCTATACCATGACTTTTGAGCTACAAAGAATAGTAATAAAATCCATGCACTTATAATGCAAACAATAATGCAAATTTTTAATTGATCATTTTGTGTGAGCCTCTGGAATAAGCAATGATGTCAGCTGTATATATAGGGTTACACTTGTTCATATTTCCTTTTATAGTCTATAGATACAGTATATATATATTTAGGTGTCTTTGTGTTTAGACTGCACTGAATGGACAGAGAATATGGAGTGGAGAGGAGGAATGAACGGTTTACACAGGAGTCAAACAGTCCTTTCTTTCATCCATAAAAAACTCATCACAACACGGTCTTGCAGTTTACCAGTGTGAGGACAGGCCGCTCTCCACGCAGCCGCCTCATGCTTTCAGTGACACGTTTCCTTCTAGACCCACATAAGTCCCTCTCTGGTCTTGCGATGCAGGTACAAAGCCTTTTCAGCTTGAGTTATTTTCTCACAAATGCTTTCAAAATCAGCACTTTTTCCCCTGCCCCGTCTCTTTGGGTCTGGGTCTAACTTGCGTGTGTGCGCTGTGAGCAGGGGGGGGGCTCCCGGAGGAGATGATACACAAAGCAGCACAAATCAAATGCTATGATTTGTTTCATTTATCAAGGAAAAATCTCATTCTCAGGATTATTGGTCTCACGCCATATTATCCGGTGGCCAATATTATCCGGTGGCCAATATTATCGTGCATCCCTAGTCTTTATATCTTAAAACTATTTGGTTCCATCACTAGTTTTCTCATACATATGTTTGGCATTTGTCACATCTTTGAATCAGCTTTTTCAATGAAAAAAAGAGGACCACCTTCACTCAGCCAATCAGCTCCCAGTATATAAAATACTAATAGAGAGTTGAGGTCTGATTCCTCCATATCATGTTCAATTAATCATGTATTTGTATGGTACACTTTGTGTACAAGTGCTTCACAAGAGCAATTTAAAAACACTGATCAAATGTACAACCATCATCAAGTATTGAGCTTAGAAATTTTATCAAAATTTGGGTTTAAAAGAGAAATAAAAGCAATAAATATTACAAAATAGAATAAGTTGAATGCACAGCTAAACAGATGTGTTTTCAACCTAGTTTTGAACATGTTCAGGTTTAGGGTTTGTCTCACAAGCTCAGGAAGACGGTTCCATATCCAAGCTGCATAGAGCTGAAATACAATCCTGGTTTCGTCCTGACTCTGGGCACCAGCAGGAGGCCAGTTACTCAAACAAGATTCTTTAAGTTGGATTGAAAAACATTTATTCATGAAACAAAAAAGTGAGGAAGTGTGAATTTAAGCTTGAGGCTTTAATTCTTGGCCAAAATATTGATCAAGTGAATGGATTCCAAACAAAGTGTTATTTCATTAATTGGATGCTCACATTTTTAATCATTACACTTGTGTGCTCTTTCCTCCTCGCGCCAGAATTAAGTTGAGGTTGCGCCAGGATCAAACGCCTCGTAATTTCTTTTTCTCTGGTTGACATGCGGGTAATTTGCTGGACTCTCAGTGATAGTAATTCAGCCATGATTGATTTTTGAGGCCGTCCCTCTTTCCCATCTCAAAGTGTTGTCATCTCATGAGTAATTGTTAGTTAGGACACAGGCGCATCGACTGGCGTCAGTTAACTACAAAGCAACAGATTTGTATCAATAAATAGTTGTGTTCTTGCTTTGTTTTAGTCTAGGCAGCATAATAGTTTAGAAAAGAAAAGAAAATGACTTTGGGATAGGGCTGGGCGATGACGAGAATGTTTTAATGTATTTATTTATTTTTTCTCTATAATACAATTTTTTACAGGATAAATAACCCTCCAAAAAGACGTATACGTTGATATACTAAAAAATACAGTTAAATAATGTCTATGTAAAACATTTTCATTAGACACAAGTTATAAAACAAAATGAACACAATGTTTCATGTGGAAAGAAACAGAACAATTTGTTATCTGCACGAAACAACTTAAATGTGACAATTTAAGAAACAATTTGGAGCATTTTTGTCTGTTACAACTTCTGTCTAAAACCTCCTGTGTCAGTCTTGTAATAGTATGGTGTCATTGTAATACTATGACATTACTCTCAGAGTAACAAAAGCGTAGCTGTGGATGCACAAAAAACAAATTAACCCTTCACAAGTTAGGCAGAAAACTACTTAAGATGTTATTAAGTAGTGTCCCTATCGTTACCATCCGCCAATAATGCATCTCTTCTTTAAAGCTCGTAAACCCTACTTTACTTATCCTATTTTAAGGGTACATCCATATCTTTCCCCAGTAGTTTCATTTGTTCTCTATGGTATTTCTTTTTTCAATCACTGTGTCCTTTGAGTAGTTTTAACCACTGAACACCTTCAACTGACCTATTGTGTGTACATTAAGGACTTTCCTCCAGTTCTCCACAAAAGCTCTGATTGGAATAGTACTGAGTCTGACACTTCCCCACAATCAAAGCCATAAATAATTCCATACGGCCTCGTGCACAATCGCATTAGCAAATGTCTAGTGAATTAGGATCCGTGTCATTTTTATCATTAAAGCTTCAGTTCTGTCAGAAATAACAGGACATGGTGAGCAGTCTTTGAACCTAGCAGCACATGATGAAATTATTGCAATCACGGCAATGATTCCACTGCGCTCGAGATGGACGTTCATTAAGTCTTGAGTTCCCCTTAGAAGAGCCGCATTAGATATGTGGTGAAGAGCCTTTTAAGCTTGCATGCTCAAATCACGTGAATTTCAAGGATTTTCTCATGTTTATGTCTGAATAAAGCTGGCACTGAAATAGGCTTATCTGAACTATAGTTGCAAAATTAATTACTGAAAAATGTGTATTATAAGATTAGCCTAGAAGAAAGTGAATTATGAATTATAACTGTTTTGCTCTGTGTGTATTCATTCATTGATATCTGGAATAATAGTTGCTATAATTGAACAAATAACATGCAATAAATGTAATGATTTCTTATGTATGGAAGATTCAATCCCACACATCGATTGCCTTAAGTTGATTTTATTTCAAGGGCAAACTGGACTGATACATTTGGATGACTTATTACGTAGTACATCTGTAGCCAACTGTAAAGCAATTTTAAGATCTGTGTACTTACTTTTTTCATTGGGGTGTCCTTGGTGAAGCTTATAACTTCATATGGCCATTGACTGCTGCCATTTTCTACCAACTAAAAATAAATTGGATTTCAAACTGTGGTGTTTATGGCATTTTCTCTGCAGTTTAAATATTATGTGAGGTTTTTTTTTACACAAGCTGACCTAATAATACTTTGTGGAACCTCTCTTGGGGTAGAATTGCACATTACAGTTTTTACCATTTGGATTTTCCAAACTACTCGGGCTCTATCAAGTTAGATGGAGAGCGTTTGTGAACTGCAGTTTTCAGGTCTGTCTTTGAATTTTCAATTAAATTCAGGTCTAGACTTGGGCCATTCTAACACTGTTTCAGAACCAAAATTAGATTTGCCATTGTAAGTAACTGGAAGTCATACACTAAGAATATGCTTTGGCTTATGGTGTAAAGACGTAATGGTGTACAGTAAAAAAAAAAAGTATCAAACTTTGCATAAAAAGTCCTCGGACAAATGTTTTGTGTCTTTTTGTTGTAGTTTTTCAAAAAAATTCTAAATCCAAAAGAAAATTGATTGTATGTGGTTCCATTATACATCCAATTTAGCCCTAGTTAAGTCATTTTGTATGCGACTCTCCAAATGAGTTCTTATACTTTATGCGTCAAGTTTGAGAAATAATGGCAATAAACAAACTAATGCGCATATGCAATGAATAAATAATAAATAATACAAAAATAAAATAATGGATGGCCTTGGGTGCTTTCTCCAACACACTCTTTCCATGACCCTGCTTTAACTATAACCCCAATCATAACCATTAACAAAAACACTGCTCATCAACATCGCACCAAGGCTGTTAGGCTAATTGAACTGGGTTGCAACGCAATCTGGGCTAACTAGGGTCAAGACAAAGAGTGATTCAAATTGTGTTGGCAAAGATGCTAAAATTGTCCCTGGAAACTGCACTGCAATTACACTCTCGTATTTCGTGTAACACATCCCAACGGTTTTTTGCATAGAAGTGTACTTGGAGGCAGCGAGTTATAAGTTCTGCTTATTTTGTATCTTGCATTGTCTCATTATCTCCTCCCCCAAACAGAGCCCCGTCAGATCTCCAATCTCTCCCTGTCCCCACGCTCTCGTTTATCTGCGCTCCTCATCCGCTTCCAGTCTGTGCATCTCTAGCTACAATCTTGTGTTTTAGCGACAGCCCACTCACACTACTGCAGGGGCCTAAGCTTTGTTTGGCGAGAGAGCGCCAATTTCCTTATATAACGCTCTCAATCCCGCCATTATTTGACTGTGGATTACACGATTTTTTTGTGTGAGTTTGGATCTCTGAAAGGAAGTCGATGGCGTAGATGGAGAAATGGTGCTTTTGAGAAAATTGGCTGAGATTGAGTTATGCAACACTCTCAGATGGTGAAGTGGAGAAATGTAGGAACGGTAAACATGCAAAACTAATGGTGCAATAAAGACACAGCAGGGACGAAACATTTACTAGTGAGATTGAATTTCCACCTGGGCTGTCTGACAGTATTGACATAGCTGATTTACTTCAATCTATGGGGAAAAGTACTTCTCATATAGCGTTTTTAGTCAATGGAGGTTGAAGTTTAAAACAAATATAACACAATTTTCATATTAATGTAGAAGATGACCATGTAAATATGACATTTCATACATGAAAGCAAAGCAAATTTCTAATCTGTAACTCCCTGTTACTTGCAATGGCAATAAAAAGGATTCTGATTCTAGAGATACTGGAACTCCGATCTTCACAAGTAAACGTGTAACTCAAAAACACTGTTTAAGGGTAAGTCAGTGTCAGAGCATCATTAGGCAGAGCATTCCATTTACCAGGAGCATAACGGGAGAGAGATGCTCTGCCCCCCGTTTCAACCTCACACAGGGAACAGCAAAAAGATTGAGGTCTGAGAATCTGAGACTGCCCACTGGCCAGCTTTATGAACAAAAGCATGAAAAAAGGATGAACTAAAGCTTTCCTGAAAGTTTGCAAACTGTCAGCCAGTCATACATTAAGCAATCTCCATAAAGTGTCACTAGTGTTATAAACTTGATCTGCGGAAAGGGAATTTTTTTGTCACTGTATGAGATGAAATGCAACAAACACTTTTGAGCTCTAAAAATGCCTATGAATTACAATGGACATCCTTTGTTTTCCCTCATCATATACCAACTCAACACCTCTAGATTCATGTTTGAATAATGTGTATCCCCCAACAACTGAGTCTCCTCTGACCACTGCAACATGTCCACTGCTTTAACTTGATGATTCAGTCAGTTTTGCTAATCAATGACTTAATCTTAGTGGAGCCTGTGTTGATTTGCATAACAAAATTTTTATCTTATCATATTTTAAATAAGATCTTAAACAATAGGGAATGGGTAATAGAGCAACATTCAGATTTTTAAATCCACTGAACATATGATTATGAGCCATAGGTGAGTGTCACTGTATAGCAGGCAGAAACATGTATGTATCTTCTTTAATGTCATGACAAATACAATCCTGGGTATGAGCTTGACTTTTACCATGTCACCTCTTACACCAGCACTGATCGATGAAGCACACCTCGAGAGCGACACACTTTAACAGATTTATCACGGCACTGCAACTTGTAATAAACCTGGAAGATTACTGAAATCTCAGTCTGGAGGAGCCACAGATAAATTACCACTGGCACCATTTGGCTCTGTGGGACTGGGCCACAGGGAGTGTATTCAGCTTCCAACATTTGATCTTGCCTTGGCTTTTGGCTTTTTATTTTTCAGCCAAAAAATGTCTAGTATTTCCAAGGAAAACTGAACAAAATATAATTTGAGTCATCATGAACTGGAATAACAACTTAAAACTGATTAATTAATGTGCAAAATGTACAACAATGTATATACAAATGGCAAACCAATTGTTCTTTTTTTTAGGGTTAGGCTTAACCCGTCATCACCAAGATCGTCCCAGAAACAGCAGAAGTCAAATGCATCAACAAAATTCAACTGTAATTTGAATCTAACATGCTTTGAATCTAAATTCCTGATAAACATTGTTTCAATGATGTGTATTCTTTCTGTTTTCACATCCAATCACAATTATTTGAAACTCCAAGCGGGAAAATAAGCGCAGTCATTTTAAAACTATCTGTCACTCTTTTGTCGAGAAAAACACGCAGAAAACAATTCTTCGGCAGCCTGATAAATCCTTTAGTGTCCCAGGGGCTAAACATGATTAGCCCAATCTTTGACACAATCTCTGTCGCCCTCAGAAGTAAGCCGTGCCCGAGCCGCCAGCCCTCTTCATCCTTTCAGCTGCAGAAATTTCACAGTACCCTGATAAATGATAAATTTGCTCCACAGTTTTGTCTGGTAATGGAAAAACAATGTACAGACAGGACTGAGGAGAAGAACAATGAATTATGGAGGCTCTCTTATGAATAATTGCACATGGGTTGGCTGTTTCTCCAATTCATGTAAATGACAGAAGACTAACGCAAAGAGTAAATGTATTAATTGAGTTTGTATTAAATGTAGTCAAGTCAAATCCTCAAAAACGATAAGTTGCACACAAATTGTGTTTGATTTGAACCATTCTCATTTTTCACCGTCTGACCCTGTTGTATCATCTAGAGAAATTCACCCAAAAATGTATTGGGTCTTAAGCAATAGGCACTTTTAATAAGTGCTAAAATGTCTTGATATCTCTTGAAATACAATCAAACAACAGCTGTCTCAAAGAAGTTCTCAAAATATGATTTCAGTCACCAATGTTACATTAGACTCCTCTCCCCATCCCCCCAATGAATCAAAATGGTTGACTTGATCAAGTATCTACTGTATTTTTTCTCCATTATTTTTTCCCCAGTTTTTCTTTGCTGTCCATGATGTGTTTTTGTCCGACGTTGTGTCCTTCATGGCCTTTGAACCGTCGGCATTAACCCCTCTTTATATGGACTGGACGAAGCATAGAACGTTTCATCACTGACAGATACACGGCAAGAGCACAAGAGAAAGTGACTGAAAAGTAGATAAATGGAAACTAGATAGTGTCTGTAGTTCAAGGCTTCTAATACTAGCCGGAGCAGGCAGGCATCTGTGTGTGATTGCGTTTGAGTGAGGCAAAATGACAGTGAGCAGATGGAGGAAAAAGGAGAACGCTAAAAAATCAGGGTAAAATCTAACAGAAGGATGGAGTGAGAGCTAGTGTCCAGGGGCAGAGGGATGAGGTGTAGATGGAAAAGAAGGTGGGAGGTGGTGTCCTGTCTAGCAGCAGTGCAGATTGTGTGGTCCAGCTGTAGAGCAAGGAATTCTGGGATGCTTGATGTAATTTTGTGAAAAATACTATAGCTACTGTATATGTAAAGAATGCATATTATCTATTATTTGGGTTCACTCTTGCTCCTAGGATTTTAAGATCCATCCATCCATCCAATTTCTTCCCCTTAATCCATTTCTGGGTCGGGGGGTGGCAGTCAGAGCTGCACCCAGTACACAGAGATTTTAAGATCTTATTTCTCAAAAGGTAGATAACAGCGAGGTGAGAGTGCATTGATGGGTTTTCTTGGGTAAGAGGAGCTTTTATGAGTATATGGATGAACACAAATACACATCTAAAGCAGCGGAGAAAGCTCACTATATAGAATCCTTCTAAATTGTTCACCGAAGGATTTAAAAATTACAAATAGTCGGCTGAGTATTTATAATGTAAAATATACATGGCACTTGATCAAACTGTTTTGGAGCACATCTAACATGATGTTAATGGAGCTATAAATGACTCCGCAAATGGTCCATGAAGGAATTTTTATAGCATGGTTACAAGCTCAAAAATATGCATATTATGAGGTATTTAAATTACAACGGCAAAAATGTGAAAATATGTTATACCATATTATGTGTATTTCGATCAGTGGGATGTGGATTTCTGCATTAAAAATATGGAAATATAAAATGGAGTAGAGGAAGAAAGAAGTGTTAGATCAAAACCAGGCTGTAGATTGGAACGCAGGTAGGTGGCTGATATCCTGTCCGACAGCAGTGTCAGCTAGCTCACTTCAATTGTGGTGCAAAGATTTGTAGGATTTCTGGACAGGGCACGTCATGTATCAAAACCATCAGCCTCTAGTGGTGTCAGTGCCAGGAGACGTCACCATTTAGGCTACAATTTCACACCGTTTTTCCGGCACTGGGCCCAGGCGTAGATGGAACCCCACTGAGTCGAGTCTGGCAAACTAAAGCAAAGACAACCGGTGCAACAAGCCACTGTCAACCTGCCAGAGACTGTCTACTGAATGGATGCCACAAAAGGGGGAAAACTGTTTGACGTGGTTTTGGCGGAGAGGTAGAGATGCAGGAGGATAAAGTGTCAATTTGGAGTAAAAAAATGGAGCAGAGTACATGATTATAGTGGAATTCGCACAATGGTTGATTTAGATTGTGGTGCGCAACGGGAGCCAAAAATCCAGCAAGCCCACTTTGTCTAATGTAATTTAATTAGAGGATGGGGGAGAAAGGAACAGAGTTGGCTATGATGGCAATTAAAAAGGTGTTGTGAATTTAAAAAAAACTAGAGAAAAAAAAAGTTTCTTTACTCTTCAGCTCAACTTGGTGGCAATTGGAACAATACTATGCATTATTACACACCACATTCATACACAGGCAAGTGGTAAATGTAATTAAATGTATGTATGTATACTTGTAAATACATATTTTATCATTTAAACATCAAACATCGCTTTTTCCAAGGGTGTCTTGGCCAAGATGTATTCCCACTCAAAACATTCATATAAAACATACACGTGACTAGAATAAAGAGACTTATTTGGAGGTGGCTACAGATTTTAAAATATGCAAAAGTTGACTACAAAGCCTTCATCAGGATGTACAACAATATATAGTTTGTATAGACAAATCCTACTAGCTTCAAAAACAAAGGCTTGTCTGTATAAGAATAGGAAACTATACAACCGGAGGTTTTATTGAATCTTATGTGCACAAAGATCTCCATTTTCTCTTTTTATTGGCAAGGTCATCCATTCTGAAGTCACCCAAAGAAATTGAATATCAAATTGACAAACTGGAGAGATTTTTCTCATTAGTTGGACAATTAGCTTGTGGTGTATTCATTACTGCACCACTGTCACCTCATTAATCACCCCGGAACAATGGAGGCGCTGTACCTGCGACTATATGCCATTAGCATCCAGCGCAGGCATCCTATTTCTCGCTGTTGAAACTACAACTCCATTATTAAAGTTGAGTTTTTGCCTACTGTTTTTTTGCAGAGGTGTGTGAGCGTAATTTCATAAAAGAATTATGCTTTGTTATTTTTGAACCGACTCCATGGAATTAAAATCTGTATGATTAAAAGTACACGGGAAAAAAAAGAGAAGAAATTATGCTGGAATTTACCCTAGTAATTTATCCAATGGCAAAACACAGCTGGATAAAACCATCCATCCATCCATCCATTTTCTACCCTTTAATCCATTTCTGGGTCAGGGGGGTGGCAGTCAGAGATGCCACCCAAGTCTCATAGCACCAGCCCCTCACTGACCCTCTGCAGGTGGTGAGTCCACAGGAGGACGGCTGCTCTCTGAGTGTGAGCATAGCCTTGATCTTTCAGTGGGGGCTTTGGGCAAAGTGGGGTTAGGTGTCTTGCCCAAGGACACAACGACAGCCCACAGGTGCAGAGGTGGGAATTGAACCCACGACCTTCTGGCCTTAAGGCCAATGCATTATTATTTATTTAATTGTATTTATTTTGTTATTTGAATGGAACATTAGTCAAACTGTAAATGTAAATATGTCATAGTTAGCCTTCTGTAGTCCCATGGCAGGTTGATGTTACAGCCACCACTAAAGGGACATTAATGTAATGTGAAGAGGCGGGGACCCAAGCTTGATCCTTGTGGTACATCATTCAGTTACTGACTGTATTGTCAAAAGAATTACTGCGCCGAACACACTGTTGACCTTTTCAATTTACAATTTTAACCAATGAATCACTATTGGAGAGAATTTTTGGCATAAAAAAGTTTCCTGAAATTACCATAAACTGCTGTGGCAACAATTTTGATACGTTTTCTAGCTGCATGTTGCTCTGTTGAATTATTTTTCAGTAAGTATTTTTTTATGAAAAAAGTGCATTTTGATATATTAGTAATTAGCATTATTCTGTAACTATTCACACCTTTGGGATTAAATACTGATTGCCCTGGCAAGATTTCAATTTTGAAGAGTAATAAGTGAAATACCCTACAGCCTGACAATGAAAAGCTATCAAAAATAATTGGAAGTAACTTTTTGACATTGGCTATATAGAAGAAAAAGGCTGGCTGAAAAAGCTCGTGATAGCTCTGCCGCACTCTCCACTCTAACCTTTCTTGTGCGTCCCTCAAGTTGCACATGCAATCATCTGCTCTCCCCATGCGGCCCCTTGTCCAGACCGGAGTGTGTTTGGCTGCTCTCTCAAACCCTGCTCACATCAAAGGGGAGGCAAAGGAAGGGCTGCTCCGAGCTGATTAACCTGCTGGCACACTGCAGACACACTCCTTTAGCTCCACCAGCTCCCTTAGAGCCCAATCCACACTCTACCCTCAGCTGGCTGCAAAGCGAACACTGGCATTTTCTGTGTTGTGATCAGAAAATGGGGAGGTGGTTTAGTCCAAGGATTACGTCATACCAAAAGGGAAGGACTGAAGAATTTAGCTGATAATGTTACCATAATTATTTGTTTAGTGTGCCTGTATTCATACACTTTGAATGTGTACAATTGTGACATGTCGGCTCAAGTTGTCTCATTGAAACTACCAACTCTGCTGCATTTATTATTAGTATTCTACTAATTCCTATATTGCTACTGCTACTAATGCTGCTAAAACCATTACTAATACTACTGCTAATACTACTACGACTTCTACTCGTACTAATCAGCATTTGCTATGACTGTGTCACATCAGTTTCATCTTTTGTGTCTTTTGTTGAACTATAAATCAATACATAAAATGAAATTGAATACCATGGCAACCACTACTACTCAAACTACTTGATTATGTCTAAATTGCAACAGCAAATGCCTGGGTAGAGCACAGTAAACGATAATAACTGGAACTATATTCACCATATGTACTGTATGTGCTGGTCTGAATATCAAATGAAGCATATCAATTGTGCGTACATAAAGTCTCCTTAGGAAATTGCACTTTATTCAAATTCCTCACCTTTCCACACAAACAAACCACGTTCTCACATGGGATCCAAGCGGCACACGGCTGCCATTTACAAATCTTTGCAAGCTTCATCTCTTCTTTGAGTATTTCAAGTCATCTAATGCTTACCGGCTTTTCACTTCAAATACCTCTGTGATTGTCAGACAAAATATTACCCCTGGCTCACGACACAACAGCCGAAATCCCTTAATAGCTGCAGCAATTCAGAGAACACATAGAGGATATCCGGGGAAGATGTTCTATTCTCTGTAATTCCAGTTTACCTGTAATTCCTAGGTCTCCGTGGATATGGGAAGCTGTGGTTGTTATAGCAATAGGACCCCAGAAGTCCTCCTATCATGTTAGTAATGACCTCATTTCTATGCATTGTCCCTTCAAAACTATGCCACTCTGAGACACCTCAACTCCCCTCAATAGGTTTGCACTGTTCTAAATTGCTTCTACCAGAAAGCTCAATTTTGTTCCAAATCTGACACCCTTGAGAATAAGTGCCCTGAAATGTGAAAACAGTTGCTGTCCAGAGGGAATATATCCAGTATTGTGCATATACAGACACAGTTAATGCATGCCTATAATGATGATGTTATGATGCAATGATTTATTTGTTTTGGAGAACTGGGACATGTTTCATAAAGCAGGTTGAAGGAATTAGCTTGCCACGGTTGTCCCAGTAGAACACGTCAGAGTGTGACAATAAGCAGCCACTGTGTGTATAGAATATAGATGGTATTTCCAAGCAATTGGGTTATGAACATTACTTATGATCTCCGATGAACATGGTCTAGGCTGAACTGGCATTTTAAACATATTTATTTATATATATATATTTTTTTTCTTAACATTAAACAGAATAGACTTGTTACTGATACCAAGCAATTTATTCAGAAAATATGCTAGAAAAATATTGAATTGCTGGGTTTGAACAGGCATGGGATACATTGAATATACGTGGCAATAAAAATGATTCTGATTCTGATTCTGATATACCTCTTGAAACCTGCTTTTTGAAACACGGCCCTGTTTTAATGCAGTGATGTTTTTGCTTTCTCCATGTCTGTACTAACATTTTCTTCCAGGTTTTCTTTGTATATACAGTGTGTTCATCATAATATAAATATGAATTAAATGTCAACTTAAAGCTATACCAAAACTCTTCATAAAGCTGTTATAAATCACCATAAACAACGATAAACTTCATTATAAACCAATGTATAAATGTGTGATGTGTGCTGCTGTTGCCATGTCCTCTCAAGCTGTCTGTTAAACTCTCAAACTTTAAAGGCAACAGCGACATTGAGCGCTATCAAATGGCAAATAAGAAAATCCCGTTCAAATATACCCGGCCAGTTGAAGATTGGCTTCAGGAGAAAGGTAAATCTCTGTCGACCTTCCAGAATGTTCCTTTTGTTTTATTTTCTCTGTCATTCCATCGGCTTGTTTCCCCCCTTCTCAACCTTTTTGGAGAATGAAGCCCTTTAAATCTTAAAAATCAGATCAGAGCAGCACCAATTCAGTGCTTAGATCATCTCTCCTTTCTCTTAATTTTCACCTTTCTCATGTCCTCTTGTCATCGTCATCTTTTTTCGTATTTTTCTTATCCATGGTGTCCAGTTAAAGGGACTGGGTACCCAGTCCCTTTAACTGGACACCATGGATAAGAAAAATACGTGGTGTCCATGGTGTCCAGTTAAAGGGACTGGCCACCATGGACACCACGTATTTTTCTTATCCATGGTGTCCAGTTAAAGGGACTGGGTACCATGGTGTCCAGTTAAAGGGACTGGGTAAAAGATGCACCATTTTTTACAGTACTATGCAGAATATAGGCATTCGGGTTCAATCAATAAAAAGCGTTTATAAAACTTCAAAGTAGATCAAATTGCGTCGCAGTATAAAAATGCATACAAAATAATGGTTATTGTCAAGGTTTTCTATTGGAATTTTAATGAAAACATGAGTGAGGTATTGCCTTTTTGGTTTCGGAAGCAAAGGCTATATTTTCTATACTCTCCAAAGTGTGAAGTGATACAAAATCATCTTTTTTTATCCATGGGTTATTAATGTGATAAAAAAGGCAAGAATTCCAAAGCCGAATCAATTATATTTACTCTTGAATCAGGACTAATAAAAGCCTTGTTTTCACCATAAATGTGGATCTATTTCACTGATAAAACATATAACAAGTTGTTTTTTATTAGAAGTCCCTATGGCGAAAGTTCTCGTTTCTCCTCATTCTGAACCCATGGATTTTTTATTTTTTTTTGCAGGTCAGTTTCCATATATACAGCACCACACTTCACATGTAATGGAAAGTCAAGTAGCATAGTTCCGGTTGGAAACTTTAACATTAAACTAAAAATCAATGCATACATTTGCAGATATACTTACAGTTGGAATAGCAATGCAACTGTTTTAAAATGCAAAAAAAATCTTTATTTTACTCAGAACATAGTGGTCCTGCAAATGGAATATTTTTATCAACCTTCAAAACACAAATGAAAGCAAACTTGACTTTAGCCTCTGAGTTGTAAAAGCCTGTGTTGTGGTGAAGACTGGCCCCTTTCGCTCCTCTTTTTGAGCTTGGAATAATCAGCATACTTCTACTTGTGAAAATGTTCCGAACAGCAGGTGTGTCTCCTGTCGGCATTTCACGGCGCTCACTTCACACATGTTTCAAGCCTTACCTTGTTTAATGACGAAGAGATAATTGGGGAATTTTTTGACAGCTTCAGCGCAACTGCCAAAGTGTAGCTCAATCAATGCGACCGGATTAACAAGTCAACACCTCGCTCAATTTCCAGCCTGCAAACTTTACCGTAATTATGTTTACCTTGCATAATATCACCATAAACTTCACATAAAGTTGATATCGCTGAAACATCTTATTAACCTGATTCTAAAGTCCCTTTAACAACTTACTGCTGAAACCGTCAGCTCTCGCCGAATGCATGCCACATCCATAACTCCTCATTTCTTGCTTCTGTGTCCCTGCCTGTGTTCTATTACCGATTCTTGCAATACAATATGTCAGCAAATTATACAAGCGAGATTTCAATTAAGATTCCATAGTGTGAAAGTTTGGTGTTTTATAATTAAATGCATGAGCACAATGTTTTGACAGTGATATTAAGACGTTGCTAATGACATCCAGCATGACAGGCAGTGAGTGTGTACGATGCACTCTTTATCATTCCATGCCACGGATCGAATACATATTTATTAATCACTCCAGTGCACCGGCCCACTGTTTTGTCCAGAGAATATTAACTGTTCCAGCTCATTTTTCAACATTTCCCAGCTCCCGCATGCATATTGTCCCTCGTCATGGAGCTGTTATTTATGCACGCTGTTCTCCAGTTGATAATATCGCTCTTGTATCACTTCTTGTTGCTGCAGTTGTATCATTTGTAATGCAGTAGAGAAAGGAGGAGATGAAAAAAGAAAAATATGCTTTTGGTGCTTCTTTTACACATTGTTTACCCTGCACATCCGTATATTTATAATATCCCAGTAAAGCAATTAATAAAGTGTTGATAAATGGAATAGAAAATGTAATTAACATAGTTGCTGCAGTATACACAACCATTTAACATTTCAAAGAATTTGTACCAACATTTAGTCACTGGTCTTTATTATGGCAAAAATTTAAGGTCAAATACCATTAACTTATGAATCAACTTTTCGCTACCAGTGAACTAATTTATGTTTGTCATCAAATTAGGATATTGGGATTGTTTCAGGTGTTTCTCAGCTGGCCTGGGAACGCCTTAGGGTACCCCGGATTAGCTGGAGTATGTGTGTGTGGTCATAGTCCCTCCAACATGTCCTTGGTCTTCCCCTGGACCTCTTCCTAGTAGAACATGCCCAAAACACCTCCTCTGAGAGGTATTCCGGAGGCATCTGAAACCGATGCCTGAGCCAACAGGTTCCTCTACCCCGAGCACCCATGCTCCTCCTTCTAAGGGGGCGCCCAGCCACTCTGTGGAAGAAACACATTTTGTGCATCTGTCCATTAAAACGGAAGCCTTCTAGCCAAGCAAGATATTAAAAGGTCCATCTCCACTTGCTAAAAAGTGTAGTGGAATAAATAATATAATGTAACAGTCTCTGCACGAACAAATTCACTGCTTGCAAATGTGATAATGAGAACAGTTGAGGAAAACACTTCAGATGTCAGACAGAAATGAGGCAAGGGAAGTGCAAAGATGGTGACACAATGTACTGTAGTATGTGCACTAATGGGCAAAGTCTTGTTATCTGGAACACTGTAATGAACAACATACTCAAGTACATGTAAGGGCTAGCATCTGGCTTTTCATCTTTTGATACGAGCATTGATAATTAGGCATAATAGCTATTATGTAGTAGCTTGAATTACCCAAAAAAACTTACCTCCATTTTTTATGTAGATTAGAGCTGTGTCCTTCACTTTCTTTAAACATGTGCTCTCCTATACACACTGTCGTTATTAAATCAGACATATCAAATCTAGAATGACCAGTGACTAAAAGTATCAATACTGACTATGGGATGATAATTGGTGGTATGCTGAAATTAAAATACAGTCTAAAAAAACATAAATATGTGTAATCACTGTTCGCATTGTCAGGTTTTATAAAATATCCATACATTCTTCTACATTAGGCCGACAGCTGACAATCTTCAACACCCAAGCCACCATCTCCATCGGGGGCAACGACAAGAAGCGGCCCTACCAGGGTCAGCTCTCAGGGCTCTACTACAACGGCCTCAAGGTCCTCAACATGGCCGCTGAGGGACACGTCAATATCAAGGTGAACGGGAGTGTGAGGCTGGTGGGAGACGTGCCGACGAGCAGGGGAGCGGCACGGACTACAACCTCCGTGCCCCCCGAAATGTCCACCACCTTCATAGAGACCACAACCACACTGTCCACCACCACCACCCGCAAGCAGCGCTCCCCACCCACTATTCAGGTAAGAAGATCCATTGCAAAGAGCCTATATTTTAAGATTTTGTTGACAGCCGAAGGAAGAAAGAGATCCTTTGTTCCTTCGGCTGTCAGACTGTACAACAGACCTGGATGAGTCTTCTGCTGCTGGTCACTTGAATTTCTCCTACAGGGGATCAATAAAGTATCTATCTAAAAAATGGTAACAATGGTAACTATGGTAATTTCAAGTCTTAGTTTAGAGTTAATTTATCTCTAATTCTTTGGTCAATGCTCATGAAACAAAAGTTGTCACACAGTTCCACATCTTCTCTGTCTGTACATATCAACTATGGTCTAATTATTTCCAGCCAAAGGTCTGCATAAACATTCGTTGCTATTGTATTTTAAAGGAACATGGATGAACGACTGTAGATCATGAGCGCAACCTACTCAAAGCCACCTAACACCCCATGATGGTGCAAAAATCCACCCCATGCTGTCATAAGTCAGAGATGAAAACCTTTCTAAACCTGCATGACTTGAGTAATCTTAGATACAGTACATTATCTAGACACCCCCCTTCATTCCCCAACAAGGTCAAGTCAGATCAGACTGTAGAAAAAGGCTGTTTTTGAGTTTTACGCCATATTAATTTCAAGGGTAGTCAATACTTTGAAAGGGATGCAGTTTGTGTCTTTTCAAGGTGAAATGATAAAGAGATACAGTATGTGTTTTGTCAATAGCGTATGTTTTTTTCACTGCAGGCTACTTCTTTTACTTTCAAAATAGAAGAATAGATATGTAAAATCTAGAATGGCAAGTGCTGCTGGCCCTGTGCGGTTTTAGACAGAGGGTTCTAAAGTAAGACATCACACGGTCCAAATAACTTCAGATGGTTGTCGTTTCCCTGAAGAATTGTATTGTATAGTGATGCAAGTGGAGTAGACTACCTTCACTTCTTCAACCCCGAACAAGGACAGCTGATTCAAGAGCCAAATTTTAAGTCGGATGTACCTCATTAACCTTGCTGCTTGGTAGACTATTTTCAGTGTAGTGAGTTTAAAGAAACGTATACCCTCAGTGTTCATTTTAGAACTGGTACTCTTTATTAATAGTACATCAAGCACGCACCATCAACCACAAGTGTGCCTACCGTGCCTATGCACCAGTTTCCTTGTGTTAATTTGGAGTAAAGAGTTAAGTCCCTCAGAAATGTGGCTTTCAGTGGTATAGTCAATTAATCTGAAACTTCGTCATTTAGGTCAGGTCATTTCAGTCACGTTCTTGTCCAGAATCTAGATTTTGAATGACATTATACACATTCTTTCTCGATGCATGATTCTACCTTTTCTAGCCATAGGTACTAAAAGTTGTACATACTTTATTAAAGGATGTTATTATGTGATAATCATAGAGATGTCGTAATACACATTGGGTTGAGTAAAAATACATTTTTGTTTTAAAAATTATCTGAGATTTACAACCTTTTCTTCACATGTTTAAGTCTATGTAATTAATGAGGAATCAATTACTAATTTAGTTGACAACTATTGTGATTGTTGTAATTAATTTATGACATTATTATAGCCCTTTATAAACATAAATAAATCTGAAACCTATGTTATCATTTATGTCAACCAAGCTACCATGTTTTGGATTATAGACATATTGTATCGACACTTGACAAACTTTTTTACCAGGGTCAAAAGTTCCCCAAAAATTCTCCTCACTTGCACGAGGTATATTCATTTTTCATCCACACTGGCGTTCCCATAGCGACGTCTGCTTTGATTCACGCCGCTGTGCCGGGGAATTTCATTTGCCAGGCCCTTTAATTTTACAGCTCCCTCACCGGATGTCAACCACATCGACGTGAGAGGTGCAGAGAAGGAACATGCCCCATCTTGGCAGATTTCTCCGCCCCTCCGGGCAGTGCAGGGGCGTAGGGGGAGTTGAGCTATCGTTAGTGATGTACTGCGGTGTTCAAAGTGAGCTATAGGCACCTGACACCGCCTGGACTGGCTGTAGCGCCGAGCAACGCGTGCACAGAATTTGGAATTAACCTCACGTCTATTTTCGGAGACCAAATTCAGGCTGTTTCCTAGCGGAGGTGAGAAGTGTTGAATCCCCCCTGCACCAAAGGATCAACGAAACGGAGCAGACAGAGGCGGGGAGCCAATCTCACGCTTAATTAATGATGGCTCCGACGGGATGTGCGCTCCACGACTGGTTTCTTTTCCCCTTCTCGAGGTGTGGAGTTTTTGTGGACACATGGATGGGTCAGGCGGTCCACTGGGGGCGAGAACCAGAGACCGTGTTCACACCACGCTGAGCAGTGTTGTCTCAAAGTGTGAAAAAGAGAGCACTTGTATGAAAGCAGATCAAACAGGGATTTCAAGGGGTTGTCGAGGAGTGAGGTTAAGGGGAACTGTGTGTAGTACTGTGTTGAAAGAGATAATTTGCATGAACAGGTACAGTATATCTCTGTTCTGAAAATGTGTCAAAAAGTTCAAATCCACTAGTTAAAATGTTAAATCCATGTTTTGCTGTTGCCAGTGAAAAACGTCTTGGCAAAGTTGGTAAGCCTTTCGCTTTTTTTTTTCTAATTTCATTTATCTGTTTTTGCAAATGAACTCTTCAAATACAGGTCACCAATTGAGAAAAAAAAATAATTAAAATGCTTATACAATGAACAAAGGCAAAGGTTCATTTGGGAGGCTAAAAGCTAGAGCTGTACTCTTACTTGACTTTTTCTCTCTGGCTTTTAAATGATTGTAATAGAAGCCAGGTAATCCCACTGTCTTCCACATAAAGAAGTTGTGTTATCTTAAATGTTAAATCCTTTGGCAAATGTGGCTTCACAATGACTTTCTTTAGATTACCATTTTGTGGAAATCAGCTTCCCAATGTGCGCATGCAGATAACACAAGGTGAGGTGGATGCGGTCCTTTAAATATGTCAGGCTGACACCATAAAGTGAAATAATGTGTTTTGGACTGAAACTGCAGAGTGAACGCATTTTAGTTGTAGTTTTATTAACACTTGGATCAGTACCTGAAGCTTAAATAAAGAGTCATAAACATTCAACAGGCTAAGTAAAACAAGGCAGTGAGAAAGCTGAATAAGGTTACCTATTTGCATAGTAAATATAATTCTATAATCACAATCCACTTTCATCGGTCACACAGGCAAGACCACAATCAAAGAGCAAGTAATATTTGATACTACAATGCTATATTAATATGTTTAAAGGAGCAGTATAAATCAGTAAAAAGCAGCAAAAATCGGGCCAAAAGTGGTACTGCAACCTCTCCCACTCTCTCTGACTCAGGTTGCCAGATATGCAGACGAATCCATCTGGGACCATTATAATAATAATAATAATGGAATAGACAAGAGTTTTAACATTTTATTCTACGCAAATCTACCTTAAGAGTTTGCACACACTACAAATAGACACCTGGACGTATGGAAAACCACTAAATCTCCTGGGCGTATTCCAATTGAAGTATACCTTGCATTTCCCATTTGCAGGTCTGATCGGGGGTGCTCATTTTAGATGTGGCCCTCTATCACGGGAGATCAACATCACTCGCATACTCAATTAACTCGCGCTGCCGGCCTGAGATGTTTGGTAACAATTAGGGGGGGGAAACTGCAGGGAGGTATAGGCTACACTGTGGAGTACCGTAGGGAAAGGCTCTCTAAGTGATTTGCATGGCTGCCGTGTTTCAGAAATTGCTCACGTCCATCATGTTCAAGCCGCACCGGGCGCTCAAGTCGAGAGAAAATGAGAGGTAAATTGTTTGTGGTTTAATTGGGCTTTTTTCTCCTCGTTCTCCTGACAGTATTACATTGAACTGACATGCGGAGTGATTTGAAAGACTTTTTTTGTTGTTGTCTGATGCTGGGGAGAGTAATGGAGTTTGGAGAGATGGACAAGGCTTATTGGTTCTATACAACGTTTTTTTAAAGTGAGACTGGCACACAGATGCTGAGCAGAGTCTGTGTTCAGCTCAAGAGTTTCTTCGACCGCATTTCCATAATAAGTATAAAAAAAGAATTGATGATGAACCAGATTTAATTGGTTGATAGTGTCATATTATCATCCAGTTATATTATTTAGCCTAGTGTACGACTATCTGCTTCAAATGGACCAATCTGAATTACCCAATATTTTATGAACGTGTGAGACTACAGGAATATTAAGTATTTGAAATTTGCTAGAAATGGCAAATTTCTAGCAAATGCCCTCCTTTCCCTTATTATATGATAAACATTCATAAAGAAGAAGTCTGTACCTCAACAGTGCAAGGACTGTAAATAGTTTTCTGTGAGCTCTGAATGTATGCATCTTCCTTTGTATTTCCTGCTGGCGTCCTGTCTGAAGTATACTACATTACTTTTCTATATGCCTGGGGATGTGTGCTAATCACTGATTTATTCTTATAAGCGCGAGTGTCTCCAAGTGGTCCCCTGCTTGATTATGTTTGATCAGCAATCATTTTAGTGTGTGGCTGTGTGCACAGTTGTGTTGTCAGAGATTCTCCAGTAGCAGGGCTAGAAGTGCTGAATGTTATGCAAAAGTACTTATGCCGTGGAGCAGCTGGATTCTGGCAGGATTTGGACGTGCACAAACAGTTACAGTGCATCTGCTTTCTTCTGCTTCGACACATCCATTTGGACCCAAAACTCCCCCACCAATTAGGCAAAAGTTTGTACCAGTAGAAAGGACTATATACTAGGCATGAACTATCTGGGAAATAAAATAATATATATAGTTTTCCCCTGTATAAATTTTGATTTTTTTATCCAATGTTGTTCTACATTTATTGCAAAGAAAAGAAAATAAAGACCATCTCAACTTTGATATGGCAGTATACATATATACAGTGTTGGTTCAGCCCTACTGCATACTGTATACTGAGTATTGTGTGAATATGTGGTACAGTATATCAATTCAACTGTATCAGGTCATTCAGAGTAAAACCATAAGACCTAGTAAGTAAGAATAAGTAACCAGTAAGAAACTTAATTGGGTTGTTCTCTTCCTACTTCTCCTCCTTACTGTACTTTTGTATGGACTTAATTCATTATGTTTAATTTAATAAACCTAATCAAAGGCGGAAGTTCTCCGCAGTTGTTCACAGTCTGGGAGAGAAAAAACCCTAGGAGCGTTATTGGAAAACTGAAATATTCTAAAATCTTGCTTAATTCCCCTTTAATCAATGGCATCATAGACTTGCAATGAATGATAATTATTTAGTTATTATGAAATCAATTTGATCAGCACTCTACACAGAACACACATGTAACAGTGCTAGTTTAGACATACACACCAACACTCGCATTCTTAAAAAGCCTCTTTAGCGCTAAAGGTCAAACAAGAGCACATTCCTCGCTCGTTTTTTCCATTCATCTCTCCGTGCCTGCGTCTGGCCCACCCTCTGAACACGCCTGGCTCTGATCTCCTGGTGCATTACGGTAGATGGATGCTGGAGGTCTGCTGTTAGCGCCGTTAGACCAATTAGGAGCCGGCAGAGTGATGGTGACCCCGCTGAGGTGCGCGGTTCATTAGCACAAAGCGGCCAGTGTCTCCCATTTCCCCTACATCTCTGTCCCGCTCATCTGCATATCCGAGCAGCGCAAAAGAAGGCTCTTACCACGGTTTATGCTAATGAGGGAGGAAGCGCTGTCGGGTCGGAGTGCGGAGCTAAGCGTAATTTTACTGAGGAAGTCAAATTTTAATATTGCATTAGACAATGTTCTGATAACTGCTGGTTAAATTGGGCTGATTTAATTTGTGTGAAGAAAATTAAAGAGTTTGCAACAGTTTTGTCTTTGAGGTGTTTCTGGGATTTGGGAATAATTGTAATAATCTTGAGCGGAATGACTGCTGTTGCTTTAATGCACTTCGGAAATCAAGGTAATTCTATTTTTGTCTTGCAACCTGTTACAGCAATCAAGCTTTTCACTGTGATGACAATTCTTTGAGGTCACTTTTCCATGCGTATCCTTAAGGGGCACTGGGCACATTACTTGCCTTGAAAGTTTCTTGATTAATCCTTATGAATCATCTTTAAAACAGGCGTGACCATAATAGACTTGGTGTTCTGTGTATATATGTTATGTTATAAAACATATGTATATATATATATGTTATAAAACATATATATATATATATATATATATAGATATACAAATATTTTTTGTTAATAAACAACTTTTATTTAAAGGCCATTTCACTGCACCTGTCTGTTTCATATGGGAAAGTTAAAGCTGGGGTACCTAACTTTTTAAAGTCATAAATAATCCTTGTTGTTTGTCCCAACACAAATATTCTGGTGAAAGTCAAATGTTGTGAACAAATCCACAACATGCCGTCTTCATCTTAGGCAACATTATCCGTTGCATACCTGCCCTGTGAGTCAC
The DNA here is from genome assembly GCA_964034765.1 of Knipowitschia caucasica. NCBI lineage: Eukaryota > Metazoa > Chordata > Actinopteri > Gobiiformes > Gobiidae > Knipowitschia > Knipowitschia caucasica. The sequence continues at coordinate 14,720,805 of OZ035839.1, forward strand.
TAAATGATGCTTCGGGCTGAGACCTCAACATTCTTACTGTCAGTCTTTCAAACTTTACTTTCACTTGTGCTTTGAACTTTTAGTATCTTAAGAAAATATTTAAATAGTTCTTTCCTCACAGTGGCAAAGGAGGACACAGCCGCTGTTCCATTTGAGAATCCCCAACATGTCACTCCCATTCAGGCCCAGTCAGGCACGTCCTGCCTGCTCTGCCTGCTCTGTCGGCTTCGTACATACAATGTGCAAAGCTCACTGCGACTCGATGAATTTTTCATGTCACTCGCAACAAAAAAGACAACATGTACATTGCGCTGCATCCATTAGACTTCTCAGTGTGAGGCGGTGGCAATCTCATGTTCCTCGATGTGTTGTGGGCAGTTTGTCTCTCAGTGTGTGTACCAGTATTCAGCTCCAGGGGCGGGAAACCACAGGGGGGTTGTAATGGATGTCCCCCCCCCAAGTGGCACAACAGCTTATAGATCCTAGGGGAAGGCTTATGTGAGAGGAGACACGCTGTCTTGTCACTGACGCGAACACACACACACACACACCCAGGAGCGGAGGATGTTTGCGACGAGGGCTGCAGGAGGATGGAGCCTATATGTGGGAGAGACTGGTTATTGGAAAAAGGATTGGAAAAGTTGTATGATCAGTAGCAGATGTTGCTTTGGATTGACTGTCATGGAACTAATGTTTGTGCAACATTCTGTTATGCTCAATGTAATGAATTGCTATTTTAAAGCTGGAGTTTATTTTGTTCCATACGTTTGAGTCATGTTTAAGTAATATACTGTATCAAAACATACTCTTTTCTGGCTGAGTGAGGGCTAGTATACCTTAATTCTAAAGACGTTTTACCTTTTTGTCAGATTATTTTTTGTTTTGTATTTTACTGTCAGGAGCTACTTACACCTTATTTTTCTTTCTTTTTTTAAGTAACGTTTTCAATCATCATGCAATCTCTATGGTGTAATTCTTTAATAAACGTTACATGTTATGGTGCGCGTCAGTTGCTTTCCAATGGAAGGTGAATTGTCTTTTATCACATCAGTGTCCACATTCCCTTTGAAACACATGTGTACAATTGTATCATTTTTACAATTGTATTATTTTTTAAGTTGTCCTTGCAAACATTCATAACTACACCGTAAGCTCCCTGCTGTGGAGTTATTCTAAACATTAACTGCAGAATAACAAAAGATGGAACCGCGAAATGCACGAACAATGCGTCTACAAAAAGCCTAAATCTTGAAGCAGCTGCCATGTCTGCGTACAATTCTTCAGTTTTTGTCTTGTCGTTTTCTCCCTTCAACTAGTTTAGAAGCGTACTCTGTTTAATTTTCAGATTATTTCACCAATTTCCAAACCTTGCTTCTCATGCAGATGTAATCGATCCTGTCCCTCCGCTGAGTGTGGCCTATCAAAGTGGAACAGTTGGTATTAAATCCGATGCCAATTCATTTTGAAAAGCTGCGAGAGAATTCTGTGACATCCTTCTGCTTCGTAATTAACTTTTATTTTCCAACACAACGCTTCCCAGAACAAAACTATTATAAAAGTAAAAGTTTTTTCTCTATCCCTTTTTTCTTTCTTCTGCACTTCACAAGGTGCTGGATATTGAGTTTTTGAAGTCCAGCGCTTTGACACTCAAAAAAACATTGCCCGTTTCCCCGGTATTATTTTAAGCCGTTTCATCCTGTTTTCACATTAGAACATTTGGAGGAGCGCTTTGGTGAAGGCTGCATGAGGAGATCAATATTCATTCCGTCTGTCTTTGGTGAACACTGATAGCTGCGTGATGCGATTAGCGCGGCTTAGCACGGGGCTGCAGACTGGCCGTTCGGCTGTCATATTAAACACGGCCATAATACAAGCGCGCACTGCAAACCTGAATGTATAGATTTTAATATCATATTCTCGTCATGCACTCTAACCTTTCTGGGATTCAATTTCTGCTTTGTGTCAGCCGAGCTCTTTGACAGCCAACTGTTAATAGATTTTCAACAACGATTCCATGGATTTGTAAAGAGATACCGCACATGAATACACTGTATACAGTCAAAGGCATTTTACCGCTATAGACGCAATCTGCGTCTATAGCGGTATCGATGGTGCTTACCAAATGTGCTTTTTTTTTTCTTTTTTCGGAAAAAACATTTGTCCGTTTTATTCAGCTTTATATCCCAGACAGAATTTTGAGCACAGACAATGAGTAGGTTTAAGAAATGTGGTGATCAGGGGGTGTGTCGATAGAAACTGAGGTAATTGTGGCTTAAAATTTGAAAAGGTCAGTGGAGATGATACGAAAGTAATTGAAAAATCTGTCTGTATATGTGAAGATTAATGTTTCACTGTTCATGTTGAAATCATATCTGAAATATTGAGGATCAAAGTTGGGGTGCATAGCTGTCAAACCCCCAGAAATAGGAATATTTAATCAAATGTATCTAACTAGGTCTTTAGCTCTCAGTTTTTCTGTCAATAGATTTCACATGCATTTTGTAATCTGTCCTCTGTTCTTTATGCTTCCTTTTCTGAGCATTCACTTTCTTAATCAAAAAATCAGCTCTCAGCCCAAAGTGTCAAATGGTGACGCACAGGGATCTTTCTTACATATTTTCAAATAATTGCATGTTTTCTTGTATGACAAAAACAGCATGTTGTGGTCTGATTTGTCCTCAAAATGTTAGCTTTACAAGACTGCCTTTGTTGGAGAAAAAAAAAACACTTTTATTGACAAACTTTTTTGTTATTGAATGAATGATTTCTCAATTGTATACAGCAAAAATGTCAGTAGAGAAATGGTAACAATTCAGCATGTCATTTGCTAATGGTTTAGTGCAGTGTCTCCCAAAGTGGGGTCCGCGGCCCCCTGGTGGGCCGCGAGGGTACTGCAGGGGGGCCGCGGGAGGTCATAAAAAAAAAAATATATATATATATATATATATAATTATTTAATGTTAAATTTATAATGTTTTGTTTGTAATATTAAAATATTTGTGTTCATTATTTGACTTGAATAATCCACTGTAATCATTTTTGTATTACAATGTTTGTAGCAGAGGCTATTTCCCCAAAATAAAATAACCAGAAGAGCCTATTCTTAATGTTGTCTTCTTGGTTATTATTTTGGGGGGGCCACGCAGACCCGTCAGATTTTTAAGGGGGCCTCGGTGTTACTGAGTTTGGGAATGGCTGGTTTAGTGTAATCATCAAGTGGAGTACAATTGTTTTTCTTTTCTCCTTTCAACTATCATTTCTTTTGACTATTGTACCTCGAACAAGATTTGTTCCATTGCCAGGGCTTTACTCAGACTCATCATGATATACGATTGCAATTTATTTGTAGTTTTAGTTTTTGTTCCCAGTTATAAAATGATTCTTTCAAGGAAAATGTTGAGATACACTGTATGCATAGCAGTAAAACCTGTAACTGTATCTTGGGACACCATGACAGATAAAACACCAGCCTCTCGTGTAGACACAAACAATGCTCACATGTTACAAAAGGTTGATCTGATTTGAAGTTTATCTTTTGGAAACATTTAGGCTGCTGTTTTGTCAACTTTACAGTACAGCTTATTTCTTATGCCCAGGGCTTGTCATGTCAATCCTTTACATTGCACCACTCTCTGATGAAATATGAAATTGACATTCATCATTTAGTCCAAACAGTGCACGGAAAATTCCCACAAATGCTAAATTATAAATAGTATATATCAAGAGCCTTGAGCAGAGTAATGTATGTAGTTGGTGGAAGCTGCAACACTTTTCACGCCTTGGTCCGCTGGGACGGCAGTGGGCTTTGAACATGATGAAGACATCCACTGCTAACACTTGAGGCGTTTTAAATATGGAGATTTACCCATGTGCGAGGGAATGACGCCAATGCAGCTGCCTTGTACGTTTGTTTTACTTATTATGGGCAAGAGGATTGAAAGTCCGATCTTTCCTGAGTTTTGAAATGATTCAATGTTGTATAATTATTATTTAGTATGAATAGATTATATTATAGCTGCAGTGAGTGTAAGTTTTACTTTATTGCCTCTGTAGGGAAATTTGTGGTCTGCATATGACCCAACCTGTATAGGGCCTCCGGCTTCGTCATGACTACCAGAACTGGGGGATTTAACCAACTATACATGTTTCTAGTGGTAGGGGAATGTGGACCCCTTAGAGGAAACCTATACAGATATAGAAAGAACAGGCAAACTCCAATCTGAAAGGCCCCTTTCAGGACCTTTCTTTTTAATGCACAGTGTGTGTTTAACACTGTGTGTTAAAAGTTACAGCAACATTGAACCATGTTATACTACCCATCCACCTAGTGCCAAATAGCTCTCAAAACAGTTTGGTTCTTTAACTCGTTTTTACATTCATGGTTTTTTGGCATCTGGCACATCTTAGGATCAGTTATTTGACAAAAAAGCGAAAATTACAGGGAAATGCATACCAACTTATCAGCTCTCATCTCAGGCGTCGAATAGTGACAGACAAGGTTCTTTCTTACAAGTATGCAACAATTTCCTTTTAAGACGCAGACGCTATGCTGTGGTGAGATTAAGATTCACTTTATTTGTCATTTGCAGTGAAAAACCAGACTGGAATGTGTGCACGAAAATATGCTGTGCACAAAAGACAACAAAACACTAATGAATGTAAAACACATTGGAAAACAACTCTGAAAGAAGATTTAAGCAAAAGCACATATATTAAAAGTAGACTCTTTCTGTTGACATTAACAAAATGCAGAAACACTTATTTTCTTTATCTTCTCAAATACTGATTCTGAGGCTTGTTGAGGATTGATGGTTGGGTCGTGTGATAAAGTGCGACTCCACAATGAGAGGCAACAGTTGTAAAGGATTTACCAAAGCGTGTCATTACCATTAAGCATAATAAACCGGTCCAATAAGCCCAAATTATAGCCTGCGAATTTAATGCAGTTGAAGTTTTATGAGCGCAATATTAAGCTACTGCAAGTATCGTCGCTTTGCAAATAGATATTTTTCTGACATATTTCTGAATATTTCCCTTCTCAATTGAATTTCACTCTGCGTTGCTCAAACAGGGGCTTTGATGTTTAGCTGCAATTAAGTGTTCTGTTCCACCACTCGGCTGAACTGTTTGCAAAGCCTGCTAATGTTGCGTCTTTAGACTCCACTGAGAACGACATCAAACTTCACTGAGACCTTTTGCACTTCATCGGCATAAGTAGACGATAATTGTGCAGAACAAAGCCGAGGTTGGGAGCACGTGGTCCGGATCCTCAGACGGGTGCGTGGTGACGATAAATTCCTCGGCTTGTTTAGTGATTACTTCTCAACTTTAATCTTCTAAAACAGCTCCAAATCGAAATGCTTAATTTCAGTTGTGCTCATTATAAACACAACCCATAGGAGACCCCTGGCTAATGTCTGAAACGCAAAACTTCCGACTGCAGCCATTACGTAAAGCCTACATTGATTTGGTGTCACAGGCTTGAAATCACAATCGCTTTTGACGGGGGGAAAGTGTTGAAATAGATTGAAATGGCAAATCAAAACATGCTATAGTAGGATGGAAGTGTGAGCTCCGGTTTCAAGTATATTCCATGACTTCACACGTGGCCGATCAACAGCCTACAGTCATTCAATATAAAGGATCGTCTTCCTCATTGTGTTGTGGTGTTGAGCAAGGGCAAGTGAGGCTATTTAAAAACATGACATCATGAGGCCAGGGTACATGTTGAATTACACAGATTATGTATTGTATTGCAAAGTATTCATGCACATTAGAGAGGGCGACATCACAAGGCTTACCCCAATTTACACCAAGAGTAATGTAGGTGTAATGTAGGCACTTCCAACTTTAACTATTTTTAACAGCACAGTTAACCAGTTGAAAAACAGCATTCCATTAGGATCCTGGGACAATTATAAGTTTTAAGAGCAGCTTTAAAAATGTGAATTCAATCATTTTACCCCAAATGCTACGTTTTACAGTAATCTCCACGGTGACAATCCAGGGTATGTGTACAAAATACAACTCCAGCCTATGGGAGTATGCACATATTTCACTGTTGGTAGATTGTCAGGCTTGTTACAATGAAAAGAGCAAGATTTCAGCTTTTGAGCAGTGAAAACACCTGCTTTTTGATGCTTTAAATTAGTTTTTCAATTAGTTTTGAATTAGTTTTTGAAAAAATTATTTACCTATCAACCTACATTGTGAATACTTTTAAGTATTAAACTCCCCCTCTTCTCACCCACATGGTCACTGGACTATCGACGTCTTTCATTGGGATACCTCTGATCTCACACCTGTCCGTCACACGCGCCCACATGATCTCGTCCCTGTTTCCTTGTCGACCTTGCGCGCTGCGGCAGGGGGTGATTAAGGTTCACGGACGGCCACCATTTCCCGTTCCACGGGAAGATAAATGGCCCTGGTCTGAAAGTGGCTGCCTATGGCCACGGGGCAATTAGAGTTTGCAGTGAGCCAGCAGGCTTTGCGGTGCACAGTGTTCAGACGCAGGTCCTTGAGAAACACTCATACATTTGTAAGGCATTCTGCTGAAGTCCAACATGCGTCAACAAATTAAATGTGCGTGTGTTGTTTCTTTCCAACGGGTTTTTTCCAATTCTCTAACAGAAATGTGCTGACGACAGGAGGTTGCCAGATTGGCCCACACAGTTTGCTCTATGAAAATATCAATATTAGATTCAGGGAATTATTTAGTGTGGTGCTTTGACCCTGCTGGTGTGCTAGTGCTCATTATGTTGTAAATGGTGTCTCAGCGGAAGGCTGAAGTTAACAGCGTGTGCAGCCTTTGGCCTGAACAGTGTTTGTACTATTTCCTAATTTGTTTTTAATTAAAGCTAAATGGGAAGGAGGTTATGATAAATATCCAGTGGTGTCACATATATCACAAAATCGTGAGTTTCATAAATATGTGAAGAGACAGTGAATTGACCTGAGGATGTGTTATTCTGCCTTAAGACTAACACCATACATGACTATTAATAGCCCTGATGGATTTTGGTTGTAAAATATTAATATAATATACAGTCCAGGGGGATAAAGTCTAGAGCGCAATTATTCTCATTCATAATTTACTTGAGCCAAGACAAATGGAAATGAAATATCAGATTATCTGATTCAGTTGTTATTCTATTTTCCCTTAACCTGAGGTCAACAGTGGAATCCACAAATGGCATAACAAACTGCAGCCATCAGTTTGTAATTAAGATTAAACCACAAGAGGAAAAGTTACTTTCCGATGTGGTGTGATTCCATGCTGTCGTATCTATCACCAAACACATCACTGGGCCGTTTGTGCCTGATAAAGTGTGTTATCAGTCAGTGTGGGCGCGTATGAACAGAAAGTGTTGTGGCGGCTTATTGATAGGGATATGGCCTAGTGCCATTGATTCCCCTTGTTATACAAGCTTCTCCCTTGTCTGCCTGTCAAAGCCCAGATTGGACATGATAACACATGCATCAGACAGCCGTCAATATAGAGCTGAATCTCCCGCAGTGGAGATGCCTATCTTGTGTTGGTGCTGAGGCCATGCAGAGGAGAGACAGACTGAACCACAGAGATATGGAGAAGCTGGTGGGAGTCAAACTGACCTCTGACATCTGTCACTTTCAAGTCATTTTTCTAACCAACAAATGTGGTGTGTGTATCAAACATGTTTTAATGGATATAATATATGAGCAAGGTGACTACTGTGGGCACTATGGGAATTTGCGGGGGCTTTCACTTGTGCTTTTGATTCGTCCTTGTCTTGGCGTCTTGACTTTGATCTCACCACATGCATAACATAGGGTATCCACAGCAACCAGCTATAAGGACAAGGTACTTTGGGAAAATATATTTCACTGTTAAAAAGTGTCAAGCTATCCATATTGGGAATGAAGCAACTACTACTTTTGATGAAGGCTCCAAAAGGCTCTTGAAGGAGGGAAAAAAATCTTATTTTGCTTCTTACTTGCCTTGTTGTCTTTGAGTCTATATGAAAATTACAGTTACAGTCCGGCTCGCTCTTCTCTCTGTGGATTTGGGTCATTTGTTATGATATGCCTGTGGTGCTTTCAACCTCTGCTCTCTTCATGATATGATAGAGTTGTTGCTTATTCATGTGTCCCGTCTCGCCCTCTGTCCATTCTCTCTTTGCTTTCTCCAAGACACCTCTGATATCCATTCACTCGACGCTCATATTTCATGTCATGTTTGTAACCCCGGGCAGCTTCTGCGCTTTAGCCTTTCCACTGCCACAGCTGACCCATGGGACAGCTGCAGACACTGGCCCTCTGCATTATGTCTTTTTCTCCGTGGCTTTTGATGTGTCTGCTCTCATAAGCCATCACAACACACAGAAGCAGCAGCTGGCATTCTATCAACCCATGCATTCATTACAGTCTGAAGGAGCTCTGGGGTACAGTATGTATAACGTTTGTGAGATTGAGAAAGGACGCTCTGGTCTTCTAGGAGTGGTGTGTATATACACTATGTATATGTCAACACTATATCTATATATAGATATAGTGTTGACCTGGGTTGAGGTTATGGTGAGGCAATCTCTGCAGTGATGATGAAGAGATGCATTTACTTTCAAATTATTTTAAAGCAATTGAAGCTGGAATACCTAACTTTGAAACCACAAAAATCACATAAGTGTAACTAGTTCCTAGAAAACAGTTCATTACTCTCCAAGTTTTCCATGTATTTATGGCTCTTGTCAGACTGTTCAATGAAGATCAGTGAAAAAGAGAGCTCCAGCCCTCACTCAGACAATCAGATTACATTATGCAGATTTGTTCACAAAATGGTACTTAAATATGTATAACAAAAATGTTCCCTTAAAGACAACAAAACAGACAGACACATCAACATTCAATAAAAACAACAAACAAACAAACAAAATAAGACTTCTGTTGAGGTTATGATGAATATAAATTGTCAAAATGATTCATGAATCTAACACAAAGTTAAGTAAGCTTTATTTATATAATATGTTTATTATAATGATTAGAAGGGCATATTTACACGTATTGGTCAACTGGACTTAATGCACCTTAGAAGCAAATTGTTTGGTGGTTAAAACATTTTTATTGCAAGTGAACCTGTTAACATGAACCAGAATTCACTTCAATTGGATTAAGTGTGAAACCAAATAACACTGTGCATATTATTATAGACCCTTTAGTTAAAAACACAGCAAATGCAATTAGTTGTCCTGAATCAAGGAAGTACCATGCCTACACTTGCACACTTCAAGTATATGGGACTAAACTCAATGATATGAAAATGATAAGACCACAACCGGATCAGTCAAACACCTATAACACTTTCAAAGTTCCAACCCTGTCAGCCATCAGACACAGACAGAACTATTTGTAAGTAATCTTTATTTAGTAAGTAATCTTTATTTATATACCGCCTTTCACAGACCAGAGTCACAAAGCGGTTTACAATTGTTATTTTTGGGCATTTGTCTCTCACTCCACAGAGAGATGGGAGCAGGGTCGCCAGTACAGGAGGCGCATGCCAGCACTATTGGACATGTTTTTAGTGGTAGGGGAAACCGGAGTACCCGGAAGAAACCTACGCAGACACAGGGAGAACATGCAAACTCCACTCAGAAAGGCCCTGGTCCGACCAGGATTAGAACCCAGGACCTTCTTGCTGAGAGGCGAGAGTGCTATCCACTCAGCCACCGTGCCGCCCAAAACATGTAAAAAAGACCTATTCAAAAGCAACATAGCAACGGTAACACAATACAATACCATATGGTGGAAAGCACATACACCACACATACTCACTCAGACAAGACAAGCCCAAACACACTCTGACCCTATACCGCTCTCCTACTAATCACTCTGTGACAAATGTAGATCATATCATGTATGTCTCGTCTTTCCAATAAAGCTGAATTTTTGAATGCATTCTGAAACATGTGTGCATCCCGTTGAGAAGTTTCACATTGAATCTGGGTAAAAAGCCATCTCTTTTACCCAGTGACGACAGATTCTGAATTTGTCAAACGATAAAAGCAAATGCATCTTCTCGTTAACTTTCTCATCCATGCGTTCTTGAATATGAGCCACAGAAAAAAAGAGGCTAATCAGGATAATCAGCAGTTGTGAATGCAGCCTTGGAATATCATGTGATTTGGTACAGGAAGATGAAGAAAGGCTTATTTACATCCCTCCCACACAGTAAGCAAGCTGTACCTTCCACTCTTATAAATGATTTGTAGAGAAAAATTACTATTTGAATAAAGGTAATCACTTTGCTGCCAAAATGCATCTCACTATGTTATGGAGATTTAGTGAAAGAATTGGATTTCCCCAGCTGTGAAATCAGATTGTAGTCCTGCTAGCCCACCGGATCACTAAATCATATCACTGTATATATATAGGCACACACTGTCAATGGCTTTCTACTCTATGGGACCTTTGCATTCATCGCATTGAGCCGTGTCGCAGTACGTTATCATAGACGTTCTAGATATGCCGTGTCACTCACTCCATTGCTTTTGCATCCATCTAAAACTAGAAAAATTACACCCTAAACCCTTCACTGCAGCCACTAGGAAGCAGAAGCACTGCAGATATAACACATGTTTATAAATGGGAATCAAGCGCATGCCAAATAGAGGGTCATCAAATGTCAAACGAAGCTCTCTCAAAACCCTCTTCAATGTCTTGGAGTGGAATCAAAGGTGTGCGGATGGGCTCTTATTTTTGCCCGGAGTATGTCAATGGTTTTTCAATCAAAGCTGGAGTGAGAGAAGTGTGCTCAAATGGCATTTACTGTTCTGTAAGATGTAATTCTGCGAAGAGAGCGACACAGGAGCAATAAAGGCGAAAGGCCACTGTGATTACATTGATTAGCCGACCCACACTTGCTGTAGCCATCCTTGGAGCTGTGTCTGTCACCTCTGCATGCGTCTAACTCTGTACCCCGCCGTCTTCATTGGTTTAAGTACTTATTGATTTCTACATCCACCTTCGCCCCGCTCATGGAAATGCTTCGGACGGCCCTCTAATCAACCAGGGCAGACCTGTGAGTCTCCAGATGCAATGCTTGCACAATAACTGGCAACCCAAGCCTTGCAGGCAGCTCCCAGTGCTTTCACCGACACAACAGCAGGAGGAGAGCTCCAACCAGGTGGAGAATAATGATCGTAAGAGAGAGTGGATTTATCTTCAAACTAACGCTGATTCACCTCAGCATCCACTCCTACTGTTCGTTTATAGGTGAAGCAGATGTCGCCCACAGCCTTTTCGTTAGCATTTGAGTATACTTGTAGCTTCATTGTATTCGTTCCTATTACTATCACTGTCTCCAAACTGAGTTCTCAATAGTGAAGAGGCAGCAGGTCTTGTCTGTCATGCAACTGTCAAAACCCCAGCTCAGTCTGAAAACTGGTAAAGGTGCCATGTGTTCTTGTATCTGCATTTATAATGTTCCACAGCATGGCATTACAATCATCTATCTTGATTTTTTTCAGTTGATTCATCTCTTGGCAGCATCACCTGTTTGTTGCCATGGAGATATATGTAAAGCTGCACTGCTGAGTTGATGATAACTATAATAAGGCTTTGCAGTCTCTCAAAGCACTTGTTCCTCCACTGTGGGTTTCCTCCAAGCTTGGACAAAGTATTCTCATGGGCAGCTGTGAAATAATTTAGCACTCAGTAGAACTTACATGACATACACTATGTAAACCTTTTTATTTGTTATCACTGTTTGAAGTTATAGAAAGATAATTTTTGAAAGAATGACCTCGCTCATTGAAAAATGTTGTATTAAAGGTTTTGTCTGAAAAAAATATATATACCATATTATGTCAGTCAATGGTGTAGGTTTGGTTCCAATCTTGGTGGGGACATTCACTACGTCCTGAGTCTACACCCATTGACACGGGGTCCAGAGTTTCTCACCCAGAATTTGTTGTGTAATCACACACTATATTTGCAATAGTGTGTTGCCTTCTATACTAAACTCAGCTGTAGACTGAATGAGAAGCAGAGTTTCCTATGTATGTTAACAGAAGATTAATCATCACAATTCATAATTTGCTATTACTTGTGCTTTCTCTTACTTACTTTCCAACTGTTAAAAAAAGCTCCTGATATCTTTTATCTTTTTTGTGGAGGTGGCATTTTTTCTAAATTATATAAGAAGGTATAGACAATCAAAAACAGACATTCATATACATGAACTGCAGAATCATTTATATAACTTGTCCAATGTCAAAAGTTACATAGTATTTCTCAATACAATGAGTTAACAAGAGTTTGGCAATAAGTAACAGTGTCGATTTTTCTATATTTTCTTTTTTTTTATTCCATTCTCAACCCAAAAAGGCAAGTAATGACTCACAGGGCTCTCAGTTATGCAAAATAAAAACTTAAATGACCTGTTGTGGTGTGTTTTGCGCACAACCAGCATGCATCGTTAACGCAATGGAAAATTTAGGTATCCGAGCTTTAATTTCGGGAGCGCTGGTTGCGCTTTGGGAAGAGTCAGGGGAGAGACATGTCAGAGACACAGGGGAGAAACGCACTTGCAACATGGTTCTGTCTGCATATGGTCCGAGCTCGGTACCATGTTAGAGCTGTGCTTTCACTGAGCGCCGCGGCTGTCATTACAAAGCGGCAGCAGCTGCACCAGGACGTGCACATTCGAGTGCATCGCTTGAATGTGCTTAGAGCAAATAACAGCAAGTGGCCGCTGTCACACATTTCACAGAAATTACATTATCAGCAGATAAAGGTTGTAAATCGTGGATTCATGGAATATTTTCATCCCTAGTTTATCCTGATTCACACAACACACCCACTTATACATTTTGGATAGTAAGAGCACAATAAGTATTTTTTCAGCCTTTCAACCAACCTGTTTCTTTATTGGAGCCAGTTCTGTTCTGTCTCTGTGCCGTGTGAGCTCCTCGGAACATTAAACAGTGCGCTGACAGATTAGAAATAACGTAAGTACTTTGAATGGTAATAGATCTACAGTACTTTCCTCTGATTACTCATGTGCTACAACGCTCAGGGAACGAAAAAAAACTTGCTTCACGCTGGCTAAGCTGGCTAAAAAAATTAAACAGTCGCTCAGTGCTTCAGTTTGGCGCTGAAGAAGACAGCCAATCACTGCAGAGAACGGAACGGGTCACGTGCTGCTGCTGCTGCTGTTGCTCTGGAGGCGAGGAGGAGGCGCGACGTGTGCACAAACGGAAGACATGTGTCCCGGACCGTCCGGGTCACGGGAGATCATGTCATTTTGGTGGGGACTTTTTAGTCCTCACCAAATATTGGTGGGGACATGTCCCCATGGTCCCCACGCAAACCTACGCCCTTGATGTCAGTAGGATCATCTATGTATTTTTCATGATAACTATATTCAAAACAGTCCTCCACTGGGAATAAGAATTCTCAGTAAGATTTCCTGGAGGAAAAGTTAGATCAATGGTGAGGGGCTTCAGCTGTCGCTCAAGGATTTTAATTCATTGCTTCCAAACAGTGGGTCTGCATCTTCACTTTAATAATTGTCTTCTGTATACTCTAAATTGGCTTACAGTATGTTGGATGTGAAGTAGTTTAGATAAAACATTGGAACATTCTAACTCATTCTAAAAAGTTCAGAGTCTAAAATTGTCTGTTTGCTGTGGCGGTATATTATTGTCCTCACAGTTGCACACTTTGAGCATGAATCACATTTCTTCCACAACATTTGGCAAAAGTCGACGTGGCCCGCCAACAGAGCTGTGAAAATATTTGCAGAGAAATGGATTTGAGCGAGACTATGGCCTTTTAGGCTTGATGCTGGGATACGGCACTATGTTTCACATTTCAAAATGACTGGAACAGAATCTGAAGTAGATGGAGCTGGGTTTTTATTTTTTTATTTTCCATTTCACTGCCTCCCACATCTGCCGGTATGATAAGCAAGCAAGCAAGCAATACAAGCAATAACCTCTCTTTCAGCAATAACCCAGACTTTAACACCCATAATGTGGCCTCAATAAATAATGTCATGTTTTCAGGGGGGTTGTATTTTTCAGCTATTTAGTCGCAAGCATTTGGTCTATTTTGCTTTTGGAGTAAATGGCTCTGAACACATTAAGGAGTTATGAGATGCAGTGAAAATTGCAGCCTTTGTGACTTCTGATTACACAGTAAAGACATTGTGTTGTTCATCAAAACAAACTCTCAAACAAGTTATTTCAAATGAACAGATGAGCTTGTGCTCAGCTTTAATTGCATGTCCAACAAAACATCTCTTATCACAGGAAGTGCTCTCTTACTTTGTGCTCTCTGACTGACATCCACTGACTTGACTCACTAGGGACACCACCAGGCTGGTAAAATGCATGACACTGAATGCATATCAAGACAGACATCAGAGAAGTGACAGGTCTACAGGAAGTTTTAGAGCAAGCACTTTCTGATGACTAATAAATGACAAACCATATGGTGGTTTAGAATGTACTTTATCACGTGTCACTTGGGAATCAGTCTTTCATACAGGTAATGAATTCAAACCTTTTCACATGTACAGGTTGCAGAAGCTAATCCCGGAAGTGATATATAGTAAAGACATGTGTTTTTGGAAAAAGCATGTATGTAGTGTTATACTCTGTAACATTGTTATCCAAAACACATCTATGTACATTAAATACAATAGTAGTGCCAGCATGTAGTGTGGAGTATCACTACAGTACATGGGAAAAATGCTTGTATTTGATAATGGAATGTAATATGAGAACATTTTAACCCTTTAATGGTTTCCTCAACCATTCCACCACGATCTATATCTTCTTGAAGCATGCTAGGAACAGAAATCTCATTTAGTTTTAGGCATGTTTACCATCTAAGGGCATCTCAGGTCTATAAATAAACAAACTAGAGGTCCCAAAAAAAAGAAAAAACATAAGAAAACTTTTTTTTTGTAATGCTCCTACATAAAAAAAAAATACATTGCTTTCTCCAAGGAGTAAACATTAAAGGGTTAAATTATGTTTATTTTTATCTAATATTATCATTATTTTCATTGTTTTTGTGTATGTATTTTTTCAAAACATAAAATTCACATCACAAACAAATGTCTTTTCAATCTGAAGAAACCAAGACGGAAAAATTAATGCATGAAAAAGATTTATTTGATTGGCGCATTGACTCCGGCAGTGACACTTACAGAGGGGAGATCGTCTGCTGCTGTAGAACATCTCAGAGCATACCCCCCCCCCCCCCCCCCCCCCTCCCCCCCGGGGTCAAGCACCATGGTGTTGGCTAGAAGCATGGTGTGAAGGAGGCGCAGGCGGGGCAGGAGCCAGAGCAGGAGCCAGAGCGGAAACCCGAGTAGGAACCAGGAGCTGAGGAGGCGCTGGGGAGGTGGTGGGTGTTAAGAGCTTCAGGAAGGGCTGTTTATCGGGGAGTGGCTGCTTTTAAACAGCCCGCTTTGCTGTCAGTGGATTGACAAGCGCTGTGCGATTGGCAGGCCCTGGCGTGCCCTGGATGGGTGAGAGCCGTGGCCGGTCTTCAGTCTGAATATCCGCGTTCAGCTTCATTTTTACACACTTTGAATGATAATAATTTAAACAGAAAATAGTAGAAATAAACACACACACAGATCCAGGACAACAAAGAAACAAGAATTACAAATAATCCATACAAACAATACAAATAATACTCCAGGCAGCATGAACAAATAGTAAGGCTATCCAAAAATGTCTGTAAACTGGTTTTATTTTCACAGCTGCTTTTGAAAGCATTTGAAAACATCACATTTATCCTCAGAATCCCCTTCTGAATGTGCACACGAGGTAGAGGCCGACAGAATCTCTCTCTCTCCGCCTGTTGAAAGCGGCTGTGCGATCGTGTGGGGTGCGTTTCATTAGTCTGTCAGAGCGCATGATATTTAGAGCCGCGCCGCCCAGGCCAACGCTGGAAAACTCAATCAGCACTCTGATTTCATAACCCCAAAGCACTGACAGGGCTTATTTTATCACCACGCTGATTCATTCTAATAAACGCTAGCTGCCCCGTCGCACCACGCCTTGAAATACAACCCAACCCCCCCTACATCACTATCCACTATCCAGCTCTGGCTCCTCCTGTCCTCCTTGGGCCGACCCAGGGGAAAAGCCATGGGGGCGGAGGATAAATCAGAATTGTCAGGGCTGGAAGCTGTAGATAATCCATTGCTGCTGGTTCATGCTTAGCACCCGCCCACCATGTCTGGAGCGCGCACAAATCTGGACCGGTGCTTGCCTTGCTATAGGGCCATTGATTGCGAGACGAGAGCGGCGATAAATAAGGGGAGGCATGGTGCGCGGGGTGAAGGAAAACAATTATTGGCGGAGGTGGAAAGCACATAAAGTGAAGAATGATAAACACTGTGAAATATGATTGACTGCCGGGTGATTTATGGAGGCCAGGGGACGAGCGGAGAGGCCTGGGCCGGAGCTGATATCCTTGAGGGGAGATGAGCGCTCACTTTCCCCTCCCACAGAGCAGAGGCTTGAGCAGTATGGAGCTGGAATGGACCGTAAGATCAGCAGCTATGTGATCATACCGATGGGCTAATCTTTATATATAATCTTTTAAAATTGTATATAGAGTTATGATTGTAATGGTTACCTGCATTGTTGGAAGCATTAGGATGGCCATATATAGGGCACATTCACACTTGTTGGTTGATTCACTTAAACTGGACCAACTCTGGGTCACTTGGGTTAAATTGTGGTTCAGAAATGCTCTACAGTGTCCGTGGATGTTCAACCACCAAACGACGGAAACATGTGTCCACTAGGCTCTTTGTCAAGTCAGTTTACATCTTTTAAAACTGATCTGACACTTTTTTTTTTTTTTTATTGAAGTCTTACCCTGAGGTTGGTTTTTTATTGATGTGTGTGGACATGTTGATTTTCACCAGAAATGCCCTAAAATGTTGCTTTTGTTGATTTTGATAATCATCCGTGTGCTAATAATAATGTATCACTGTTGCCCGCTACAGATGTTCTCTTAGAGACAATAAAGTTTTATATTTCTTTCCTTAATTATGTCCCCAAGTGAACCAGACCAGATGATCCAGTTAATGTGTGACCTTGCCATAGTCATGTAGACATAGTGCACAACATTAAAAGTCTGTCAATCCCTCTACCTGCTTCACCACAACCAAGTTTATTTTGAAAAATACTGTAAGCTCTTAATGATAATTTGCACTGCCGACGTCTTTGTTGCCAAGGTCTAAGTTTGCATAATCAATCACTTTGAAGTTTTTATCTTATTGCATTGCACCATTTCCTAGTTACTAAAACTGTGGTACTTGTATGGCATGGAGGGCCCTCTGTAGTTTGCACATTTGTATATTTAAAGATGAATTATTTGTTTTGCTTCCTACAACCTCAATTGGCTTTGCAAGAATAATTTGTACTCTTTCAATATGTACCTTAAAAATTCCACACAACTGTTACTGTAACTAACTATTGATGTGAAATTATTAATCACAACTAATATTAGATAGTAATCAAATAATATTGTAAAATAAGAGACCGCTTATCTTAATGTACTTTGAATGAATGATTAACACAATTGTGTGCATGCGTGTCTCCCACAGACGACAGATGACATTGTGTCTTCGGCGGAGTGTTCGAGTGACGATGAGGACCTGGAGGAGTGCGACTCGGGACACGCAGGTGGGATGGGTGTGTTGGCTTGTGCCTGCTCTCAGTGTGGTCTACTTCTCCTTCTATTATTTGATTTGCTGCAGAGGAGTGTCTCCTCTTAGCATCAGGTCCCATGGAAGCTCCAAGTGTAACTTCATAAAACCCTTGTGTAGCAGCCAGCGTAGTTTTAGGGTTGTTTTATTGGACAAGTGGATATAATAAAATACCAGAGAGATAAGATTAAACTTGTGGATGGTGTGATGTTGTTTAAATCGATGTATTAGTGCAGTTATAGAGACAAAAGCTTGAGTAAATATGCAAGGAAAGACACGTTTATGTGTAAATAATAATGATAATAAAAAGCACAGTTCATACACAAGGCTTCTCAGTGCTTAAAAAAACAAGAATAGAAATATTACAGTTAAGTAATCTGTACGTATAAAGGTAAAAGTAAGTCATCTTTATGTACAGTATATAGCTCGTTTCACAAGGATAGAATCTCCAATGTGGCTTTACAATAGTAGAGCAACTTTGCAACGTTTGTGTAGTTTCAATTAAATATCTTTCAGTGTTATAATTCCTAAATACATATCGCATAAAATAGGGAATATGTTGAATAGTAGAGAAGTGACTGATCTGAAAGGACTGCAGGAAAGATGTTCTATATATTTGTCCTACTTCATAACAATTACCGCTATAACTAGCATTCTAACTTATAGTATCTGAGAAATGCAAGTTACACTTAGCTATGGGGCCACTGGTCGCAGACATGACCGAGCATTGATACTAATTTTGCGCCCTCAGCATTTGGTGGGGAGCCAAACTTTGACTCAAAGTCTTGAATTAGTATCAAGCCTCATGTCGCACGCACTGATGCTTCAAAATGTATCTGTCTTGTACCCGGTTGATCTCCTATTGCTGTGTGCGTCCTTCTTCTGACAGTGGATACATTTTGAGTTTCTTCTGAGAACAAAGATGCTTTCAGCCAAGATACTGTGATATGTAACGGTCTATACCTGCAACAGAGCCTCTCCCCCTTCTCCTCCTTCTCTCTACTTTTCTCTTGTTTGTACTTATGTTTTTTTCTTTCCGTCGGAGGCTTGCCCTGAAACATTCTAATAGAGAACAGATATCCTCGAATTTCTGTGCACATCGTCTCTCTCTCTCGCCCCTCCCTTACACACATACACTCTCTAAAAGCACTGGTCACTTTACAGGTGACTCAAAGTGAATAGCACGACTGAAATATGAGAGTAAAGCTGCCGTCAAAGAGAAAGGCTGGTTTTGAGGACACTTGGGTTTGCCTCATGTTAGTCTCCAAATATCATGTTTATCAAAGGCAGGGCAAATATAACATGTAGGTGGAATACATTCTTGTATAAAATAAAGCTCCCATTGATTTTACCCATAGACTTTTCAAACTAAGGCAAGACCGAGGTGATTCTGGGATTCAACCTGCATATTAGGCATATTAGGCAGGCCCTGGTTACTACTGTGATGGGAGACCTCTGGGAACACCAGGTGTCGTATTAGGCCGTTATAAAGAACCAAACTATTGCTGTGTATGTGTGTGTCTGTGTCTGTGTGCGTATGAGTGTGTGTGCGGTGGAGTGTGTGTGTGTGTGTATTTGTGTGGGTTGGCCAATGGCACAAACAGGGTGTCTTGCCTCGGTCTGCCCCAGGGCTTGCATTTACCCTCATGACAATCACATCTTTTACATGCATAAATTAAACTATAAAAGAAAAAAATCAAGGAAATATTCAAACATGATGTATTCGTTCCTCTGTAGATGAATGTATTCCACATATCTGTTGATTTAGCAATGTAACCCTTGGAGCATTTTCCTCCTGCTATGCTCAATAGAAACTCGCTTACTATGAGAAAACCTGCTCCCCTCGGCCCAGGGCGAATCATTAACAGCTGAGACCGTTTGATTGCTTCACTGTCCTTCAGAGCTCCATGATGGCCAGCTAATTGATGCAGCATTAATCTGGCTAAATATGGCTGAGCCTAGCATATGTCCAGTGTTTGCAGCCCATAATCAGGCTCCCACAATGCCCTGGCCTTTCACGTTGGTTATCACAGCTCACACAGCACCACGGATAATCAACCCTGTTTTAATATGGAGGAAAGCCTAGTAAAATGTTAATATTCATCCTGCAATATTGCTCATTTATTTGCTTTGAGGCCTTATCAAAACACAATAGCAATTGTTCCTTAAAATTTGGACCATGTACTTAAAGCGCGTTTGATGTAAGCCCAAAGTAATTTTCCCCATAGGTGCAAGGCTCTTTATCTCCAAATACAAATGGTTTGACTAATTTGAAAAGAACTGTTGTTAAAGAGACATTTTTACAGCATGTTTAGACTGAGGCTCAACTCCAAGTGTTCTCAAAGTGATTAAGCAGCAAAGAAGTTTTATAATATACAGAAAAAGGTATCCTCTCCTCAAAAAGTGTGCTATGGTACGGGTCAACAAACACAGGTCTGTTTTATTGCTATGTTCCTTTAAACAGTGAAAACAACCAATCACAAAAGATTATACTGTATCAGTTTATACCGTGGTCAGTGAGGACTTGAATCGAAACTGCCAACCATTTATCAACTGTTTTTAGATTTGTGGTGCCACCTCTACGGAAAAGCCAGATCCCCTCAGACATCTAAAGCTAAGCAGGACCGGGCCTGGTTAGTACTGTGATGGGAGACCTCTGGGAAAACCAGGTGCCACAGTGTTTGGCGGCTGTAGATTGCCAAACTGTGGTTGTGTCCTTTGGCCTGACACTTCACCAACACTGCCTAGAATGAGTCTGGTGTGTGTGTGAATGGCCAGTGGTGGTCGGAGGGGCCAATGGCACAAACTCGTTGCCTTGTCAGCTATGACTAGTTATCACCACCGTGTATAGAATAATGCTATATGAAACGTAGCAGCTGAGGCATCACCATAGCAACACACAACATTGAGCACCAAAGGTCAAATTCCAGTTATAATTATAAAGTTACTTTTGAAGGTCTATTTCTCAGCAGCATGTTTTATTATAAAAAAGATAAATGTAGGTCAATGGTAAATACTTTTTCTACTAGTTTCAAAGGCTCCTGGCTAAAAATCCCTTTTTTAGCCAGGCTAAAAAGTCCCTTTCCTCAAACATGTTTTTGAGAGTGTGGACAATATGTATTTATTTTACAATATGTATGGAGTGTGTGAGTGATTATACCGGGGTCCCCAGACCAGTGCAGAAAGGGCTGGGGTGGTTACAGATTTTATTTCAGACCAAGCATGAACAAAGCAGACTCCGCTCATTTCCTCAAATGAGTTCAGTCTTGACCTGAAGACTTGAGGAAATGGGTCAAGTCTGCTCTGCTTGGTTTGATAGAAAACCTGCAACCACACCGGCCCTTTCTCGACCGGTTTGGAGACCCCTGGTTCAGAACATGGTATAAGCGGATTCGAGAAGGAGCAGAGGGGTTGTATGGTTTAAACGCAGTCCGAGTTTGAAAGGCACCAACCTCACGGCTCCTCATTGCTCCAGTCTTACCTAACTAATTTTCACAGAAATTAAGCAAATGCATACATCTCATCAGAGAACCCCAAGAGATAGAAATCGACTTCACATGGACGGACCATAGATTTAAATATTGTTGTCAAATATATATTGTCAGAAATTCAGTTAAAAAAAATAAGAGCAAACCAAAAACACTCTTTTTGGTAAAACAAGGGGACATCGTTCTAATAGACCCGTGCTGTAGCACTCTTGACCTGTCCACACACACACCTGTTTACACACACACACTCATACGCTCTGTACATTTTCCATGTCGACACAGAAATTCATCTCCTCATTCCTTGCCCCGCTTCCTGTCGTTTGAGGTTTTTTTGCATGCCATGAAGTTTTGTGTTGCCTTTTCTGTGATTGCACATTGAACATCTCTCTTGTGTGACGCCCTTCGAATCTATTTCCTATATGATTTGGTTTTGGGTGGGTTTGGAGTGCTTGACGTGGGCTTTTCTGAGGGGTGGGGTTGACTGCGTTGGTGTTGTGTTGTTGTATTTTTTTTGTTGCTTTTATTTGTTTATTATTATTATTTCATCACCATGTCTCCATCATCGTCGTCACCATCCTCCAAGCAAGGACAGAGCCGCTCCTACCGTTTTTTGCCTCATCTTGTGCCGCATGAACTTTTGGTGGTTGGAGAAATATTTGAAAGTTCCCCTCCCCCTCATCCCGATCATGAAGTTTGTGTTTTATTAGCTTAAAAAAAAAGAGAGAGACTTCCCCTTCCCTCAAATCAACTCAGTTCCCCGTCACTCCGCTCGCATCACCACCGCCACTTTCCATTTAGGGAAATTGAACGGCAACAAAATCTTTTCTTGCCATCACCCCTTACTTTTTGGCCTCAAGAAAGTTGTGTGTGAAAGAATGACCCCCACTTGTGTTGCCTCTACCCAAGTTACCCCCGTCTACTTTCATTTGCCACACCCCTTTTCCATGTCTCCATTCCATCCCAAGCGCACTCCACTTTCCTTCCTTTCCCACCGCCTTTTTTGCATCTACATGTTTGTTTGAATTGCGGATGGCATAAAAAAGACTTTTATTGCCACAAAGTATATCTGTTTTTCTATTCTATCTGTTGCTCCAAGTAGAAGGTATTTGTGGCATGCAATGTTAACTGGATTGTACCTTTTTAGAATATGGCGTATACCTCCCCACGTCCTCCTCCCAACCACTCTCCTCCTGTTGCTTTAGCATGCACTTGATTGGCAGACATTGCGTGTGCTTTTCACCCCATTACCCCGGCTGGCTTCTACTACATGTCAACGCGTGTGTGTATTGCTAGGGGGCTACGCGAACCTCCGCTGGTCCCCTTGATGCCAAATGTGTTTCTGTGCTTGTCCCGTCAGTCGCCAACAAAGCAGCAATGTCTGTTTGCTGTGTGTTGGCTGTCTTATTCCGTGTTTGTCTGAAATACAATTGTTAAAACTTTACCATGGTTCCCCCCCAACCCGCCTGACCCTACGGAGTTCCACAAGAGACTGCACCGAGATGTGATGGATGCTTCATAAACGAACAAAATTATTGAACTTTTGTAGAT
Organism: Knipowitschia caucasica; assembly: GCA_964034765.1. NCBI lineage: Eukaryota > Metazoa > Chordata > Actinopteri > Gobiiformes > Gobiidae > Knipowitschia > Knipowitschia caucasica. The sequence continues at coordinate 14,743,563 of OZ035839.1, forward strand.
CGTTATCGGCGCCTGAAATAAAATCAAAAAACAACATTTAGGATTTTATGACTGTGATTGGCTTAAATATTGAGCACAATAAAAAAGGGTAGTTATTAGAAATGTTGTTGCGACCCAATTACTTTGTATATTTTAAGTAATATGTCTAAAAAAAAATAGCAAACTCTTGGGGAAAAAAATGTTTTACTCAGAGTTTGAACTTAAATAATGTTTTAACAAACCTTATATTGAGAAAAATCTACAAATAACAACAAAATGTTCATAATTTGGCTATAAAACTTGCAATGCCATTTTATTCATATCTAAAGATTGCATTTATCTATCTGCAACTAGTGTTTTTCAACAATTCTTTTTAGAGCCAGCGCTTATTATTAAATTTAGCAAAACAAGCAAATACCGACCAAATATACTTTACTGGAAAAGTTATAGTGTCTCTTCAAAGACGCCTCAATGTCTGACTCTGGCCCAGAAACTGCAGCCTCTCGGTGATACAAGATGTTCGTTTTGAAGAACAGCAAACACCATCCCAATTTATGATTTCATTTCACAGTGATTAACGGCTTTGGAGCTTGTCATTACCGTGTAATCAGAGCAATTCTGTGATTAATATGTAATTATAATCTCATAATTGATGCAAATGATTTCCATAAATCTGAATATTCCAACACAGAACACCTCAAACTTTCCCCATCTGATTTGAATCAAAGATAAATAGCCACTCGAATGAATGCACTTGTCGCTGGGAACATTTCGACCTGTCGTAGGTGGAACAACAATCGCTAATTACTTCTTTTAGTTTCGTCATTTGGTTATGAAAATGCATGTCCTTTGTCTTTCTGCACCGCTCTGTGGAGGAGCCATTTTAGCGTGGCTTCACAACATGCCTTTTAGTTTCACATCAATAGAAATCTTTTGAGTCATCGCGAGTCCCAGCGGGGACTGCTCATCATCTGCCCAGCACCAAACAGCCGACCGACGCCCGCGTTTTAAATAAACTCAGACACATTTGCATCTTAAAAACATTGAATGTCGAGGAAAGCAGCTGTAAAATAACACACTGCCATCGCTAGTGCCAATCTTTTCTGTCTTCATGAATTAATCAACTCAATTTTATGCCACTGTTAGTTTGTTTGGGTTTTTTTACGCATGCTCAACTCTTGATAACATCTGTATATAAATTTTAATAGGATTATGCAAAACAAATAATTCATTCGTGCGCTCGTAGGAAAAAAGTTCAAGATAAGAAAGTAGCATAGTCAACAAAGTGAAATATTAGAGAAGGATTTTCCAAATGTAGCTGCCTTTGAAGAAGCTGCTGCTTGTATAGTGATAATCTAGGATCATTAATATATCTTTAGTGCATTTGAAATCTATATATTGATCTATATATTGAGTCCATGCACTTTCATTGTCAGTTCCACCATATTGCTCTGAACTCTGCCACTTCGCGCAACGTCACCAATAATTGGGTGATTTCAGAGGCCAGCAGTTGGCAATCAGCAGTTCAAGATTTGATTTGCTATTTGCTGTAAAACCAGTAGTCTTTGCAAGACTACCCTCTTGCCATGGCACCATTTCTGTGCCCAAAATTGGTTCTAGAAGAAAATCGACTAACAAAACAAGTTTCAACAGTCAATGTGTGAGGGGCCAGTAGGGAACGATAGTGACTCAGCCTCAAGAGACCTACACAAACATGCAACTGGTCGAAAATGTGCTAATGGTCGAAAGTCCTTTTTGCATACAATGGCCCCATTAAAGAGGACATTACTTTTGAGTCATGAGAGATTTTTCAGATTTGTCGTCAGTCACAGAAATTAAAGATATGTACAAGGATTTTCAAACATTTTAGTAAAGATCCGCTCCCTCCACTTTCACCAGAATGATTGACAATTGGGAGGACCAATATTCTTGATGATCCACCCTGAAGTAGAAAATCCTCCTGTATACCTTTAATAAAAAATAGAGTCATGAACATTGAATTCAACTAAATTCCATTCCATTATTTTATTTTTTTCTATAACCCTAAACCACAACATGTAGTGAACCAAAGACTAGAAAGCAATAAATCCTTTATCCTTTATTGGTCAGGAAACCAAAACCCAAGCAGGTGGCAGAGCCGAAAGCGTACGATGTTCATATGGGTTTCTTAAGATATAACGAGGAGAATTACCACAATGCTCAGCTTCTACCCTCTAACGGCTCTTACAGGTTCTAAAGAAAAGCCGCGGCCCCATCATCATTTGATTAAGTGGGCAGTAAATCGACGCACACACGTGTAACTGGTCAAACTGTCAAGCACGCTCTCCCAGTCACAAATCTGCGTCTGATAAAAACGTGGACTCGGCGTGTGTCATGTGAGTTCTTCATCGCCGCGTTATGAAGAGCCAGAGACAAGTGTATTTGGTTCCGTGTGAGCTGTGATAGGCACGGATCAGCAGGCCTCCTCTCCGGTTTCCGTCAAGCCCCATCAGCCGCGGTGACACCCCTGCGCAGCCCTCAGATCACTTTAAAGGTTATCCAGCTGACACGCCTAATAGCTGTATGGCAAATGGAGCGTCTGACAGGGCCCCGAGTCGCCACGCCTGCTGCAAGATGCCAATTTAATATGCCAGAGTGCTTCCTCCTGTGGCGTGGCCCATGGTGACGGATTAGGATCGAGGAGGACATGGGATTTTGCTTGTCGGTGTGGGATGAGCGATATGGACGAAAATGCATTTCTTAATTTTAGTTTTATTCATCCTAAAGACAGTATCCAGACATGAATCTTCCCATTGAAAAAGCAGGCATGTCCAAACTCAGGCCTGCGGGCCAGTTGCGGCCCTTTGTGGCAATTTATGTGGCCCTTTGCTGCTAACACATTCTCCATTGAGGCACGTTGACAGTGTCATCCAACCAACTTCAGCTCTACCAATGAAGTCATACTATACCTTATTGTAAACCTCAGACCCTCTGGAATCCAGCCGTTGACTCTATTGTTATATACTGACATTTGTTTTATGATTGTGTCTCAACATTCCAAATAAAATGCAGCTGTGTTGTGAATAAATAAGGACGTATCATTGGCCATTTCAAATTCTAGCTCCAGTCAATCCAGTTTTTTAAATCTAGGTTGTCAGCCCCAGGTCAAGTCTGATTAATTAAAGTGGCGCTCTTTCTAAAAGGTTTGGACACTCCTTCATTAAAAGGATTAATGTAGAAAAACGGAAGCCATGCAGGCTTGCAGTAAATGAAGAAATGGAAAGTACAATATTTACAAGTTTAAAACAAAGCATTCCAGGCTAAGCAATGACAATAGCACAAATTATGATACGTTGTTGCTCAATAAAATAAAGACAATAAAGTAACCGCAGAAAACCACAGATCATTATATTGATAAATGTTAATTAAAAAATAATTATTTTTCTGTGAGATCACATTTATTTTCTCAAACAAAATATATAGTTTATGAAAGACAATATAGGTACCCCAGCTTTTAAACATTTATAATTCAAATTTAGCAAATCTTTTAAAGTATTTGTCCTTTCACTTGTAGACCGTATATTGCCTGCAGCTTCCAGACACTTTCTCTCTCTCTGTGTTTTTTCTGCCCCAGCAGCAGCGAATCCCCCGCTCGCTCAGGCCGATAATGAAACATTATCCAACTTTTTGAGGAAAGAAAACGAATGACCGTCCATCGAAACTCGACTTCTCTTAGCCCCTGTTAACTGACATGTGTGCAGCAGAGATAAGATGATTTAATGGCAGGGTAAAGTGTGTTGGCTTTTTAAGGAACGGGGAAGCCAACCGATGCGCAGAACGTAATCCTTAGTGCGCCCGTGCCAGCAATCAGCCGCTACCTGTCGTGGGTACGGCTGAATTAATCTGTCGTAGCAAGCAAGGGCTCTGGGTACAATGCATGCAACTACAATGGGATTTTAAGGCAGGCAAGCCAGCGAATCGCCCACAAATTGCCATGTTGCAATCCCATTGACTCCACATTTGATGCCCGTGTAGGAACTTATATGTTTTTTTTTTAGGAAATCCTCCACTCGCCGTTCAGAAACCGCAGCAGACAGTGGAGGGAAATTGCCGCTTCATGCTTTCCATGCGTGTGTAGCCGCCAAGCTGCTGAGCTAGCTAGTCAATCCGGCCATTAAAGCTCAGCTATATTTACTTAAGGCAGTGCAGACTTTGCTTTTAGTGTCCGGGTATAGAATTCAATTTGCTTCATGCAATTGTCTTGCCGGTTTCAAATGACTTTTTTTCATTTTTTTCGTCCAACCCGCACTTTATATTATCGACACAGAGGGAAGAGGCTAAGCTAAAAAATTACTTTTATATAAATATAGATTTTTTTAAATCGATATAATATTGTTTTTTTAATGTGGTAATATCAATATTTGTTTACTTGTTTTAAAAAATTAGGACTCTAATGGCAATCTTATAATGAAATAAAAATTCTTAATACAAGTATATGATTCATACTTTGTATCAAGTATGAATCATGTGCCAGAAATTTAAAACAATATATTTCACATAACATTTTGTGGAGCGTTAGATAAGGAGCCAAAAGACTCAGATCTTACAGTATGTCATGTAATATGAAATGGAAAGTTTCCTTTATCTTCTTCGCACATTAAATAGAAAATGAACAGGATACAAAATATAAAGTTCTAGACAGTTCAACATTTTGAAAATCAGGAGATATGTATTGTATTGGCAGACTCTGGAAGATACGCAAATAATCACAAATAAAATATGAATCTTGTAGTTGTGGTTTTTAAATTTGGAAGAAAAAAAGTTTTGGTAGCCAAGTTGACTAGAGAGTTAATCAGAAGCTTACATGAAAATCCCCGTCCATCTTTAGAAGTGTGCAAAACAAACGCAATCTGGCTAAGCAAACCTATTAGGAAGTGCATTGTTTGCCCGGTTTTTAGAAACAGGCGAGATGTGCGCCGCTTCTCCCGGGGTTTACACAGCAGGATTACAATGTTTGCCAGAAAGGTCCTCCGTGCGGACTTTATCCCAAAGACCCTCCGCCGTCGTTTCTACCAACCTAAGTGCTCTGTTGATTTAGCAAACGGCAACAGTCGCCGAAAGCGGTTAGTAGAGAATTGAGTGGAAGGCTACGAGAAGACAACAAGGCCAGCATTAAATAAATAAGACATTCCAATTAAATAACTTGAGAATGCAGCTCCTGGCTTTATTGATGGGGTCGGCTGTGTGACTGGAATATTATCTGGCCTGCAACAAGAGCAGCCAATGTTAACAATGAAGGATCACAAACCAGAGCGAAAGAGTTGAGACAAAATTTGAGAAAGTTAATGAAAAAAGGTGTTCAATTGTGCCGTTTACACCCATGCCAATTCTGTAAAAAAAAATATACACAATACCGACACTAAAGAGGTATAAAGAAAAGCCGTATCAGCCATTTTAAATGTTGAAATTGTCAGTTTGATTGGCTCAATGCTTCAGGATGACTATTGTACATTAGAAGTTACTCTCCCAAAGCTACTCCGGTAAATTAAAAATATTATTCTTGAAACTTACAATGTAGGTTGTGTGGTTAAAATGTGAAAAGTTTGTGTCCGGAATGTAAAAAAAGGATCATCACAGCACAACTTTGTCTGCAGAGGAGATTCACTGATGCGCCGTCAAAAGGGGCGGGGCTAAGGGGTGCAAGTCATTTTCATAGTTTTATCTCTAATCTAAATGTTTCATAAAGAACTATATGTTTGAGAAAGAGTTCCGGGATTAAGTATTATATTAAAGAGACCAGAATCGGTTCATGTCCCCTTTAACACAAGAAAGGAACCATTAAAATCATACAAGTATAAACACAGGTCATATGTGGATTACGTGGACAGGGAAGTGCTGCCCCTGCGACACGGCAAACAGATAAAGCAAAAAAAATGGTCGGATGGAAGTATATACATGTTTTATATCATCAAAATGTACACTCCGAGCCAAGAAATGACAAATGCATGACAGCAAGCGAACGTACGCCATCAGAAATAATGCAATGTGCCTTTAAAGACAACCTATGGCGATGGTGTCAAATACCATGAGAGAAGCCCATCGTCACAAAGCCACGACTGATAAAACACTGTCCCGCCTGAACGACACTTCCCATCCTTTACATAACGTCCCTCCGACACTCCTCGGCGCTCAATAAATCAGGTTTCAGTCGGCATCCTTGCACATAAACCCCCGTCTCCGATTCGCGAAGACAAATGTGCCTTTCAGATCTCCTTAACTTCAATGCCCAAACCCAATGTGTAGGCTCTTTGTGGAACTCCTTCTTCCCCTCCCCCTCCCCCCAATCTCTCCCTGCTGCCAAGCGACGGCTGTTGGTTTTTAGACACACTCGGGCCAAAAAATGTCTAAAAATTAAATAAAACTCACCCATTAATTACCATAGCGTTCCACCCCTTGATTAATTAACGACCGCTGCTTGCTTAAATGCCTTATAATGTGGCGTATTCATCACCTCGCTTTCCCTGTTAGAGACTGATAAATGGTGACTTTTTATATACGGATGTACCCCACAGCCATTGGTTGCAGCTTCCTCCTTTTCACCTTGGACCTGTTTTTGAAACCCAAATCCCCCTTTTCTCCCTTTTATCACCTTACCCATTGCTTGCCCCGTATATGTGTTATTATTACATATTACTCTCCCTAAATGCAACTTACTTAAACGCATGCATTAACCCAACGTGTGATAGCGAAACTAAAATCCAATTGGTAAAAAACCATGTTGTTTTTTTGATTTCTTAACCTTTTTTTTTATGTTCTTGACGTACATCCAGATTGCACGCCCTGTCCCGTGTTTTAATACTAACAAGAGAAATCGGTTACTAATAATAAGATATTTGTTTTATTATTAGTTAACTTGAGGTGGTGACATTTTGCCTATAAACTGTCCCCCCGACCTGTCTGCCTCAGTGTGTGCTCTCTGGTTGTTCATCTTTGAAACTGTGGAAAATTCAAATGTCTTTCTTTCTTGCTTGCCAATTTCTATTTATTTTTCTTTGTATATCTATATATCTTTTTCGTTTTTTGTTTCGTACATATATGTCCCAACGCATATATGTTTCTCTGTTTTACACGTTCTGAAAATGTTCCAATTTTAACCAATTTGTATAGAAATGTTTAATGATTTTGTATCCCTTATTAGAAAAAAAACACGCTTCCTTTTTTCCCCTCAGCGAAATTGCAAAAGGCAAAACGTGTTGGACGGCCATATTGGATTTCGCAAATTCGAGTCAAAATCTCTGAACTTCGCTGGGGGAAAAAAGCGAAGCCACCTCAAAAAGTAGACCCTATTGTTCCGAACTGTTTCAACGCTAATTTTGAAATCTTAGAAGCTACTTGAAAATTTGAACTACTATTTCTTCTATTTACACTGTGCATGGCAAAAGAAGTTGCAGCTTAGGGTCTGTAAAATTGTCATTGTTGAGAGTGCTGTTCTCTTTTGTAGATGGGCATGTTTATGCTCATTGTTTGTATGTTCCCATCCCTTCCTTACAGCCAAAAGCTCAAATTCTGCCCGACCGCTCCGTGCCGCCTTTACATGGACATGGCAACTGATGTATACAGTCACCCCCATCTATGTCATCTCCCTCCTAGTGTCTTCATAGGCCCCGCCCCCTCTCAATCACATCCTCCTCCCACTACCCACCCTTTACTAGAAAAACTGTACAGCCATACCATTTTGGAAAGAATAAAAAAATACGAAAGACATCACGATACTTAATGGAGAGATTTATCTATCAAAGTATATCTATAGCATTTTTATATGACGAAAAGATATATCCCGAACAGAATGGTGAAGATTTTTTTCATGTCATGATGTGTGGATGTATGTGTCGTTGCCTCCCATCCTGTCTGAAAATACAGAGCTTAACTTATATACTACTTAATCAGAAGTTGTAAAAGAAAAAAAAATCTTAACCTGTCCAAAGGCATTCTTACACAACTTTCTTTTGTAAATTTTTTTGTTTTCTTCCTGCCAAAATCATGCGGGCAATTTGTTGATGTAAGTTGACAAAACTGACTGGTATGCTTTTCTTCCTTTTTGACGTTTTCGTAGGCTTTTATCATTTTCTAAGCTCAACTTTCTTTTCGTTTTTAATACTAATCCCTGTTTCTGGATAACTATATCTGTGGCTTTACTTTGTGAATGTTTTGACAATGCTCTAACTATAATCTCCTTTTTGCAATGTCTTACTTATGCCTTGGTTTGACTTTTAATTTCACTTTTATTTTACGTTAATTTTCCTTATTGTTCTAAAAGGTTTGCATCTCTTTGATAGTGCCCCGTTTGTGCAATGTTGCAATGTTCTAACAAGCCACTTTGGCAAGACGATACGCAGCTTCAAGATATATCTGAATGTTTCCCACGCATTTATGCAGCCTGAAAAAGTCACTGAATAACACTACTCAAAAATGATCTTTTATATACATGCATGCAGTTTTTCTTATTTCAATATTTTCAAACATTTAAAGCTTGTAAATGATACATATTGTGACTAAATCAGTCCTGAGGCAAACATTCAGGTGTACTTGAACTGCTGGCCGACTTTGTGCCATCGTGGTCCCTATAGGGCTCAAAAGGCAAGAGGCGGGACAAATAGGGGAGCCCACTTAGGACAATCTTAGACAGCACGGTTCAAGGTTAGAGCAGGCACACAACACACTGTGGACACATGCTCTACAATATTACCACATGGCTACCACTGTTACCACAATGAAGGTACAGCTTATTCTAGTATTCAATGGACTAGAACGAGAAATGATATATATTTGTGTCCGCTCAAAATAATTAGTTGGAAAGACTTAGTTAGACTTTAAACCAGAAAACGGTTCATGGTCAAAATGAACAAAAATGAAAAAAATTGCGAAATGTCAAAATACCTACACTTAGAGACCTACTTGACCTTCAAGATAATAGCTGGGGTGTCTTTCAAACCACCAAAAAGGAACTGTTTAATAATTTATACCTTCGAAACGTGAACAAAAGAGGACCCTGTCTCAGCCAATCAGCTCTCAACCCAAATAGAGAATAGTATGCAAAAGATAAAAAATGTTTTCTAAAAAGATGAAGACAGCATGTTGTGGTTGAATTTGTGTGAAATGTAATGTAAAGGCAACGTTTACTTACAAAACAATTCACTTTATATATAAGTTTCTGCACAGAGATAAAAGTAACTAAGTAATTATATAGGTGTGCCAGTTTTACATGTATACAACAAATATGAATGTTTATTAATATTATTAATCATGTTTTATATTTTAATATGCATGATATTAACGCAACTACAATTACAAAATCAATAAAATATCAATTATACCTAAATTATACCTATATACCTAAATAAAAGCAAATTGTAAATACTGTAAATACTATTGTCAATACTAATGTTACTCTAAATGAGAACGCAATTTCAAAGTTTATCTTAAAACTGTATAAATCGTTCATGTTATTAATTTTACTTCTTATAAATGCCCAAATAAACCCACTTGAATGAATAATTAACCAACATTTAGAAGAACCCAAGCTAAAATCTGACCCTCCACAAGTTGAGTTTAAATACTCATTCATAATTCAATACTATTCTTTCAATATTGCCTTGTTTTCATATTGAAACTCAGCAGAACTAAAACAGTCAATAGCAGTGAACGCCGGACCCTTTCCCACCTCCTCAATGTGACTTTGGTTCCAACTTTGAAACAGTCTCACATAAAGGATTCCTAAAGTTTCCCGCGTGCGCCGCTGAGGGTGCGTTTGGCTGCGTAGGTCATGGGGGTTAACCACTGCTTCACTGAGCACCATCTTCTTCACTTAGCTCTCGGCTCCAGCAGCATATGAATTGCAAACAAATGCTAAAACCCTGCACCGCTCTCTCAATTCACAGAGCGCCGGTTTTTGGTGAAAGGATTTACTCGTAAGATAAATTAAACAAAACGGAAAGAACCGTTTAGGGGGAAAATATGCAGATGGATCAGGTGGAAATTTAAAACAAGCACACACGTTTTAGCTACGCCATTTGACTAAACACACGCTCATAAATGCATAAGCGACTGGATAGTTTAGGTTCAGTGTATGAAGACATTGACAGTTTGAAAATACCTGAATGAGGAACATGCTTTCTAGATTCAAGTAGATTAGATCTGTCAGTTCAAATGATCCACTAATAGAACATGTGTTTGCTCTGTCGGTAGATTAATTACTTGTAAGATCAAATCTCCTCAAATCGAGATCAAATGTTCCTAATTCAAGTCATTTCACTTGCCGAGATGTTTTTACAGTAGGACAGTTATTTTAGGATGGCTCTCCCTTGTGCGTTCCTCAAAGCCTTTTGATGCAACGTTTTTTCTTTCTTCATGGCTGTTGTTTTCTTTCAGTTGGTCTTGTTTTGGTTCTGAGTTCCGTTGTTTTTGCACTGGTACAGTACTTTCAGTTCCTTTTGTATTATTTCTCTTCAGTTCTTCTGTTTTTCTGTTGGGCTTTGCTTTTTCTTTGGATACTGACTCTGTGTGACTTTAGTCTTCTGCTCTGTGGGCTTGCGGCTGCTTTCTAACTCTGCTCTTTCTCTGTTTGGTTTCCAGGAGGGGAGCTAGTGATCCCCGTGCTAGTTGAGGACCCCATAGACATCCCCTCTGTATCCACCCGCTCTCCCTTCATCCCCCTCCCCCCGACCCTCCGCCCTGTCCTCACCATGGCCCCTGAGGCGGGGGTTCCTTGCTTGTCGGACCGAGGCGGCGATGATTGTGATGATGGTGATATTGATGGTGATGATGGCATGGTGATTTCGGGGTTTGGCTCTGGCGAGGCTTTCGACTCTAGCCTGCCCCCGACTGACGATGAAGATTTTTACACCACCTTCTCCCTGGTAACAGATAAGATCTTGACCACGTCGGCCTATGAAGGCGGCTACAAAGCTATCGCGCCCAAGTGGGAATCCAAGGACTTAAGGCCTAGCAAAGCCTCTGAGGCAGGTAGGACTACATCCACCTCTCCTGTCCTCAGCCCCCGCGGCACTCCGGCGGTCCCCTCGGACACGCCCCCCAAGCTGCCCGCGGGGAAAATGAACAATCGTGAAGTGAAACCGCCGCAGCCGGACATTGTTTTGCTGCCCTTGCCGACGGCCTTCGACGCGGACGGCACTAAACCGCGGGGACCCTTCATCACGTCGCCCATTCTGCGTACAGTGCCCGTGGCCCTGCCCACCGTGCCCGCCATCGTGCGCAGAGTTCCTCCCGGCGCGTCCGAGGTGATCCGGGAGTCCAGCAGCACGACAGGCATGGTGGTGGGCATCGTGTCGGCCGCCGCGCTCTGCATCCTTATCTTACTCTACGCCATGTACAAGTACAGGAACAGAGACGAGGGTTCCTACCAGGTGGACGAGACCCGCAACTACATCAGCAACTCGGCGCAAACCAACGGCGCTGTGGTGAAGGAGAAAGCACCCAGCGGCGGCGCCAAAGCGAGCGGCAGTAGCAAGAGACCGAAAGACAAGGACAAGGAATATTATGTATAGAAATCGTAGTCATTTACAACACGCAAAAAACTGGAGATGTATAAACTTTTTAGACAGTACCATATTGGCAACTGTGATTATAAAAGAAAGATCTCCTGAAACGGACTAATGTTTCCATAAGGACTCATGCTGTTCCCAGAAGCACACTATAGTAACCATTACGGACTATTTACGCAGTGCAAATTTAGCGGGACTCGAAAAGGACTTTTTTAAGGAGTTCCCGAACTGGAGACAATGTAGTCGTGTGAATAAAAACATCACCGTTGACACCCGCGCAACCCTCAACGTGACTGTGCGAGGCGCGTGGCCGACCCTCGCGGTTCTGAGAAAAACAACCTTGTCCATTGTTATCCCTGTAAAATACGATCAGTGTCATTGGGCCATTTTGAGCTTGCATGTGAGGTGTATGTGACGTGGTGCTGGCATCTGTGTAAGTGAGGGACCTCAAGAAACAATGATTGTAAGGGGAACGGTTGGAAGTCATAGAGAAGAAGCCTGCAAAACTATTTCATTTAATGTAGCGGACGCAGACGGGAACGGAGGTTGTGTGTTTAAATTAGTCCTTTTTTTATTTTTGCGTTGACTATGTTTTTTAAAATAATGCTGGGTTTTAATATAATGGTGGGTTATACCAAGACCTTAGGTTAGACTGCCCCCTGATGTTTCCTCATGTGTCATTCTCAATCTGATGAACGAAACCTTTGTTCACATGTAGGCGGGTATTTTTGGCCATTTGGGCTTTCTTTACTCTTTCGCTAGCGACGCAGCGTTTTTTTACATTATGTATAATTCAACAAACCCGGAAAAATGTTTAAAATTGTATTCATTTTTTTTAAAAAGAAACATGATGCATTATTTTTGGCCATTGAATATATTAACGTGACTGTTTACTTTGTTATTTAATGTTTTAAAATGTGAAATAACGTCTTTACTGGAAAATAGTTAATGGTGAAACGTGTGCCTCTATTTGCCGACGCTACCACCAGAGGGCAGAGTTGAATCTGTTCTATACTTTTTTTTTTTTGAAATGTGAAACTTACCGGTTGTAAACAAAGCTATGCAATTGTAAAGAACCAAATTTCACGTCAGAATTTGGTAAAACTAATTCACGGACACAAATCTTGTTTTAAAAGGCTGAAAACGGCGCGTGATTGCGATACAGTCAAATCTTACTATAACAGGACAAAGACAGGAGCTTTTTGGCAGAAGGGGCGGAGTTACAGGTTTGCGTCATTAAATCTGGATATTAGCGTGGATCTAAAAACAACTCCTAGACTGTATTTCATAACGGAACAATATCGTAATTTGAAAAGCTCAAAATAACGTAATATTAGCATAACGTCCCCTTCTAATTTTTTTCTTTTTTGATACAACTGGCCTGGAGGTATAACTAATGTTGTGGAAATGTCAGCCCTTGCTTTCATTTGGAGAACATTTGGAGAAAAATAATAATTAAATAGAAAGTGGGCTATCCAGTTTCTACGATTGCGATTTTAAAAGTAAAGCGTGAGGCATTCTTCGACACCTCGTACATGTGAACAAAGTAAGCTTCAGGCTGCGAGAACGGGATCCAGAAATGCTATAACGGTTTGAATGAGTTACGAGATCCAACTCTTAAGTGCTTTTGTCTACGCTTGTTCAGTTTTCATTTCCGTTCATGAAATGTATTTTGTTTTTTGGGGCGCAGGATTTTTAGTATCAGGGTTCCTGTGTTTCCTCATATCCGCTGTACTCTGCCGGTCAATAATGTTAAAACAAAAAAAAACTCAAATTATCCTTTTTTCCCGATGTCACATGTTAGATTTGATTTCACTTCAGAAGCAGCATTCTTCTTCATTCGCAGCCATCGCCCGGAGACGAGTGAAGACGATTCTTTATGAAGGGGAAAATCGTGGTTAGATTACGAGTGTAGTTTTTCAGCGGGAGAATCAGCATACATATTAACGGTATAAATCAGCCGCTCGGCATCAGACCTCCCTCGTGTCTTGTATTCTGGACTTCTTTGCAAATTGATTTCATGTTGTTTATTTTTTTAATGGAAAATATTTGAAAAAAAAGAAATACTGAGATTGAGAATAAAGACAGTTTATGACGGATTTACGGAGACCTGTTGCTAGCACCTTACTGACTTCAATGTGTTCACGTTATTGATTGTTTTTTTTTTATTTTTTTTTTACAGTTTGTCTTTTTATTCTTCGACATTATTTCTGTTCAATATGATTTCATTTTTACATCCTTACGACGGTATGTGTCGCTTTTTTTTGTATATTATTTGATCAATGTATTGTCTATATAGTCACTCATTTCCATCCAGCTCAACCAGTGTGTATGTTATCTTTGATTTTTTTTCGTGTTACTACCAATTATTATTATTATTATTATTATTACTGTCTCTAATGCTCCTTATGACTCCGAACGATTCCCAAAAATAAAACTGTTGTTCCCAAAGCTACTCTGTGGATGTCGCCTGCAGCTTTTTAGGACAAACACCGCAACTCATTTCAGCAGAGGAAGCCAAATATATTCTCAACATATTCATGCATACGGCTATAAACACCCGACTGGTTTCTTTAAGGCGGAAAAGTGATATCATTTCTATTCAAATGAAGGCAAGTGCACCTCCGCTCAACAGTGTCATTTACCTATAGATGGTTATGCTAATTCATACACTGCTCACTGGTGCAACAAGAGGAGAAAAAAAAAAGGGGGTAGTAATAATCGCGTTCACAAAGTATTCACAAACCTTTCCTTGGACTTGAATGGTCCTCTGCTCAGGCATATGGTCAGGTTATGAGCTGCTTAATAGTGGTAGCACCTGCTCGGATTTTAACGTCGTCCATATTTCCCGCAAATGGGCCATGGAAGAACTGGTCGTTAAGTTTTTTTTTTTTTGGAAACAGCTCACCAGTTTATTCAACGTGCTCCGCGACAACGGCGACGGGATTAGCAATTTGTGAGACGGCATTGACCGGACCAGCGGGAGGCCGGCTGCAGGTAACGGTGCTTCTGGTTCGACTACAGAAAGAAGATTTGTGTATTTGCCCACGAGGGATGTGTGTTATAAGTTATTTGTTACTTACTGTACGTGATCCTTTGTCTTCGATACAGAGGCTTGAAGTGTTCAATTCAAATGGCAAGAAAAACAGTTTGAAGCAGGGGCGCTAACGTTTTTTTGTGTTGTTGCTCCTTTATTCAGACTCTGAGTTTAAATAGTAAAGGAAAAAGAATTAACCCAGAGAGACTTCGGTTATAAAAAGACAGCTATACCAGTTTCATTGGAATTGTATTTATTTTTTTGCATAAGGAGACCTGTGGTACAACAGTGACAGAGGCTAAAGTCAGTAACAGTCATAAACCAAAAAGAAAGAAAAAGGATACAAGAGCGCGGTGCCTGTTAGAAAGTAGCATGGGTCTTTATATGTATTGCACAATTCATACATTTTCAAAAACAAATGGCATAACCTGATGAAATCACACATCCCAGTGCATTTAACATAGATCTGAACATTGTCAAAGTAAAAATGCTGTCTCACATTTTCAAGAAGACTGTTCCAGATTTTTGCCACATAAGTTTTCTTCATTCAGGATCTCTTATAGGTAATCCAAGTCAGTAATCTTTAATAATAAAGGCTGAAAAGGCTTTATTCATTATCTATAAAGTGCCTTTCACAGACCACTCGCTCATAACTTTCAGATCAATGGAACATGTTTTTAGTGGTCGCTGAAATCGGAGCAGCCGGAGGAAACCTGCAAACTCCACAAAGCAACTGTCTGGATGTGGAATCAAACCCAGGACCTTCTTGGGTTTGAAATTAGTCTGTAGTTTGTTATCAATATGAAGTCGAGATTTTATTCGGAAGGGGTTTGATTATACTGTGGTTTTGAAAGCTTGTGGGCCACTTTCTATAGAAGTATTTATTATATTTAAAGATGCTATACCTGATTTATTTTCTAATGAGTTCATAAAAATGCTTATGACTTCGTAAAAGTTATACAGTGCCTTGCGAAGGTATTCGGCCCCCTTGAACCTTTCAACATTTCGCCACATTTCAGGCTTCAAACATAAAGATATAAAAATAAAAAAATTGTCAAGAATCAACAGCAAGTGGGACACAATCGTGAAGTGGAACAAAATTTATTGGACAATTTAAACTTTTTTAAAAAATAAACTTAAAAGTAGGGCGTGCAATATTATTCGGCCCCCTTGCGCTAATACTTTGTAGCGCCACCTTTTGCTGCAATTACAGCTGCAAGTCGCTTGGGGTTTGTCTCTATCAGTTTTGCACATCGAGAGACTGGAATTCTTGCCCATTCTTCCTTGCAAAAGAGCTCGAGCTCAGTGAGGTTGGATGGAGAGCGTTTGTTAACAGATTCTCTTCCACAGATTCTCGATTGGATTCAGGTCTGGACTTTGACTTGGCCATTCTAACACCTGGATACGTCTATTTGTGAACCATTCCATTGTAGATTTGGCTTTATGTTTTGGATCATTGTCCTGTTGGAAGATAAATCTCCGTCCCAGTCTCAGGTCTTTTGCAGACTCCAACAGGTTTTCTTCCAGAATGGTCCTGTATTTGGCTCCATCCATCTTCCCATCAATTTTAGCCACCTTCCCTGTCCCTGCTGAAGAAAAGCAGGCCCAAAGCATGATGCTGCCACCACCATGTTTGACAGTGGGGATGGTGTGTTCAGGGTGATGAGCTGTGTTGCTTTTACGCCAAACATATCGTTTTGCATTGTGGCCAAAAAGTTTGATTTTGGTTTCATCTGACCAGAGCACCTTCTTCCACATGTTTGGTGTGTCTCCCAGGTGGCTTGTGGCAAACTTTAAACAAGACTTTTTATGGATATCTTTGAGAAATAGCTTTCTTCTTGCCACTCTTCCATAAAGGCCAGATTTGTGCAGTGCACGACTGATTGTTGTCCTATGGACAGACTCTCCCACCTCAGCTGTAGTTATCTGCAGTTCATCCAGAGTGATCATGGGCCTCTTGGCTGCATCT
Source organism: Knipowitschia caucasica (assembly GCA_964034765.1). Taxonomy (NCBI): domain Eukaryota; kingdom Metazoa; phylum Chordata; class Actinopteri; order Gobiiformes; family Gobiidae; genus Knipowitschia; species Knipowitschia caucasica. The sequence continues at coordinate 14,760,088 of OZ035839.1, forward strand.
CTGATCAGTCTTCTCCTTGTTTGAGATGAAAGTTTGGAGGGACGGCCGGGTCTTGGTAGATTTGCAGTGGTCTGATACTCCTTCCATTTCAATATAATTGCTTGCACAGTGCTCCTTGAGATGTTTAAAGCTTGGGAATTTTTTTTTTATCCAAATCCGGCTTTAAACTTCTCCACAACAGTATCTCGGACCTGCCTGGTGTGTTCCTTTGTCTTCATGGTTCTCTCTGCGCTTTAAACAGAACCCTGAGACTATCAAAGAGCAGGTGCATTTATACGGAGACTTGATTACACACAGGTGCATTCTATTTATCATCATCAGTCATTTAGGACAACATTGGATCATTCAAAGATCCTCACTGAACTTCTGGAGTGAGTTTGCTGCACTGAAAGTAAAGGGGCCGAATAATATTGCACACCCCACTTTTCAGTTTTTTATTTGTTAAAAAACTTTAAATTATCCAATAAATGTCTTTCCACTTCATGATTGTGTCCCACTTGTTGTTGATTCATGACAAAAAATTAAAATGTTATATCTTTATGTTTGAAGCCTGAAATGTGGCGAAATGTTGAAAGGTTCAAGGGGGCCGAATACTTTCGCAAGGTACTGTATTATAATCCGTAATTTAATTGAAAACTTGAGCTCATCGATTCAGCTTGTGTATGAATTCAGGCCGTAAAAAGCGCTGAGTAGAGACTTAGCGTGACGCCCGCTCTCCTCCACTCACAGAACCAGGCTGTGTCCTCTAGCCTCTACAGCGCTGGCAAACACAGTAGCATGTTTGCAGAATTGGCTATAACTCTTCTTGCTGTAACTGCAGACACAGCAAAACAGCCCAAACAACACAACAGTGAGGAAAAGAAGAGGGAACTAAAGCGAAAAAATTATTAAAGAAGAACTAAAGCCCGGGTGAAAATAGCTAGCTTACATCGTGTCCTCCGGAGAGACTTATGGGACTCTATGGGAGACCTGCGGGACCGCCTCGGACTATCTATGCTTGGACCACATTCAGACGCGGAACTAGCGGTAATCTTTGTTATATATTTTGTTAGCAGTGCGTTGCTTTTGTACCATTTCATCAGTGATTGTTGTACAGCTTACAAGATGTTGCGATCATGCTAATGTTTACATATAGATCGCAAAAAAAACTAGATGGCACCGTGGAATGAGAGCATAGGGGAAATGAGAAGCCTGTGAGTGAGTTGGGGGCGGTGCTAAACATTCAAACATTGCAGAAACGGGTATAGCTCCTTTAAAATAGACTCAAGGGGAGAGTGTGTTTGCAGAGCCGAAACGGGATTGGATCTAAAATGCAAGTTGAGGTTTTAGAGATAGTGACCATCGAGACCACCTCTGCGGTACATGGATTATTTATGTTTAAAAAAGACATCACAAACTAAACAGTATCAAACCTAACATGTAAATCTGATTTAAAGTATGACAAATATGCAGTCTGCAGCAGCGGTAATATTCCTAAATAAAGCAATCAATACATGTTTTGCAACCGTTCAATAAATCATATTTTTTTCCAACGGGCGATGACAAATAAAGCATATCTCTCTAAAACAGATGAAGGGCTGTTTACTCTCTATCTATCGCCTCCACATTTCCATCTATTTGATATGCACCAGACATTTGCACGCTGTTGTTGGCTGGCAAAGTTTATTGATTGAATTTTATGTGTAACAACTCCTTTTCCTTTTAGTCAAATTAGCACAAGTAGATTACATCAATCCCGCAGATGTGTGCCGGGTAATTCATATCTTAATTGACAGAAAAACTATTTACCATTTGCTGATGGGATTTCTAAACGAGAGCAGTGTTTAAATCAGGGTTCGGGGCTTTGACTGCTGCTCAGACCTGCGTATAACAAAGCCACAGTTAGGGAAAAAGCTGCTTTGGTGCTATCTTTCGAGTTCCTTTTTTTCACCTGGAAGCAACAATGATTCAATTTGCACCTTGACATTGCAAACAAAAGATTTCAATTTGCGGAAGGAACGGTATTGACGGAAAAGAATGATGAAATATGATGCTTATTTACAGCATCTGGCATCTTTCTCAATTACAAGTATTGTGAGTCTGGGAGCCGTCTGAATCCTGTACCGCATGGTCTCACTGTCCTTGTTCTACAGCCTGAGTCCTGGAGGTTTGTGTTCCTTGCTGATGCAGGAGGGTCTAAGGACAGTAGTGATGTTCCAAGACTTGAATGCACCTTTAATATTCACTAAATATGAATTGCAAAACTGTATTTTTCATGTAAAATACAATGAATAAGTGGTGCTCTAAAGTGAAACAGATGCTGGTTGCTATGACGTATCTATGGAGTGGTGAATCCTGTTTAAAATCTTCCTTTTTTCATGATTTCCAAACTTTATTGATCACACATAACACCGCTGTAGCAAAGAGCCAAATGATATGTGAAGAAGTTTGGTGCAACTGTGGAAAGTCCAAGCAAGGCACTAACATCTGTCTCCTTTTAGACAAGCAAGCATGTTTTTTGCTGCGGAAACAAAATGAGAGCATTATACGTTTGAGCTTTTGTCGTTGATAATTGTGTGTCCCAGTCGTCGCGTTGAGTCAGGTGGATGTTTGTGTAACCCTCTCTTCACACTGTCATAGTTTCCTTCTCAGTCCTAATTAACTGCCAAGATCTGCACTAATCTGCTTCTAGATCTGCTGTTTTTGTGACAAAGCCTTTTGCAGACTGTCAGCGCTGCATAACAAACACACACACATTTCATTTGGAAAACAATACATGATTTGACCGTAGCATATGACCCTGAAGTGCCCTTTTCCTAAAGCTCCTAATTACCACCCAAAGTAACTTCCCCCATGGACTCCATTATACAAACTTTGATGTGAGCGGTCAGATGTTGTACAGATTTTACCAGTCTGTGGTAGCCAGTGCTGTGTTCTTTGGGGTCGTGTGTTGAAGCGGCAGTCTGACCTCGAGAGACAGTAACCGGCTCGACAGGCTGATCAGGAAATGTGTCTCTGTGATGGAGAGAAGTGTGGACTCTGTGGCAGCTGTGCTGGAGAGAAGGATGAGGGCTCTTATGCAGGGCATCCTGGGTAACTCCAGACACCCTCTGCATGACACTGTGACCGCTCAGAGGAGAAATCATAGCAACAGGCTCCTGTCACTGCGCTGCCGAAAGGAACGTTTCAAGAGATCCTTTGTTCCTTCGGCTGTCAGACTGTACAACAAACCTGGATGACTTCTGCTGCTGGACACCTACATTTCTCCTACAGGGATCAATAAAGTATCTATCTTTTCTAACCTGTGCTTGTCGTCCCTGGTGATGTGTCATAAAGATGGGTCGTACTGTACATGCCACAGTCCACTCTCACCCTGCATTTTCAGAGTGCAATCACACTTAATTCTCAAGTGAATCAGAATTCAGTTTGAGTGAACCAATTCAAAGGGCTTAAATCTTCATCTTCACATCTCCCTGGCTGAAGCATGTATATGCCCTTATTCGCTCAAAGTGAACTCTGGTTCACTTTGGGAGTGACACTTACACACTTTCATACGTGTTCTATAAATAAAGAAAACATAATATACAACAGAAAAACTTCAGTTAAATACCATTGATAAATATTCAACACTTAAAAGTTGTCTCCAATCTTCTTGAAGAATTAACATAAGAGTCACCAGTTTAACAATCATACACACAACACAAAAGCAGAGGGGATAAAACGATTCTTAAATTGGTTGCCTTTATTATGATAGTATTATTTCTTGATTTTATGTTTTTAACAGTAAGTAACCATATATGACTTCTTAAACATTCAAAATTGAACTGAATAAAACAAAAACAAAAGTGAATCTGAGTGTTGTTTCTGTCTCACAAACTGTAAAAATAAGGGCCTCGAGTAAGACGTTTTTATTATGATTGAAGAAGATGACAAAGTCTGGGATCGCGTCTTTCTTTAAGACCGAAGACATGTTTTATTGTCAATGGTAGAGACAGCACAATCAACAGATACAACAGAATGCAAGTGTATTATACAGAGCGGAGGCATGGAGACCTCCAATCAGCAGCTGCCAAAGTGTTGTGATGGCAAGCGGCCTAGACTCGGGGACGCCAACTCACCCCCCCTGCTGCTCTATTCAATTAAACCTGCAGGAAGGAGCCGGGCTTCCCCCCTCCCATCTTTTGTGGGCGTGACTGTCTTTCATGCGTTGTCTATGTAAACAGGAACCTGGTCTGGCCGCGTCAGAGCTTATGGACGCTGCTTTGTGTATGTGAGCTCTCCGCACGTGTGTACAATAAACTTACGCTCCTGATTAAGACAAATACTTTTGAGCTTTCTCCTTCATTGGGGTATGTAATTCTACAACAGTGTGCTTGTAGCTTGGCCTTCAGATAGACAAAACAAGGGAAAAGTACTGGCTTCTGCACATTGATAGAATGATGAGTTTAACTTTAACAAAAGTTGCTTAAAAGTGTTATGAAATCTCACATTCCCCCCTCTGGTCATACATTCACGTGTGACCATCAGGATCGATAAACAGCAACATAACATCATAACTCAATACTTAAACTCGGTACTTTACTCGGTACTTCAAAAAACTCAGAACTCGGAATACTTCAAAAACTCATAAAACATGTTCAGATCTTTCATAAAACTTGTCAACAATCTTCAGTAAAATACCAAACTTCATCAGTCGATGGTGGTTCCAGATATTGCTTTGAAAACAGTCTCTCCCACTTCTCCGTGTTGATTCTTTCAGGCTGCATTTGTGTCGAGCCATGAATTCTTCTGTGACGTGTCTTTCAATCACACGTTTCAGCTTCAGTGTCCAGATTCAGCAATTCAATTCAGTCCAAATTATGTCCAAATTCAGATATCCAGATTGTTCCAAATGATGTCCAAATTGTGTAATCCAATTTTTCCAAATTATGTCCATGCAAAAGAGGACGATGGTGTTGTCCATGTCTCAGCAGCTCACAGCCTGACTGGAATCAGGGGCTGTGCAGATTGTCCAAGTGTGCTGGTCCAGATGCATTCTCTTGAGGTTTCTCAGTTTTGGCTTAAAAAAAAAACACTTTTTGTGTAAAAAAAAAAAAAAGTCTTCTGTTCTCTAGATGTTACAGACAAGGCCCGCATCCTTCCACCACCTGAAGAAGATGACAAAGTCTGGGATCGCGTCTTAAATTCAGACAGAAGACATGTTTTATTGTCAATGGTAGAGACAGCACAAACACAGATACAACAGAATGCAAGTGTATTATACAGAGCGGAGGCATGGAGACCTCCAATCAGCAGCTGCCACGGTGTGCTTGTAGCTTGGCCTTCAGATAGACAAAACAAGGGAAAAGTACTGGCTTCTGCACATTGATAGAATGATGAGTTTAACTTTAACAAAAGTTGCTTCAAAGTGTTATGAAATCTCACATGATTACAGCATGTGTTTTACGTCCTTGAAAAGAGATTTGCCAAAAAGGAACAAGCATCAGTCTTGTTTCACTTCAATAAAGAAGACAATGTTTTTCGATTGATTGATTGATTCTGAAATAGGAGAAAAAAACAATGAACATTACATGAGACAATCTTGTTTTCAGACTGTCAAAATGTATTCAAACCCATTGTACATTTAGCAGAAATGAAGTAAACAAGAGCCTGTTTGACAAAAAAAAAAAGAAATCAATATTTGGCATCATTTCAGCTCCTAAATGGATAGTTTACGTGTAACTCTATTCAACAATTTCTCCACTGAGCGCTGAGTTGTAAGAGCCGAACCCCAAAATGACGTCTAAATACATTACACAGCCCTGAACAGAAGCCTTTATTTCCTCTGCGCTCTCCAGAGTGTGTACGCCTCAGATTGGGAAACTCCAGCGCAATAAGCCGTTCACTTATTGAGAGTTAGCTGCAGGAAGCACCTCCGCCCTGGGCCCAGCGCAGCAGAGCAGTCCGACCCAATGAGTCTGTAATGCAAGCCAAATAGGTTTGTTGTAATGGGAATCAGTGATGGCTGCCCAGTCTCAGCGCCGCGGGCAACGGTGCTGAGTGAGGAGGGGGAGGAGCTAATGGAGCAAACATGAGAGCAACTTCACTTTATAGACTTTAGTGTCTAAGTTAAAGTAGCAGTATGTACAATTTTCATGTCAGTTCATCATTTAGTGGCTCTAATATGTCAACAATCCTTAATAAACCATGCTCTTTTCAAGTACTAATAACAGTAGTTCAGCAGAGATATTTGGATTCTAAATTAGTTTTACAGCCCCTAAATCTTGTTATTGTTTTCATTTTGATGTCCCGCCCTCCAACGTTTTACCAATCAGAAAGTCTGTGATCCGGGTTGCCAGAACTCACTGCGTCGAGCTAATCTCAGTGGTTAAGTAACATGTGGACGCAGAACTAAAATGGTCTCGTTATGATTCTTATTCATTAATAACAAAACAAGGAATAAAAGGGTTAGAAATAAATTTCTATTGGGGCCTTTGTAAAAAAGGTGTTGGTTAAAGATTTGTTGTTGACAAAACTCTTGTATATTCAGTTAATATGGTCCCAGCTGGATTCGTCTCCATATCTGGCAACCTGAGTCAGGGAGAGTGGGAGAGGTTGCAGTACCACTATGAGACGGATTGTTACATACTGCACCTTTAACATTTTAGGACACCGTTTACTCCAAGGCGCGCTCTCGTGTCCGCCTTTTTCCTTTTCAAAAGATGTGTTTTTTGGAGGTTCAAGCAAAACATTGTTTATTTTGTGAGTCATACGTTACAGTGCTAATCCAGAAATCAGACAATAAAGACCGATTTATTATTGCCAATAACTCCAACCATCTAACGACAGCTTTGCGATTGTGCCAAGCTGTTGTTCCTAGTTTTTTGGTTATTATGGTCTGAAGAGGAAAAAATAAAATCCTCCATGAGACACCTACATCTGTCACATACTCTAACTGAAGACTGTTGGTGCTGTGTCCCTGGGCAAGACACCTGACCGCCTGAAGCCCCCCCTGAAACAAGGTTGAAAATGAATACATGAATACATAAATTAAGTGGGGGAAAAAATCACACATTTATTTTGGTCATTTAGACGGTATGAGCGGACAGCTTTTTTATGGCAAAGCGCCCCCTACAGATTTAAAACACTTTTTTTATGTGATGGGGGTTGCTAATTTTCCAGTTTTCATTTGTTTACATGTATTTATTGAATTTACTTCACAAACTAAATATAATGTGTATGTTTGGAGACAGTCGAACTAGTGTTGATAAGAATAGAGGAAGTATTGATGCTGAGTGAGAATAGTTAGTGTTGAAGGAGCTGAGGATGTGGAACAACGGCATTCATTCAAAAGAGACACAATTAAGGCAACAATTGAGGCATCGATAATGATGTGATGCTTGGTCGGGGTATTGGTAGCCATAGTAACAGAGGCCACAGTGGTAGCTAACAATGACCCGAGTATCAGCACCATGGACAGCGCTAAAGTCTGTGAGAGAGTTTATTGTAACAATTTATACTACAGCTCCCCACAGCAGCAGTAAAGCGCTCCATTGATTTAAATGTCATTTCAAATCGTTCTACAGGTCATTATTTCTTGATCACGGACCTCTGAAACCAATAATGGCCGCTGCCCATAGCAAAGAAAATTGCGCTTATAATTCAGGTGTGTAAGATTACTCTGCAAGTAGTCTGGCCACTTTGTCAACGGGCTTTCAGCAACACACCACCTGTCACTACTTCTGTCTCTGCGAGAGAAGCTGTCAGAGCTAGCTCAATAAACAAAAACAACAATCAACACATTTAAATGTTAATCGGAGAATAAATTATACATATACAGTACATTCTTAATACACATGCACAGATGTTTTCAAATTCATAACAAGAATAATGTTTTAATGTGACAAAATGTGATTGCGGTAAACCAGGAAGTAACCATCAACATTCATATAGAAAATTAGGACGCGTTTGTAGAAGATATGATTATGGATTTAAGTTCAGTGCATATACATGTATATACTGTATATATATATATATATATATATATATATATATATATATATATATGTATATATATGGGTCACTCACCACTGATGTTCACAATTCTTTGTTCAGTTTTTATGTAGTTTGAGAGAGTTCTAGTTTTGAAGTGTCTAGCCTAACTGTTACTCGCCACGACACGGAAAAACCATTGGGAACTATTTTATCAAATAAACCTTCAAACCGGCTATATTTTGTGTGTTCAGCCGTATAATGAGCAAGATAATGTATAGAATGCAGATCATTATTGAAAAAAAAGTACTGACAGGGCGAACCAGACCCCGACGCGCAGTGGAGGGATCTGCAAAGTTTCAGCTTTAATGTGAGTATGTACACACTAATGGAATGAGCTGTGTAACGTTTGGGAAAGGTTTACATCAATCGCTCACTTTCTAACACTTGCAGCGTGTGAAGACAGAGACATCACCAGGAGAGTTGAGAGCCGAGTTTCTTTTCGTGCTGACGCCCTGCAGGCCTCTAATGTGTGTGTGGTGCTCCTGCTTGTTCACGGGGGTTCTCCCTTAAGGTTTGTCTTCAGTGAAACGCTGCTCAGTTGGATTCAGACTATATGAATGAATTGCCCTTTGCATAAAAAGTACATGATTTGCTTTTTTTTTTAAACCCGTTGGGAGATTTTGCATGAATCATAGTCCATGAGTTTTGATATATTTGGTTTAGTGGAAAAATACATCTCAGAGTTTAAAGTAACTTGTCATGGTGTGGATTTTGTTTTATTTTAATTTGTTGTATTTTGACTTAATTTCTTTGTGGTTTTAGTTTAGTTTTACTTCCTGTTCTGTTTCTCTGTGTGGATTGTCTGCCCTGGCCCTGTGTGTCTCTTTTTTCAGGACTGCTGGAGTTTGTATCCAATAAAAAATATCCAACGTCCTGCCTGTCCATGTGTATCAAACTTGTCCATATGAAATGTATGAACTGCTCTTTGCTGATTCTATTGTTTACCACATTGCGCTGGAAGACGGCGTGTGGCAGAGACTGCAGATGGAAAGTAGCATGAGGCTAAATCTGGTGCATCCATCTTTTTATTGTAACTACACACTGTCCTTCAATTAAAAAACATTATTATGATTATTATTATGTACCTGTGCTCCTCTTTCCTTGTTGCTGGTCCATTGTCAACGTCTTTCTCTGTACCCGTTTGAAATATTTGTTTCTTTTTTCATCTTGGACTTTTGTTTATCCTCCTAAAATCATTATAATTGTTTGCATTCTGGGTCCATATTTTCACTCATGACATAACTGCCCCACTGTGGGACGAATACAGGATCTCTTAATCTTAAATAATATGACAGGAGACAGGGCAAGGCCTGCTACAGCCCTTGAAGGTTTTTGGTTCGATTCCATCTCCAGGCCTTTCTGTGTGGAGTTTGCATGTTCTCCCCGTGTCTGCATAGGTTTCTCCTACCACTAAAAACATGTACAATAGGTCTGGCAGGCATCTCCTGTATGGCGTACCCGATCCCATTTCTGTGTGAATTGAGAAAACAAAATGCCCACAACAATTGTAAAAGCGTTTTTGTGGCTCTGGTCTGTGAAAGGTGCTACAGTATATAAATAAAGATTACTTACTTATTACTTACTCATATACTTCCCCAGAGACAGCACTGCCTCTGACCCAACCCAGTATTGTTTCCCAGACATGAGCCACTAGCAAAGGCAGCGACAGTGGTGGTCTCTCGTGACATTCTTAAGTGTGGTCTTGGGCACCTGTTCTGGATTCATGCTGTCGTGCAAACTGTCAACAAGTCACAATGCAACAGTAGTGCATTAGTAGCTGCAATTATTATAAATATAACATTATCTGTAGTATAGTTTTTGTTATCATGGCTTACTGTTTATTTCATTATTGTTCACATATGCAGCCATCATTATGTTATTGATTTCTACACTTTTAGGAATGTGTTAGCGTTAATTTGTTGTGTAACTTTAACCTGAAGATGGCACCAATTTGAGCAACTCTGATGATGTTCTAATATATTCTATTAATACACGGCTCCTCACAGCAGCAGTAGAACGCTCTATTGATTTGAGTGTAATTTCAAAATGTTCTACCGGTCATTATTTCTTGATAACAGATCTCTCGAAACAATAATGACCGCTGCCCATGGCAACGCACCCTCTGCTTGTAATTCAGATCTGTAGATTACTCCGCAATTATGGTTCCGGCCACTCCGGAGCTAGCCACGCTCAATAACTTGAAATAACTTGGCCAGGACTCCCTTGAAAAAGAGGTTTTTAATCTCAATGGGACTTTCCTGGTTAAATAAAGGTTAAAAAAAAATAAAAAAAAAATAAAAAATAATAATAATAAAAAAAATAAAAATAAACGCAAAAACCAATCAATCAACACTTTTAAATGTTAATCGGAGAATACATTAGACATATACATTCTTAATACACATGCACAGAGTTTTTCATGACAAAAATACTGTTTTAATGCGAGAAAAAGCGATTGCGAAAAACCTTGAAGAAGATACCGGCATTTGCAGAGGAATTATGAATTTAGGTTAAGTTTATGTTTGGGTCACTCACCGCTGATGTTCACAATTCTTTGTTCAGTTTTCATGCAGTTCGAGAGTTCTAGTTTGGAAGTTGCTAAACTAACTGTTACTCGCATAGCCACAGGAAAGCCTTTGGGAACTATTTTATTTTCTGTCATTAAATAAACCTTTCGGCATTCCTAAGAGTGGACTGAAGTTTCGCCCTGTCTGTACTTATTTTACGATAATGACCTACGTAATATACATTATCCCTTACATATATTCTTTATTGTCCAGTCCAACTTTGAACCAAAACCAACACTTAAAACATTACAATTGCCGCCTTAATTGCATGTATCAAGTGTCATTCTGCTGCAAGGACAGAATATATCACGTTATTTGTAGAATTTTGCTACATTAATGCTATATGCTGCTCCTCAATTCCACTCCACTGAGCATACAGCCTCTTTTTGGACTTTGCGTGTTGCTCCCGTTTCCCTCGGCCCTCAAACCCCCACACGTATAACACAGACAGACACTGGTGCATAGATTAGAACTACAAGTCCTGTATTCCAGCCAAACTCCCAACATCCACTCTCCTCGTTCATTTTGACAGATGTGTGCGTCGCCGCTCATGCATGTGCAAATGCAGATTATCAACTCCTCTGACGACTTTCTGTTCGCTCAAATAAACAGCAGCCGACGGGGAGGTGCAATTTATTAGCTTCGTTCAGGCTGACAAAATGTACAAAAGCTGGACTAATGACAGGACTGCATGTACAAGTGGGGAATGAGTTTAACATGACTTATACTGTGGAACAGATAAGCAGCTAAAGTGTGTGTGTGTGTGTGTGGCCATTTTACACTCATAGGAATACTGTCACTAAGAAATTAACGTGATTTATTTGTTGGATTTGGAGGGAAATCGAAGTGGTTAACATTTTTCCATTGATATGCTATTTCCTTGACTTGAAAGTTCCAGATTATAGTATTAAAATGACCAATTAGTAGGTCTTTATTTAACTGTTATCAAAAGGACAGCATGTAAAATTTTCATATTATACGTATGTCGGCATGTACTTTATTTACTACGTTTTAAATGTACCACCTTGGCCTAACAGATCATACTAGTAACTAGGCCTTTTCCTGAACAAAACTTGATTTTCATAATATTTATGTTCATCATTTTCAAGACAGATATCGACTGATGGAGAGCCTCTCGATCACGGCACGACTCCAGGCCCTCTCCAGCTCCTCATTGTATTGCATTTAGACTAGATACAATAATTTATTTGATAGATGGCTGGGTGCAAATGTATCCAGGTGAAGAAGCGCCATCCAAAGAGCCATCTGCAGGCACAGGGGACGACACAGGACTCAGAGGAGAGAGGAGGCCCCAGAACAGGTCTAAAAAGTTAAAAAGAGCCATCTTTTGGCCTGATATCATCAGGAGACATGGACATGTACAGCTGTGTGTCATTTGCATAACTGTGAAAGTCAATTCCATGTCTCCTGATGACACCGCCAAGAGGGAGCATGTACAGGTTAAAAAGCACTGGACCTAAAATTAAACCCTGGGGCACACCACATGTGATTTTATGGACCTGAGAGGAATAGGTTTGCAAACTTACCATAAAAGATCTGTCGGTTAAATATGAAGTGAACAATTGACGGACAGTACCAGAGAGGCCAAGGTTTTTAAAACTGAATAAAAGATGGTGTGGTCTACTGTACCAAAAGCAGCGCTTAGATTCAGTAGAACCAATACGGTCACCTTTTTAGAATCATAATTTAATCTAAAATAATCTAACATCTTTAAAAGAGTAGTTTCTGTGCTGTGGTTCATCCTAAACCAGATTGAAATGTCTCTAAAAAGTTTTCTTTAATGTTGCTTTAAAAAGGTAATTTGGATATTGATCTGTAGTTGTGAAAATCTTTGAAATCTAAATTGCTCTTCTTCAGAGTGGGTCTCACCACAACCGCATTGAAGGCTGCAGAAAGGACCCCAGTCTGAAGAGAGCAATTCATCAGGTTTAAAAGCTCCTCTGTAAAACAATCATAAAATTACATAAGAAATGGAGTGGGGACTGGATCTAAAAGACATGTGATGGGCCTCAACACTGTCCAGTGTTTCCTCTGGTGAAGACAAACAATCAGATGTGTTAAAAACAGTAATGCAGTTGGATAAAATTTTACATCTGATTATATTCATCTTCCCCATGAAGTGGACTGCAAAATCCTCATGTAGAAGTTAAAAGAGACATGCTAAAATCAGGGTTTAAAATGGTGTCAATTGTTGAGAAGAGGACTTTTGGATTCCTTTTGTTTTGGATCATTAATTTTGGGAAATAATTGTTTCTATTTTTCCTAATTGTGTAATGTGTTTTTGTTGGTTATAGTACATTTTGTAATTGATTGACATTTTATTTTTCCTCCACCTCCGTTCTGCCACCCTGCCACCTTTTCACCCTCCCTAATTCTTCATTCCTCCATGGGGGTACAGTTTTTGTTCAAATTGTTTTTTTTTTTTTGAAAGGAGCAACCTGATCCAACATAGATTTGCGTCTACTGTTAAAATCATTTGCTATAAAATCACAGGGGGCAGGTAAAACCAAGTGGGGAGTATTATTTAGAATGTTAAATTTGCAGCCACCTCAGGGGTCGCTTTCTCACGGTTCTCAGAGATTTCTCGCTGAATAGTCAGACCATGGGTCATGACCAGATCAAGGGTGTGTCCCCTGTTGTGAGACGGCTGTATGATGTTTTGAGTAAAATCCATATAATTAAAGAGTATTTAAGAACTCATTAGTAAAATTGTCAGAAGGATTGTTCAGTTCTTGTGAAAACGGTGGCTTCAGACGAGCAGTGGAACATGTGTTCACAGAAAACAAACTTCTTTGATTTTCACACAGAGATGAAGACTTGGCTGTCAATTAAAAGACTCTTTGAATATTAACAGCCGGTTCTACAAAGGGCTACCGAAAACAGCATTTTACTACTTTTTTTATTTTAATCCTGCACCAAGAGAATGACATCACTGCTCATGGGTAAAGTATGGTTTGGACCAGCAGTGCCCAACTCATTATTTTAAATTATTTATTTGATATGGACGCCACAGTTAAATTGGACAGACCCGATGCACTGCCTTTAGTGTTATAGCAAGACCATTAATTTTCAACACTTGACTTGACACTTGGACATAATTGCAAACATTTAAAATTTACAACAACAAAATGTAATGTAATATTCATTAAATTGTACATTTAATTGCTCCAATTTTAACCACAGTTACAGATGTCTGATGAAGATGTTTGTAGTTTGTAGTTTTAGGTCAGTGGGCAGAGCGTTCCACAGTCTGGCTCAGTTTGAGGAAAAGCTGGACTTCGAAACTTCCCTAAGATCCACCCACTTCAAAGCTCCATTGCGGTCCATGGGCAAAAAAGGAAATGAGGCAATTTTACATTTGACAGCCAAACAAGAGTAAAATGGAAATGGAAACCAACAAAAAAATAATGAAAAGATAAATAAATATTTTAAAAGTCAAAATATAGTAAAATCAATGGAGGGAAAATGTCCACAGAACACAGTTGTCATCTGTGTAAACAAGATGATCACTACACTTCCGAAGATTAATAAATCAGGAATGGAAAATGTCTTCTTTAGTTTGTTCAGTTCTCTGTTGAGTTAAGGCAAGAAATGTATCACCTGTAATGAGAAAAATCAGTATGGTGCTTTAAACAAAAACAACAAAACTGAAGTCATTTATTATTTGAATTAATCGATTAGTTGTTCAAAGGTACACTGTATGTTTTAATCCCATCTAGCGTTGAGATCATGTATCGCAGTCCTTTGGTACTACGGTAGCTTGGAAGGAACTAGCAAAACTGTGCCGTCGCACGTGCCCAGAGGACTGTCTATTCCTCCATTGAATAAAATCACATGCACACAGCACATTTATTTGGACTAGTCTTGTTGTAACATCAATAAATGTCTGTTTGTGACACGACCCCAGACCCCCCTCCCCCGAGTCATTCACTTACATACTTTCCAAAATACAAAACTGTGATTAAACACAAAGGCAAACAGTGGGACTTCCAGACACCACGTTACAGGCCTTTAATATCATAACCTCGTGTTCCTGCTGCATAAATGCACCTTGCACTGTATTGTATTCTGCCCTGAGCCTTGTCTTTTCCTCGCTCTAGTTCAACAATACAGCAGCTCACAGATTAAGTACAAGCAGAAGTGTTTACACAGCAGCTCCGCGTTTACGGCTTTGAAGTGAAGCGGTAAATTAGCAGAGGACTTGTCTGGTCTCCTTCTCTTGTGGCGTGCGGTGCAAATGAAGGATTTTTAGGAAAATGCATCAGCAAGACACACCAGGACAACAGCGTTTATTAAATAAGACATTTAGCCTCACAGGAATTTATTTTTATCTGTTGTGGCGCTTAAAAAAATACATTACATACAGTGCAGTTCTTCTTTAAAAAATATATATACTGTAGTATATTCAAATACAGTTACCTTGAAACGGAGGCACGCACATTGTAGCCTAGTGTGAGGTTTAAAAATGCATATTGTGCAAAAATAGTATAGGGCTCTGCAGAACAAAGATATTGAGGCTGAAAACAAGATTGAAGTGAACTGTGGGTTTATGCTGATCCATAGATTATTCTGTATGTGTGAAAATATGTGAGTTTTTGTGCCATTTATTAGTAATTAAAGGGGACATATGTAACTTAATTTCATTTGTAAAATAATGTATACTATTACTATTTTCCAACAGTTTATTCCCTGCTCTTGGCAACTACGACCAGTAAGATTTGCTGGAACAGAATAGTTAAACCAAAGACAAGGGGCCTCAATGATTTCAATTAGTGTTGATCAATCCGGAAGCTGCGGGGGTAAAAATGGGCAGGTCTAACCAGTAATTGTCTCAAAAAGTTTCAGTCTCTTACAGTTTGTTGTTTTGAAAAGTGCCCATTGTGTGGAATTTACATACATTAAATAGTGTCTGCATTTGTGATACAATTAGTCAAAAAGTTGTAACAGTAGTCATTCATTCATAGTATTCACAGGTTTCAAGCAGAGTGACCATTTCCTCACTCAAAGCATATTATTGGTTTGATCACTATGGAAACGGCCCTCCTTTTGTTTGTGTTCATGTGAAAAAGCCTATACTTATAATTATTAATTCATTCATTCATGTTCTACCCCTTTATTAGTCCATTTCTGGAAAAGGGGGGATGGCAATGAGAGCTGCCACCCAATGCTCATAGCACCAGTCCCTCGCTGATCCTCCTGCAAGTCCATGAGAAGATGGCCTTGATCTTTCAGCGGGGACTTCAGGCAACGTGGGGTTAAGTGTCTTGCCCAAGGACACAACGACAGCAGACATGAGTGGGAGCAGTTGGAGTTGGAAAAAAATAACAATTGTAAACCGCTTTGTGACTCTGGTCGGTGAAAGGCGGTATATAAATGAAGATTACTTACTCACTTGCCAGAACGAATCAACTACCGCCATATTATTTACCCATAGAGGTGTCTAAAAGTGGTGACAACATTCAGAAGCATATGCAAGATGTTGGCCAGTAGAAGGGACTTTCAGATTAAATCAAATAATGATCTGGGAAAACATTTCTTTCAAAAATGTCCAAATATGATTAGATCCTCTATTCCTCCCACAGTGGGTAAATTGCAGAATCTAGAATTGTTTTGCCACCTTCCCTCCAGCTGAGATAGAATTCTAGAATGAATTCAACCTAGTATTGTATAGATTATACAAAATGGCATCCACTCTGGCATCCATTTTTTTCAGATGCTTTTGTCAAGTTTGTTTCAAGGAACCACATGTAGTCTATGATCTGATTTTTAAAATCTACCTAAAACCCAAAACTGGATCAAATATAAAGTTAAACACCATCCATCCATCCATCTTCTACCCCTCTATCCATTTCTGGGTCCAGGAGGGTCACGTCCCAATCTTTTGGGAAGTGTTTAACTTCCCAAAAGTTAAAGACAATGTTTTATATTGAACTATTTGAAATTTAATGATGTGTTGGATTAAAAGTTTAGAATGAATTCAATTTGGTTTTTGTTTTCCTGAGAAAATATATGATATAATGGCTTGGTTAAACCCATAACCATCAATGCTCAAAGTTATTAATAATAATGGAATATCCCTTCAGGAGCCACAATAAAATGTGGCCCACAAGCCTGCATTTGACATACAGGTCTAATGACTTGCTTTGATTCTATGCCACATATTACACAATTGGAGTAATCATTTGGCAACACGCTGCACAGTTTCAAAGTTTGCGATAGATACCCAAACGACATTGGCAACATTCACAAAGAACCCACACATGTTCACGTTATTGAACTCTGTATGACACAAACAGTAGTGTGCACTTATCTCTGCTTTATAAACTCCTCAGAGACTTTGGGTGCTCGGAGAAAGTGTCCTCTGCACCGGTTTCTTCGATGGTGGAACGTGAGTGTTGTTTCTAAGGCAACGGTCAGAAAGAAGCACCTTCAAGAGGAGAGAAAAGCACTGTTTGTTTTGAGGGAATAAAGTCAAGAGGCTCCTGAAGTTGCCTAATCAGTGAAAGTCCCGTTCAGGTCCAGAGCGCTCGAGCGTTTGGCGACGGCTGTGAAGAGAGACACATAAGTTACAAACATTAAATACTTGATACGACTCAGGTGTGTGTGTAGTTTATTTATTTTGTATTGTTTTTTTGGGGGTTGGGACAGTGCACGCATCCTCATATGGTAGCCTTGGGATAATTGGATATTTTGTTAATCCACAGTCGCACTCACAAACACTCACTCATTCACCCTGAACTAGTGTATGCTTTTAATGGTAGGGGAAACTGGAGCACCCGGAGGAAACCTACCCAAAAGTGGGGTGAATATGCAAATTCCTTTTGCAATAAAACTTTTTATTAAAGAAGAAATATGATGCATTATTTTTGGAAATTAAATAAGACTAAATACTCTGTCCTTTCATGGTTTGGAATGTGAAATATCATATAAGTAAATAATATATGATGCTACTGGTATGAGGTGTAAACATTACTACTGGCCTGCTCTATGCCCACGCTACCACCAGGGGGAGGAATAGATTTCTTTTTTTTTCAAAAAAGATTTAAATTTCACCTGGGATATTGCCAAAATTGATTTAGAGAAGGAGAAAAAAGAAGGTGAAAAACTGCTCGGAGAGTGATGTCATAGGACTGACACATGAGCTTTTAGACAGAAGGGGTGGAGTTACATGTTTGCTCAAAAAAGTGCTTGCTTAAGATGTTTCCTTTAAAGCCTAGTTTATACTCGCGCGGCGTGGAACTTACGGAGGTGACGTGATCGCAAGGTCACCGCAAGGCCCTTACGCTGCCTGCCGCGCAGTATCGACATTTTCTAACTACGCAAGGTTCACCGCAAGGAAGCTCCGCTGTGATTGGTCTGTGTGTGTGTATTGGAAGGAAGCATGAAGCGGCTGAAGCAGGGACAATGGACGAGGCAGACTGCTTCAAGCTTCGAAGGAACCAAAGGAAAAGTAGTTTGGGCTCATGGCAGAGCCTGATATACGCTGAGACTGTGGACTAGAGTTCTGTTGCATATCTAACTTATATATAACTTATAAACTGTGCAGTCGTTTGTTTTGCACTGTTCCTGTCTTGTTTGAATCGTAGCTTATCGCGTCTGTTCCATTCCTCCTGCACTTATAAATTGTTCATGTTTGCCTCAGAAATTTACCACTTTTATTGTTTTGCTGTTAGTGCTGAATACACTTTAATAATAACTATGTTTCCAACAAGAACTGTGTCTTTATTCACAACATCACAGTTAAATGAGTTAAGAAATAATGAGTCCATAGAACTATCACATAAACCTACAGTAGAAACACATGTAATGATCTCAAACAGCTCGGTTTGTTCATGTTTTTGTTCTGAAGAGGAGAAAGTAGCAGCGTAAATGAGACCGCATTGGTATCTCAAGCAACTCCTGTGAGATCGCCATCATGTGGTTGGTTGTGGGATTACAACTTTCTCCTAAAACTCCGCAAGGAGTTTGCTTGCGTAGGTCCACCACAACCGCTAACCTAAGAAGCGACCACGCAAGTATACACTGGGCTTTACTCCTGTGCTACCCTCGGGTCAAAACGACCTGTCACAGTGATTTAAAGTAGACCCAGTGCTGGTTAGGAAAACTAATCACACAAAAAAATATTTAGGCTATTTTTAGATCACTGTGGTGGGTCAATTTGACATAAGGCAGGGGTTAAAGCAAAAAAAAAAGATTTGACTGAAAATTTTTGCATGGAAATTTATCACATGTAAATCACAGTAATATGCAGGACCAAGTTATATTTGTAATTGAGTGTGTTCACAGTAAAGTGACAATTGAAGTATCTGGACTTTAAAAGGTTATAACTTAAAAACAAAAATCACTTTCATAGATTGGAGAAAAGATTTCAAACACAGACAGATTGAAGAGATAGTGTGGAAAAAATCAAAAGGAAAGATCGACAAAATAATTTTTAGCAACATTTTAAACGACCAAATCAGCCTCTGATTGGACCATTCTACTGTGACGCCAGTTACATAGAAAATAGAATGTCCTCAGTCTGAAAAAGCAGAAGATGAAATCCCACAAGATTTACATGGTTAACACAACATCAGGAAATCACTTGATATAAAAAGGAATTGTAAAAAAAATAAAAAATAAATTAATTGATTAAATGACCCCTGAAAAATGTATAACGGACGTGATGAGGACGGTCCTCTTTTCTCTAAAAATTAAACTTGAGAAAAAAAAAAAAATCTGGTCTGTTTTCACATTTAATTACTTGACAATATGACAGTATCACTTTGCATCTACTTTGTGTAAAAAAATAGATTCTCTGAATCAAATGTGGACATCTGAAAATACCTATCAAACTTCCACAAAGCTCATTCCGTCAAATCATCACGTCCGTTACATAAAATAAACGTGGCCGCTTTAGGAAACTTGTCTAATGTATAAAACAGTTATGTTCTAGCAACTTCTAATGGACTGAGGAGGTGCTTGGAAACATGAAAAACATAAAATATCTTCTGATTATTAAAATCAAATGTTTGGCCTTTTGTCACACGTTTGTGCCCTTTAGTGTGAACAAGCCCAATTACAATATATTATTGTATAATAGATTGTATATTGAATACAGCTCAAATGAATTCTTCAAAGATATACAGTGTATTTTGATATGAAATATAAGTGGATCAAGCAACGAGTAAACTTTTTGACAGAATATTAGTGAGAGTAGCTTTACTTGAGGCGATATGGAGCGTCAACACTTTGGCTCTGTCCTCGTCAAAATATTACAAAAGGACGATAAAATTCTGTCCACATTTGTTTGTGGACACGTCAATATTTAAGAAAAAGGTTTCCCTTTCAAGTTTGAGTGCACAGTGCACTTCGATCAACTGCAAATGATTTAAATAAATCTACCAGCGGTAGTGATATTCTGAACGTTATTTTCTGCGATAAAGCCACAGACACGGTCTGCCATAGCAAGATAGTGTTAGTTGTTGCTGATGCACCAGGTAAAGATGAAGTGTGGGAAAGTGCACAAACAGCTGCATTGTGCGCAGTTTTGAGCTGGTGGCGAATCAAAACTTTTTTCTCATTACTCCCATACATGCAATTTTTTATGGCAAAGTACGCACAAGCACCGGCCACTTTCATCTTTTCGCACCATGACTCGTTGATTGGCTCTTTTACATCACGCTGAGATTTGCAAGAAGATCGCAAACAAGACAATATCAAAAGCTCACCAAGACATGTTTGTCCCCATTCCCAGTTGCAGCAAAGTCCGTTTTGTACATTCCGTTAAGTAAATAGCATTGCGTTTGGTAAACCTTTCGTCTATTACGCGCCCAGCTTACCAGTCCGCGGATCTGCTGCTGTTATTGCTCCGTTCGAGATTCAATTTTCCTCCTCTTCTCCTTTTCAAAAGCTCCGTGCAGTTTCCAGAAACTTTCACCTCCGTGTTACCAATGCTAACTTCATCGCGTCTTCATTTGCGCGTGAGCTCAGCTACGTCCCATTGCCTTGATTCATTTGCGGAGCGCTCATGTGGCCACGGCACGTTCAAGGCCCACTCGTTTATTATATTACTTATTATTTCTATATACATATAAATACAATTATATTCAAATTATTATTATACATCGATATATATATATATATAACAGATTCACACGTATATGTATTACTATATATTATTTTTATAATCAATCATTTCATTGTGTGTATTATTATCATTATATATATATATTTTTTTTTTCCCAGACCAATTTCATTTGACGGAAATCCGTCACCTAGACGGAACTCTTTAATCCCTGACATAAGGATAACATAAGAGTAAAATTGTCAGTAATATCTCATTTGAATATTCAAACACATGAACAACAATGTACCAGTTCACGAGCTGCATTAGTCTGTCAAAGTTATACCTAAAAAAGCTGCATTGGCCATAAAACTGAGTAGAAATGATAGATGAGACGAGGAGTGCCATAGAGCGGCATTAGCAGGTTAAGCCCGGCGTCAGAAGAGTGTGTTGGACGCGCTGCCAGGTGTGGGTAACTGGCATCAGCAGCGTGACGAGTGCTTTTGGCACCAGAGCCGCTGGCATCGAGGCCAGGGACTCATGAGGAAAAGTTAAACTGAAATTAACAAGAGAAACTGGAGAGAGCCTGATTTAAGACGGTTGGGAGATCACATGATGCCAGACGCTCACGTGTGTGTGGATTATTTATGGTTTATTAGATCCTCATCAGCATCTGCAGGGTGCGGCATCAGCTACATTTGCACTGTCAATGAGGGCGTTTACAAAGCACGAGTGATAATCGATCCTCGTTTCATTTGATTGATCATTTGATTAATGATTTTATACTTGCTTCTTTATTATGCTAAGATGAAGATGTGATTCCAAGTATAGAGTTATCGTTCATTTATCTTGTGTTGTGTGCTCCTCATTCCTACTGTTCTGTAACCGATGAGGCATAACTGAAATTTCCCCATAGCGGGAAAAATAAAGAATCTCTTCATCTTAATCAGTGGGGGGCAGGTCCTGGCTCAAAGGGTCCATGAGCATGTGCAGTGAAATGCTTATAATCCGACTCCTTGCTGGTGGTGTTGTACCCGGAAACAGAATTATCCAATTAATTCTTATGCCGCCTTTTTTCCTTTCAAAAATTCTCCATTAATATTTGCGGCAATTCTAATGCACTGGAGCTTACATGTGAACGCTTACATCGGATCGGAATGAGACAACAGGCGTCAGAGCATACAGGGAAACGTCAGGTTTGTATTAGAAATGTGTGTGTTTGGACGGGAAAGCTCTCATTTTGTTCAGGATCAATATATAATTCCTCACTGCATGTGCTTTAGGAGTGCTGAGGATCTATTGAATGATTTAGACTGCAGCACATTTGTGCAAATACAAAGTAAACATAGTGTTGTGTGATTAAATTTGCTGGTAGTGTGCTTTTTACTATCTGTGTGATGGAAATTGAGTGCGGTTTTGAACGCACTCAATTAACCCTTTGGGTGCCACTTTCTATACAGCACCCTGGCTTCTCACACATATTTTGATATATTTGCCGGGCATTCTTTCCTTGTATTCATTTATGTTACTGGTTTGTGTAGTACTCTTATAAAGTTTCATGGCTCCAAATTTGGCAACATGCATTTAGGGAATGGAGGTAGAGCCGAGGCACTGAAATAATTAAAGGCTGAAATAGCCTGACTCTCGCCAGAGCCTTGTAGTTCTCCCATGCTCCACCAGAGGCCTTTCGCTTCACACAAGGGTCTGGGATCGAGCGCATAGCAAATTCCTTCAGCAGATCAGAAAAAAATCGACCAGTGTGCCTGTTTACAACACTACGCAGCAGGGTTGCCAGGTAGGCATGTACCTGTGAACCGATCAGATACCAATCCAATTTTTTCTAATATTTTCAAAGCATTAAAAATTTGGCAACCAGTATTACTTTACAATGTTTTGTTTTTATTATTATAAAATGGTCAAAAATATTGTTTGGCTTTTGCTTAACAGACCTACTGAGTTAGGTCATAGGTAAGAATCACACCAGTATTGAATATTTCATCTTTAAAATAAATTTGATATAAAAGAAATATCAAAGAGGAACATTTATCAAAAAGCACTGGTACATAACTGAATGACCACAAAAAGCCAGTTTTCACCAGTGTGTGAATTGTGTAAATGTAAACTCCTCAATATTTAACAAATCCGATAGTATCCGATCCTTACAAAATACCCATATTGGCCCCCGATACAGATACTGAATATCGGATCGGTACATCCCTATCGCCAGGTTGGGTTGTTTCCCCTATACTTTTTTTCGAGAGAAATAAATAAACAGAATCATGACAGCCCAAGTTAATTTCATTACATTTTTAGCCAAAAAATCATTCTGGGTGTTTTTCTTTTTGGGCATTCTCACGGGTTTTGGGCTGTAAAATCTTGCCAGCATTTGGCATCCCATGGGAGTCATGTGCTTCGATGCGAGTGGTTGAAGGAAGACGACATTCAAGATAACGGACAAGTGGTTTATCCAATCACATACAAGAATTGGATCGATTATAATAACTGGATAGGGTATTATTAGCTTGGAGCTGAAGAACCCATGTGCTCGGGGGATTCTTGCGATACTGCAGACTGAACAAGACTAAATTCACGTGGGCTACCCAAAAATTTTCCCCATAGAACTCAATGTAAACTAAAACAGCTCGACCTCAGCTGACAGAAAACGTACAGCTTTCATAAAGATTGGATTTTGTGGGGATTTTAGTGTCCCTTGTCATCCTGAACTTTTTTTCTTCTTAAATCCTTCAGTTTTCTTTAAATCTACACTTTAGTGCCACAAACTCTGCCCGCCTGGCTCCCGCTTAAACTCCCGCTCTGATGGGAGTTTAAGCCCCTCTGTGCACGTGCATGACAGCCACACACGCGTATTTCATGGAACGCATCATGGGAGTTCATCCACTGCCCAGAACCGGGAGGACCAGACGATGCCCAAATACAGGCGAGTTTCCCATGGATCTTTGGGAGTTCCGCTAATATGTCAGCAACCGTGCCACAAACCATTCATTTCAATACGGCGCCATCTTGGATTGCCGGGGCTTGATCCAGACCCATGTGTGAAGCGCAGCGATCTACAAGGGTCTGGCGAGAGTCAGGCTAACATACCGATGCATTTTGGCCAAATCAGATTACTTTTGGATTAAAATTATAAGGAAAAAGTTCCTCAAGGAGTAAGAATATGAGGTCACAGAATTTGTAATTCAGATTAAAGCTCTGGAGATACAATAACAACATTCAGCGGTAATGTAAAACTAGAGCTCCTTTTTCCCATGGGAGCATCCATTATATAGTAATATGACTATTGATAATTGGATTTGACAAAGTAGACTTGTGAAGGCGTTGTAACAGATTTAAAAATAAACACACATTGTCAAATGATCCAGCACAGCAGAGAGTGAAGAAAACATGGCTGGCATCAAAGTGTGTGATAGACGCTGTGTCGGGCGGATTATATAAATACCCACACACAGAGTCGGATCTGAGGGAGCCGCTGGTGAACGGGTCTTTGATGGAGGACGACAGAGCGGCCAGGCGCAGGCTCCGCGATGTGGCGTCCAGCTTCTTATCCTGCACACAGGACAGGGGCACACACAGCTCAGTAATACTAGCTTATTAAGAGGAAATACTAATTCATATTTCCATGTTGGTAATGTGCAAACACCACTAAAAACAAATCATTGTACTTTAAAAAATGTGCATACAAGTATATAGATATGATTACACTTATATGTAAATATATATATTACACAATATATAAATGCCCTTTAAAACAAGTACATCATGAATATTCAGAGTAGTAATTACAGTCATAGTTGCAAGTGTTCATGTTTTTAGCAGCATAAGGTTAAAGGAAGAATAATGACTGGTGAATTGTCAGTAGAATGTTGAAAGACACCAGATTCTTACATTACTATTGTGGCACCAGCTGTATGTGAAAGCCTGATCCCTGCAGAGCTAAGAAGGGGTCAGGAGGGCAGGACCTGGTTAGAACTGTGATGGGAGACCTCTGCAAACACCAGGTGCTGCAGTGCTTTAAGTGGCTAGAATGTGCCAAACTACAGTTGTGTCCACAGTCATTCCCCGAGTTAATGGTTGGTGGTGGTCAGAGGGGCCAATTTGCACGTACTGGTTACCTTGCTTCTGTTAGTCTGCCCCAGGGCAGTTATGGCTAACATAGTAATTTATCACCACGGTGTATGGCATGAAATAAAAATGCATTGTGAAGCATCTTTGAGTGTCTAACAAGAGCTAAAACCGATGCATTACTAATATGTAATCAGCAGACCAATGGACTGAAGGCAGCCGCAGCATGTGTCGAGTGAGGGAATAATGCAATGTAAAGAGAGAAAAAAAAGGAAAGAAAGAATTTAGAATGTTTCCATGCCAACACTCATTTCATTAGTTAAATCTTTGGAAATATTTGTTATACCCATTAGAATTTTCACACAGCTGTCACCATTTTGACCTGGTCCACAATTTTGAGGCTAAAGACATTCAATTCATCCTCTTTTCCTTAAACAAACTGGAGACGGCGCAGCTATTAGGCTAATGCAATGGGCACTTATCGCTCAACACGGAGTCATTTGGTGGAGCGCAGGGGGTAATCTGGCACTTAAAGGCGTTTGAAGAGTGACGGCCTCTGTGGGGAACGGGGCATCGGGCTGTCAGCGCAGTGCTTCATATGGATGGGTCTCTCAGCTGCGCTTGCTCAAGGACCATTTAACAACCAGAGTTAGTCTTTCATAAGAGGGCATTCGCTTTTCTACATCAAATGCAACATATTAGCAGGTTTTCAATGACCAGGTGCACTGTTCTGAGGAAATTATACAGTGATCCAAAATTGGATAATATTGCTGACTTTGCTATGACGCTATCCCAAAAACGCAATATTATCCCTGTAATGGTATCCTTTAGTCAAAGCTGTAGAAATAACATATTATATATATATATTAGGGCTGTCAAAATTATCGCATTAATTCACGTTAATTACCGTTTTCATTAACGCGTTAAAAAATAATTAACGCATTAACTGCCATTGACGTGTTAACACATCAATTGCGTTTCCCGCTATTTTCACGTTCCCAGATGTCTATTGCAGTGTTTTTCAACCTTTTTTGAGCCAAGGCACACTTTTTTCACTGAAAAAATCTTGCGGCACACCTCCAGGAGAAAATGTAAAAATGTATACAGTACTAATGTAAAAATATATACTGTACATACTCTGTGTGATATATAAAGTATATCTTATCTTATCTTATAATGTATACAGTATACTCTGTAGCCTATATTCACAATATACAGTTATTCTCATCAAAATGCTTAAGTCCAGGCCTTGACATTAAGCTTTATTTAATATTTCTCGATACAATTAACAAGAGTTTGGGAATAAAGTGGCACTAACTGTGTGGAAAAAAACTAAGAAAATCCACTCTCTGCCCAAATAGTCAAATAATAACTCACACAAAGAACATGCATTGTTGGTGCATGGGAAAAATTTAGGTATCCGAGCTTTAAATTCAGGAGTTTTGGATGAGGGACACGGGAGGTCCTGAACGCGAGTCCATGGTTCTGTCCGGTCCGCATGTCTGTGGTTCTGTCCACTCGACTATGGTCTGCGCTCAGTACCCAGTTCAGAAGTGCGTTCGCGAGAGCTGTTGTACAAAAATTTTACATTTCACAGTTAAACCACTACAACGCGGCCACAGCTGCCCCGGGGCAGAGCGGAGGATGTTAATCCTGTTCAGAAACGGCATAATTCATTTTCAAAAACGTCTCTATCACTTTCACTTCTCACTCGCCACAAAGCTCTTGTCTCGCTCCCTCCCACATTTGTTGGTCGCATCCAATTTTACCTTTCTCGCCAAAATGCTGACCTGTTACAGCCAGTGGTCGCATCCAATTTTTCAGTTTCAAAGTACTTAGCTATCTGCTGCCATCTACTGATTTGAAAAAGTATTACATGGTTACTCCACAGTTCAAAACAAGTCACCGCTCGTCAACAGCGAATGCAGTTATTTTTAGACAAAGTAGACGAATTTCTCACGGCACACCAGACAATATCATACGGCACACTAGTGTGCCGCGGCACAGTGGTTGAAAAACACTGGTCTATTGTATCAAGTATGTTGCTTGAGGCAATATTTTATCGAGCCAGCAGATGGCAGCATTGCTCTATGAATGGTTTGAAAACAGCTAGATGCACTTGTGCCTCTTTTTTCTCAGCTTTCTGTTGATTTCAATAAAACTTACCTCTACTCGACTGGGGATTACAGGGGAACGAAACAAGCTAGAAACAAAATTATTTTTGCTGATGAAATTAGACAGTCCATTCTTTCAGAATCTGGTTTTGGATTTCAGATAGTCATAGAACACAATATTCTGTGGGTCTTGAAAATTCAGTAAAAATCATTAGAAACGGCTGGCAATATGGGAGTACCTGTTCTGAAATAGGCTGGCATGCAATGAGTTAACGCATGTCCGAATGACCCGCCCATTTATAATAATATCAATCAATCAATCAATCAAAGTTTATTTGTAGAGCGCCTTTCATACACAGGGCAACACAAAGCGCTTCACAGTCCACATCACAAATCATCACATAAAACAAACACCAGAATCACAATTAAAACATTAGAATCACACAAAAGATTAAAACACAATTAAAACATTAAAATCACACAAAAGATTAAAACACAATTAAAACATTAAAATCACACAAAAGAATAAAACCATTAAAACTTTCAAAATTACACAAGAAATTAAAAAAAAAAAAAAAAAAAAATGACAACAGTGCATTAGAAATGCAGATAAAATCCTTCAGTTGTATGCACAGGCAAACAGAACAGTCTTTAACCTGGATTTGTACATTGACAGAGTAGACGCCTCCCTCACATTTTCAGGGAGATTGTTCCAGATCTTAGCTGCATGGATCTGAAACGCAGCCTCCCCATGTTTGGTTCTCACTCTGGGCACCAGCAGGAGGCCAGTCCCTGTGCTCCTCAGAGTCCGGGCTGGTTCATATGACACCAACATGTCACTAATGTATTTTGGTGCAAGGCCATGGAGAGACTTGTACACAAGCAGAGCTGTTTTAAAATCTATTCTCTGAGCCACAGGAAGCCAGTGCAGTGACCTGAGGACCGGACTAATGTGGTCATACTTCCTGGTTCCTGTCAGGACTCTAGCTGCTGCATTTTGGATGTACTGCAGCTGCTTACAGGTCTGTTTGGACAGACCTGTAAGCAGGCCATTGCAGTAGTCTAGCCTACTGGAGACAAATGCATGGACAAGAATCTCCAAGTCTGCCCTGGACACTATATTTCTAACTTTGGCAATGTTCTTCAGATGGTAAAAAGCTGTTGATGTTATTGATTTTATGTGGCTATTGAAGTTTAGGTCTGAGTCCAGTATTACCCCCAAATTTCTGACCTTGTCTGAAGGAAGTAGGGAGAGAGACTGAAGTTGACAAATGACGCCCTCTCTTTGTTTCTGGGGACCAAAGACAATGATTTCGGTTTTGTCTGCATTTAGCTGGAGGAAATTATTTTGCATCCAGTCACTGATCTGTTGGATACAGTGAAGGAGCAAATCCAGTGGTCCATGTTCTCCTGCAGTCAGTGAGACATAGATCTGAGTGTCGTCGGCGTAATTGTGGTAGGACACTTTGTTTCTTTGTATTAACTGACCTAACGGCAGCATGTAGAGATTAAATAGGAGAGGTCCCAGGATCGACCCTTGTGGTACTCCACAGGTCAGGGCCACATGATCTGAGACGCAGTCTCCAATCTCCACAAAGTACTTCCTATCCTCCAGGTAAGACCTAAACCAGTCTAGGGCTGTGCCAGTGACACCAACCCAGTCCTCCAGTCTCTGCATGAGGATCTCATGGTCGACAGTGTCGAACGCGGCACTAAGATCTAACATGACCAAAACTGTGACTTTACCTGCATCAGTGTGAAGTCGAATGTCGTTTGTTACCTTCACTAGAGCGGTCTCAGTGCTGTGGTGGGGTCTAAACCCAGACTGGAACATATCAAAAGAATTATTCATTGTTAAAAATTCAGTAAGTTGTTGGGAGGCCACTTTTTCAAGAATTTTTCCAATGAATGGCAGATTCGATATGGGGCGATAATTTTGAAGTCCCGCAGGATCCAGACTGCTCTTTTTTAGGAGAGGTCTTATGACTGCTGTTTTTAGGGCCATAGGAAATGTTCCTGACGACAGAGACATGTTTACTATTTGTGTCAGTGAAGGTAACAAACTGCTCAGGACGGACTTCAGAAATTTAGAGGGCAATATATCCAGGCTACATGTGGAGGAGCTCAGACTCATTATTATCTTTTTGACAGTTTCAGTATCCACAGGTGCAAAGTGAGTTAGCTCAAAAAGCTTCTCTGGCTGTTGCATTGTTATACGTGCTGTGGGGGTGATAGTGTTTTTGATTCCTTGTACTTTGTCATCGAAAAACTGTGCGAACTCATTACACCTAGATTTAGAGGAAAATTCTAGGGGCAACTTTACAGGGGGGTTTGTTAATCTACCAACTGTTGAAAACATAACACGAAAATTGTTACTGCAACCTCCAATAATGTCAGAAAAATACATTTCTCTTGTTCTACGTAGAACCCGGTTAAATTCACCCAACTCAACTTTAAAGATTCCATAATCGCCCTGGAAATTGGACTTTCGCCACTTCCGTTCGGCCCTCCGGCACTCTTGCTTCTGTGCCCTGACCGAGTCTGCCTTAGTCCATGGGGCCTTTTTCTTACTGGTAACTATTTTAACCGTCACAGGAGCAATGGCGTCCAGAACAGTCAGAACACTGGTGGTGACAGAGTTATACAATTCATCAACAGTAGAGCATGGAGTTTTCTCAAAATTTAGCATTCCCATGAACAGTTCACTTGTGTTTTCATGTATGTGTCTTCTTCTAACAATTGTAAATTCAGCTGGTGGTTTGCTAGCAAAACACATGTCAAAAAATACACAGAAATGATCTGACAAAGCAACATCAGCTACATTAACATTTGATACATTAACCCCCTTTGTAATTAGCAGGTCAAGAGTGTGCCCCCTGCTGTGGGTGGGGCCACTCACGTGCTGAATGAAACCAAAGGTCTCAAACACAGAAGCCAGCTCCTTTGCATTTCTGTCATCAACATTATCAACATGTACATTAAAATCACCTGTAATAACTAAACTATCAAAATCTGTGCACACGAATGAAAGTAGTTCAGTAAAATGGTCAATAAAATCGCAACATGACTGTGGTGGCCTGTACAGGACAATGAAAAGAGTAGAAGATTGCTTTTGTTCCATTTTAAAAGAAATATACTCAAACGATGAAAAATTTCCAAGGGGCATTCTATGAGAGACAAAGTGCTCTCTAAAAACTGCAGCTATGCCTCCCCCCCTTTTGTTTTCTCGTATTTCGGATTCGAATTTAAAATTGGGTGGTGTTGCTTCTATTAGAACAGCATTTCCTGTATTTTGGTCCAGCCATGTTTCAGCCATAAGCATAAAATCAAGATCATAAGAAGTGATAAAATTATTAATTAAAAATGATTTGTTACATAGAGATCTGACATTAAGCATAGCAAGTTTAAAAATAACGTCAGAGTCGATTAATGTGGTTGATTGATTTCTACAGGGAACAGAAATTAGATTTGCAGGGTTGGACCGTCTAATTGCTGTCCTGTTTTGATTTCGTTTTTTAGAATTTAAAAACATTTTTGAGCTGGTGCGAGGAACACACACAGTCTCAATTGGCCTAAAATGTGAAAACCCTTGTTGTTGTTCTTTGTCCCAGAGTCAGAAGGGAGTCAGCACAGTTCAGTGTTTGGACTGGTAATGCACTGCCAGACGGACAGGGAGCAGTGTTTGCACCGTTGTACTCACCCGGTGCTGGTGAGCAGGAGGCGGGGGAGTGCGGTGGGGTCCGAGGGGGCTCAGATGTAAACAGTCACGCCCCCCTCGGGGAGCACTGAACAACATAACGTATGTAGTCCATCAACAGGCTGCTACCGTATCTGTTTGGGTGTAATCCGTCTGGACGATAGGCTTCGTAACGTTTCCAGAAAAGGGCAAAGTTATTCACAAAGACAAAGTTAAAAGAGCTGCATGTAGCCTGGATCCACATATGCAGCGCCACAATCACTCAGAATGCCGCGGACACGTGCGTGTGTGATGGTGACAGCGGTAACGTGGTCATATAATACACGCATATATATACACGCACAGGGGCCATTTTCTGATGTTGTGTGACACACGGAGGAGAGGAGGAGACACGCTGAAATGCAACCAAACTCGCAAAATTAAAGCTGGGGTACCTACATTTTCCCTTTCATTAACAGCTCTTGTTGGTTGTACCCAAAAGTAGAAGGTTGTGAGCAAATCAAACAGATTTAAGTACATTTGGTATGAATAACAATGTGTCATTACATTTGAAAATCCCATTTAACTTAAATTGAAGTGGCTTTGAAATAGAATGTTAAAAATGCGATTAATCGTGAGTTAACTCACCATTACTATGCGATTAATAAACCAAAAAAAATTAATCGTTTGACAGCCCTAATATATATATATATATAGATATATATATATTAGTGCTGTCCAAAATATCGCGTTATTAACGCGTTAACGTAAATCAATATTAACGGCGTCATTTTTTTTATCGCGCGATTAAAAAAAAAAATAAAAAAAATAGAAACAAAGAAAAGGACTAGTTCAGATACATTGTAGACAGAGATTACAAACAATATGTAGTTGGAGATACAGGGGGCCAAAGAAGAAACCCAGAAGGGCACATAGGAGGGGGGGGGGGGGACATGAAGTGGGAGATGGGGGGGAGGGGTTAATAAAAAAGGCAATACAAGCAAACAGTATACAGTCATAGATATACCGAAAGTAAACAGAGAAACAGCATAGAGTATTTACATGAACAAATTTACAAAATATTAAAAAAAGCAATTGCACACAGCACGCCTATTCACTTTTTAGTAGTATTAAAATGATAATTCAAGGGACATAAAGAATAGATACAAATGTGTGACTAATTTGCGATTAATTGCGAGTTAACTATGAAATTCATGCGATTAATCGCGATTAAATATTTTAATCGTTGGACAGCACTAATATATATATATATATCTTTATATATTTACTGTATGCTTACATAAGTATTATACACATATAATACCAAGTAGTAATTTAAAGAAGCTATACCCAATTTTTTTCTAAGTAGTTCATAAAAATGCTTTTTACTACATACAAGTTGTATCATAATACATAATTTAATTGAAAACTTGAGGTCATTGATTCCACTGTGTATGAAATTCAGGCAGTGAAAAGTGCTGAGTAGAGTCTGAGCGGGCCGCTCTTTCTCCTCCGCTCACAGAACGAGCAGTGACCAGCCTGCGTCCTCTAGCCCCTACAGCGCTGCTAAACACCAGGGCTTCGACTTCAAAATTCGAATATAATTCTAAAATAAAAAATATATACATATTTGAACAAATATTAGACAACCCTTATAATTAGAAATGTATTTAATGACTGCAAATAAAATAGTTAGCTCCCAAAGGTTTCACCGGGACGTGCTAGGCAGGTAACAGCTAAGCTAGCTAGCTGTTTCATGGTAACTTCCGGGTTTTTCGCGATCGCTTTTTGTCACTTTAAAACAGTATTTTTGTCATGAAAACGTTGACAGCAAATTCTGAAATCGTCCGTGCATGTGTGTTAAGGATGTATCTGTATACTGTATTGTCCGATTGACGTTTAATGGTGTTGATTGATTGATATGTATTTGTTTATTGAGCGTGGCTAGCTCCGCTAGCTTCTCTACACAGACAAGTGTGCAGAAAAACTGCACAATGTAGTGACAGGCGCTGATAGCTTGTTGTACTTGCAAAGTAATGGCAGTATTTTACACACCTGAATTACAAACAGATTGCATTGGGGCTGCGGTCATTATTGGTTTGAGAGTTCTGTTATCAAGAAAAAATGATCGGAAGAATTGCATTCAAGTTAATGGAGTGTTCTACTGCTGCTGTGAGGAGCTGTATAATAAATTATAATTAAATATTAGAATATATTCTAATGTTTAAATTAATACATCCGGACGCGAAACGTATTCTTTTACTTATTGTGTTAGCAGTGCATTGCTTTAGTGCCATTTCATCAGTGATTGTTGTACAGCTTACAAGTTACGCTAATGCTAATGTTAGAATACGTATCAGATCGCAAATAAAACTAGGTGGCTCCGTGTTATGAGAGCGCAGGTGAAATGAGAAGCCTGTGAGCGAGCTGGGGGGCGGTGCTAAACATTCAAACATTGTAGAAACGGGTATAGCGCCTTTAAAAAACATTTCTTATCATAATGTACAAAAGATAAGAACTGGAAAATAATGTCTTGCTAAGGACACAATAACCTGGCTCGATAGTGGAGGCAGGATGATGTGGCTTCTATTCAGTGCAACTGGCATTGGTGCTACAATATCTTTCAAATGGGAACTTGTATATCCGAGTTTTAGGAATATTGTCAGATATTGTCAGACTGGCTTATCATTACGGGAAACTTGATTGAATTCAAACAATCACAATCTTAGCTGAATTGTACTGTAGGGCTGAGCTCTACCGCTCTGTTATTCTAAGGCAGCAGGAATTATTCATTTATTCATACAAGTTGTAAATGAGGCGAGGTGCACAAACCAGCAGCACTGTGGGCGAGATGTGCTCATAAATGGACTCTGACTCTCCTAACTCAAACCTCAGCACCTGAAAGCAGCGAGCAATTACTTTAGGAATAGAAGCGTGTGGGCTGTTGTTAGGGACAACCGCCTCTTGTTTGTGCATTTAATGCATACAGTGCATAGCGTGTGTTCACTTATTTACCCGGTACTCTTGGATCTTGCGTTTGGAATCGTCGAGTTGGTGCTGCAGGTCCCACACGATCTCTTTGTACTTTGAGTAACGCTGCTCCACGTGCTGTCGCTGCCGCTGTGACTCCTGATGAATGCACAATGTGCCGGGCAGAGCATGAAACATTAAACATGCACTACAGGCGATACAGGTCAGATCTGTGGAGAGGCATTCTCCCACACACCGGGAATGTGTGATACTCAACATGTTATTCAACACCTACAGATGAATTAATGATTCAAAGAAAGTTAAAGTGTTATATTACTCGGCACAGCGGGGTGAGAGAAAGGTGTAGGGTCAGAGAGGGTTTTTATGGTTTTGGGTTTGCTTCATCCAACCCCTTTTCCAAAGCATGAACGTATATCTGTGAAAATATTTCAGTGTAACTCTGAATAGTGCAGTCAAAATTAAATATTGTTTGTGAAATAAATTCACTTTATTGAAACATGGATGAGGCAAGCCTACCCATTTCAGCACTCGGGCTACTTCAGCACTGTATGCAAATGTGTTTAAATGGGAGAGTCATGAGGTCAGGGGCATGTTGATTGATTCATTGATTATTGTTCTAAAATTTCTCTAAAGGTTCCTAAAAACTGTAGGCTGAAACATGGTCAACCCGTTGCACTGAAACAACAACACAACTTTTAACCACCACCTTCACCATTTTCTACTTTGAAAACCAACATTAACACTCCAAATTCTCCAAACCTCCAAATCTTTAAAGTTGTCCAGAAGAGACTGTTTCTCTGGGATGGCGTCGAGACGGTCCAAGGCTGTTCTGGTGCTCTATTGGACAGACAGACCAAAAACAATCAAAAGGTTAAAGGGCCGCTGTCGATTACAAAGTGTAGTATTGTACTAACAGGATCTGTGTTCAAAGGACAAGTCTGAAATGTTTAAGATGCTTATTTGCAATAGAGCAACAGATTGTTAAAGGGGATAAAACTCACTCACTGTATGTTCTCTTAAGTATATTTGATGACCCAGAATAGCTCTTTGTTAAATACATAACTTAATAACTAAATATTTGGATTGAGTTAAAACTATGTTATAAGAAAAGAGTTGTCCAGCTTCTCCTTAACCCCGCCCCTTTGATGCAGCGTGCTTACATCTGATATATATTTTATGGCAGATTAAGACTAAGATTAATCTTAATCTGCTATTATACAGCGAAAGTATTCGGCTCCCTTGAACCTTTCAACATTTCGCCACATTTCAGGCTTCAAACATAAAGATAGAAAATTTTAATTTTTTGTCATGAATCAACAACAAGTGGGACACAATCGTGAAGTGGAACGAAATTTATTGGATAATTTAAACTTTTTTAACAAATAAAAAACTGAAAAGTGGGGCGGGCAATATTATTCGGCCCCTTTACTTTCAGTGCAGCAAACTCACTCCAGAAGTTCAGTGAGGATCTTTGAATGATCCAATGTTGTCCTAAATGACTGATGATGATAAATAGAATGCACCTGTGTGTAATCAAGTCTCCGTATAAATGCACCTGCTCTTTGATAGTCTCAGGGTTCTGTTTAAAGCGCAGAGAGAACCATGAAGACAAAGGAACACACCAGGCAGGTCCGAGATACTGTTGTGGAGAACTTTAAAGCCGGATTTGGATACAAAAAGATTTCCCAAGCTTTAAACATCTCAAGGAGCACTGTGCAAGCAATTATATTGAAATGGAAGGAGTATCAGACCACTGCAAATCTACCAAGACCCGGCCGTCCCTCCAAACTTTCATCTCAAACAAGGAGAAGACTGATCAGATATGCAGACAAGAGGCCCATGATCACTCTGGATGAACTACAAATACCTACAGCTGAGGTGGGAGAGTCTGTCCATAGGACAACAATAAGTCGTGCACTGCACAAATCTGGCCTTTATGGAAGAGTGGCAAGAAGAAAGCCATTTCTCAAAGATATCCATAAAAAGTCTCGTTTAAAGTTTGCCACAAGCCACCTGGGAGACACACCAAACATGTGGAAGAAGGTGCTCTGGTCAGATGAAATCAAAATCCAATATTTTGGCCACAATGCAAAACGATATGTTTGGCGTAAAAGCAACACAACTCATCACCCTGAACACATCATCCCCTCTGTCAAACATGGTGGTGGCAGCATCATGGTTTGGGCCTGCTTTTCTTCAGCAGGGACAGGGAAGGTGGCTAAAATTGATGGGAAGATGGATGGAGCCAAATACAGGCCCATTCTGGAAGAAAACCTGTTGGAGTCTGCAAAAGACTTGAGACTGGGACGGAGATTTATCTTCCAACATGACAATGATCCAAAACATAAAGCCAAATCTAAAATGGAATGGTTCAGAAATAGACGAATCCAGGTGTTAGAATGGCCAAGTCAAAGTCCAGACCTGAATGCAATCGAGATTCTGTGGAAAGAGCTGAAGACTGCTGTTCACAAACGCTCTCCATCCAACCTCACTGAGCTCGAGCTGTTTTGCAAGAAAGAATGGGAAAGAATTCCAGTCTCTCGATGTGCAAAACTGATAGAGACATACCCCAAGCGACTTGCAGCTGTAATTGCAGCAAAAGGTGGCGCTACAAAGTATTAGCACAAGGGGGCCAAATAATATTGCACGCCCCACTTTTCAGTTTTTTATTTGTTAAAAAAGTTTAAATTATCCAATACATTTCGTTCCACTTCACAATTGTGTCCCACTAGTTGTTGATTCATGACAAAAAATTAAAATGTTATATTTTTGTTTGAAGCCTGAAATGTGGCGAAATGTTGAAAGGTTCAAGGGGGCCGAATACTTTGTATTTTTTTTGTTGAACGAAAATGGCTGCGCAAGACGAGTGGATCATCCGTATCACAAATTCAGAAAAGAAAATTGCCAAAGTAAGAAAGCAAAACCCGGGGGAGCCACCTAGTCCTCTGACTAAGTGTCCATAGTCAGAAGACTGCGGAGAGAGCAATGGTGGTGTGCACATATGAAGATATGAATTACTCAAACATGCACGAATCACACTTTGTGTGTATATGACAAAGAAAAACTACTATAACATGGCCAAAAGCTCAGAGGAGTCCACTTTTACTTTACGTCAAGGCACCAGTTCGGTGTCTGTTATCACGGTGTGTGGAGAGAGTGGAAAAATATTGGTTCTACAACGACATTGTAAAGCACTTTGAGTGACTGTGGTCTGTGAAATGCACTTTATGAATAAAGATTACCTACTTTAAAATTATGTAAGTATCTACTCAGAACAGGAGGGAGCAAGATGGGTGGTGGGATTAATGAAAAGAAAGCAGCTTCTTCAAGACATTTTCTTTGAGGGTTGGCTATCTAAAGCTGGTGCACCTAACTTGAAAACCACAGTAAATGTAGAATGAAACCTTGCTCTAAAACATGTTGGTTCAATCAGTAGTTTTAACAAGCAACATGTTTGGGTTCCATCACAACTTTCTCTCAGTAAGTGAAATATAAACTATTTTTGTATTGAGTTAAAGACTTTCTGAGGAAAAGCAAA
This sequence comes from Knipowitschia caucasica, assembly GCA_964034765.1. Classification (NCBI taxonomy): domain Eukaryota; kingdom Metazoa; phylum Chordata; class Actinopteri; order Gobiiformes; family Gobiidae; genus Knipowitschia; species Knipowitschia caucasica. The sequence continues at coordinate 14,797,133 of OZ035839.1, forward strand.
TCATATTCATGAAACAAAAAAAAAAGTAGTACACCAGGTTTAATTAAACCCCTCTTTATCCACAGAGTCTTTCATTTGATGCCCAAGTCGTATTGAACCGTTAAAGAAACAAAATAAATTATCCATGCACATTCTATGACGACTGGATACACTCCTTGCACAACACCATCTAAATTGAGAGACATCCTCACAGCCTTTAATTGTCATGAGATTCTTTCGTCCTCAGCACTTCCGCTTTAGAAGGCTCAGATGAAAGTGGAGAAGCAGAGGGGAGAGAATCAATGATACACACATTAGTAAAATGAGAGCTTGGTCCAAGACATGGGTCAAATGAACGCACAATTAGGCAAGACGTGCACAGCAGGAGGACAGAGCTAAGGTTCCTCTGATGCGCCTTTATTAAAGATTATTACAGGACGCACTGTTGAAGTAATATGAGGAGGGCTAGCATGAAAGAGATCTGGCTCTTCACACTGCTGCATTGGCAAAGGGCATGTGTTAAGTGAAATATTTGAATATAATAAGTTGGAGCTTAGGGGCTCCAACTTAGGGCTTAGTTTTCCAAGGTGATACACACTTTCATACATAGGACATAAACCTTAAAGGACAACTCACCCTCAAATTTTTTTTTGGTGATAAACGGTATAAATGAGTGTCCAATAGTGTTGAGTACATATCCTGGGCACCCCGGTCACTTTGGTGCAAATTAGTTGAAAGATCAACTTTCTGCCTAAAACCGTCTGTGAGGCGTCATCTGCAGGCGACCTGTATTACTACATTTGAATTTTGAATCTGGCGCCAACAGAGGCCGCTTTCGTCTGCAGTGGCTCGTTACGTCAGCAGCCCCGCGGCTCTGATATATAAACGGCCCAGTCTCGTTTACGCCCCCGTAGCAAGTTGGAGAAGGAATAGCAGAGAGTATTTTCATCGATTGTCAGGTTTGCGATTAGTTATAGCATTTAGGGCAGGGGTGTCATTCATGCGGCACGCGGGCCCGCCAAGAGATATGACACGGCCCGCGGCTCATTTATGTAAAATGATAATAATAATAATAATGAAAAAAATAAAAATCTGCTACGCCACACGCCGCAACGCTAAGCTCAGCAGCGAGGTGAACATGCTCCACCAGAGCGTGTTCTGTGACTGACAGTGACAGCAAAATGTCTCTGTCAAAAAGGCGAAAAGTGGACATCGAGTGTCGGGTTTTACCAAAAAAAGGGGAATAATTCTTATTTGTTCGCGGAGGTGAATGAAACTATGCTTGATGTCAGGCAACGGGCGGCGGTGCTGAAGGAATTTCATCTTAAACTACAAGACTCTGCAATAAATACGGCACTTTGAGCGGAGAATTGATAAAGATAAAGAAGATCAACGTGTCTCGCCCTGAAGAAAAAGCAGTCTGTTGGTGCCCAGACATGGTATCTGAGTGCTAACAACAACTAACCATAACATAGCATTAGCATCGCAGGCACACAGTGAGAGAAAGTTTGTTAAAACTCTTATACAGGCTGCACACTGTGTCCTGAGAAACCACACGCTGTCACCAACATCATGTTGCCATTGATAAGAGATTGGTGTTACTCATGTTGCATATTCCTTTGTGGTGTTACTGAAATTATCACAGAGGAGATTTGAGCGCTGCTGCTGCTGCTGCTGCTGGTGCTGTTATTGGTGCTGTTGCTGGTGCTGTTGCTCGTGTGTTGAACAGTGTGGACTGGTCCTGTGCTCTCAGCCTGGTACTCATGGTAAAGGCAGGTGTTGTGACATTTGATGATTTGATGATCATTGCGGCTTCGAGAGCGTCTTTTGGCTGTCATTACGCACCCTTTTAGGGATACAAAATGAAACAGTACACTATTGTCCCACCCCTTAATAGAAAGCTTTCCTCATTGGTTACATGGACATGTCAATCTTTCGGCCAGGAAGTAGATGCAAAGCAGTTCGGAGACAAAAAAGCTCAGGTCACAGATGCGCAACGAGCAGATGCGCCGGTGGGTGTTAAGAGGTAAAGGAACTTTTAAATAAATGTTTTTATGTGCACAAAAAGTTGGACTTTGTATCGTTTTTGGGTATTTGTAGAGCATATTCTGGTCTGGCCCACTTGATATCAGATTAGGTTGTGTTCGGCCAACGGACCAAAATGAGTTTGACACCCCTTATTAAGGGAGATTATTATTGGCATAGCTGTTTGTATTATAGATAATTGTGTAGTGTTAATAGCGTCGTTGTTCAATATTGGAGTTTTAGTCATTAGTTAGTTGCTTTTATTGTTAGATTAGTTAGCTGAATTTAGTTTAAGACTTTTGTTAGTATTACTCTTGTTCTATATCGTGTGCAATTCCATTGTATATTGTTTATTGTACTTGTGTACAATAAATACTACTTTATGTTTGAGTGTGTGTTAAATTACTGTCTCTTTTGTGCACATTGGGGTATAATTTTCCTTTGGGACAAGGAGGTGCAGTGGGCGAAGGGTTATTGTGGCAGAGTTTAGAATTTTTTAACTATATGACCACCACAACATGTACAGACAAAACTGAAGAAAACAACCGCAACATAAGCGGTTACTGTAAGGGAATATGGGAAGGTTACCTGTGACAAGCAGTTCGTACTTTTTATTCCACTCTAATCAATATCATTCAGAAACATGCCCCATTCTGCGGCGGTCTGCTGCCTCAGCTGCCTCTGAGACAGGTTAGTTTTACCCTAAACTGATGATGTGCTGCTGCAATAGTAATCCTGCCACTAGCTCTACTAGCCGCTAGCGGCGCTAGCTCGCGAGCTAGCGGCTCAAATTGATAGGGCTGGGGGCCGCCGTCTGCCTACTCTCTCTCTCTCTCTCAAGAGAAGTCTTCCACCTCCTAAGACCGCACAGAATCTATAGAGCTGGTGTTTGATCACTCCATTTTTGACATGGCCAATGCTGATGTCAAGTGTCACTCACAGTCTAGACCCGCCCAACATTTACCCCCCCGCCTGTCCCCTTTAGTCCTCCAGGCTATGCCCATTTGGAGGGATATTTGAAAAGAAAATGTGAGTGACGTGAGCTCCGAGGACCGGGGGTGAGAAGTTCTTTAATACAGGGTACTGTATTCTTTGCACCATTAGGCGCAGATAAAAGTCTCTAATATTAACAGTGCTCCTTATAATCCGGTGCGCCCTATGTATCAATTTCTGGCTGTGTTTACAGACCGAGCTATATAGCTAGTTTTATGCCAAAATGTAAAAGTCCGAGCCAGCACGGAAGCCGGACGTTTCACCAGTGAATGAATACGACTGTGTGATAACGTACGGATATCAATCCAAGGCAACAATCTGGCATGTTTACAGCACTGCTATTCCTACATACTGTCCAAACCAATCAAACAAATACATAAACAAATAAACCTAAAACCATATAGTATACCTTGCTACGTTACGAAATGATTTCATTTGTGGTGGTGATGAGGCATCGTTAGCATAACCATGAAGTGGCTAAACTCAACTACTGTTCATAGAGATGGATTTTATACTAATACATAATAACAGGTATCCCAGTCTTCAAAGAGCTACTTCAACACCCAGAATCACGTGTAGGATTATGGCTTTTGGCAAGGTTCTGAATCAGAGTTTTTGTAATATTCTAATTTCATACTTGATAGTTTGTAAAACAAGACAATTCAGAGTTGCTCAATTCTTTTCATCCGTTTAGTTTTGACACCCCTCAAATCTAGACACATACAGATTCGCCAAATACTATAGAATTAGTGTAACCCTACACACAATTTCACAAATGCTTGATGGACATGCAGTATTGTTTGGTCTGTAAATGTGTTCAATAATCCATCTGATGTTCCTGACGTGAGGTGAGACGCACACAAGGCAAAAAGAGGCCTGTTGGAGCTGAGGTCGATAATGTATTGTGAGCACTCGATTTGCTTATTTATTTATCCAACATGGAAAATGATGTCAGACATATACAAAACAACGCTTGCAGCTGATGTGATACATACAGTTTACAGCAGTTACTAATTTACTTTAACTCCCTTCTCTGGTTAATACAGTAATAAAAGAGGTACAATTCATTCATTCACTTTACGCAATATTTACACATGGGTACAGGACTGGTATGCTTTTTTTAACCAAGGCCTATAAAGTAGATTTTTAGGTTATGTCCTCTTTAAGTAGTTGAAGGTTTCAAATAAGGCGTTTGTAAGACGTAAAAACAGTGAACTACTTTAAGTAGTTGGCCGTGCACAGTTGTTTTCCCCTGTCATTTACACTCACAAAGCTGTTTTCAGTATGATTCATGCATGTTAGAGTAATGTATAAATTCATATACTGTACGCGAGCGGCCATTGCTCTCCCATTTCCACCTAGCCCCACCCCAAGGTTTTACGGACTTTGGCAATTCTCTTTTCAGTGAATAGCACTGCGCCACCAGCAGAGACAAATGTGGTCATCTTATCTTACTTACTATATGTGAGGGATTCAACCGCACTTCATATAAACCATATGTATGATAAAGAGCCATGGTGGTCATATATTAACATATTATAGAGAACACAATCATGTTATGTCTCCTTTAAAATGCATGAAGCCTTTAACAAAGCCCATCATTTCAATTTAAGTGCTGCTATTTTATTTATTTTTTTCAAAAATGAAATATTATTTCCATGAATGTATCCCCTCCTGTTGGATTCAAATGTATTCCTTTTGCTTTCACGGGTCACTTTGACCAGGATTCAAACATTTTACAGATTGTACAGAGAACTACCAATCCGAACTTGATGATAGTCCATTATATTGTGCTCTTGGAAATAACATAAAATGACATTGATTAGTCAAGCTTTCAACACCATCAGGTCAAACTGACCCATCAGCATAACAAGAGTGTTAATGGAATGGAAATTATTTACAATTTATTTTTAATGATAAGTAGGAATAAGAGGAGAATGTTAAAGCCGCAAGAGGCATCGAGCGGCCCTCACCATTTAACTGATATAAATTCTGCAGCTAAGTTTTGATGCTACACTTGTTTACAGTCTGTGAAGCGAATTTGACCCTGTTGGTGTAATGGCCGAGGCTGGTTTGGCAAAGTGCACATATAATTGTTTGGACCACTCTGTAGAGGGTGCTAAAGCTGCAATGTTATGTTTTTCACTTCCAGCTGACCTAGATCCAAGAGTTGAACTGAGTTTAAGTTTGAAACTTCAAGTTCAAATTTGGGAAAACAAAGCCAAAACAATTTGAGCCAAATCTGTGAAACGACCGAGGCAGAATTGTTGTTCATGCCATGTCTCTCCTTGGATCAGGCTGTAGGGGGCGATAGCACTGCGATTTCCAGGTGACGTAGACCCCGGATTTGAACAACCGATTTGAATTTGGTGCAAACAGGCCAAAAAACTTTTCCAATCGAGAAAAAAGTTACAAAATAGTTAGTCGTGCAGCTCATATATCATTTAACCCAGGGGTGCCCAAAGTGGGGCCCGCGGGCCAAAGTTGGCCCGCCGGACCATTTCAGTTGGCCCGCCTAACATTGCCCACCTCCGCTGTAAGTTTCTAACTGCGTCCCTCAACCTCACTGAACAACAGCCTACTATTATAATTTTTTTGAGCAATTTAATATTTTATCAAATTGAGAGGATTGTGCTGGCGAACTGCCACTCCCCCTCCTCACCGGAGGGAAATGGCGAGTGGAACTATTCACCTGTGCAATCCGCACCCACCCGGTGTGTTAAAAAAGACGGACACACACACTTCAGAGTGAGTTCAAGCAGGACAAGCAGGGATCGCAGCGCACGATCCACGTAAGTAGAAGCAACAAATACTGCGCAAAACAAACCCTTCTACATCCCCATGAAAGAAGCCGGTAAGCGCCGTCCTCACTCGCAATCATTGAATGTCAGAACTTACGCAGAGTTTTATGATGCGTTCAAGAGCCCTTTGGAGGAGCGGAAACACGGACTCTTTAACAGTTACTTTGTTTTGATTGTTTATAAATGTTGTGGTGTGTTTAGGCAAAATAAAACAAACTCCAGGAACAAATCATGGTTAACTAGTCTGATTTCGTTAGTTTAATATTCAGTTCACAACTAATTGAGAATACTTGTCCTATGTTAAAAATATTAAGTTAAAACAGAGTTAAAACCTGATCATGTTTAGAAAATGCAGTTAGCAATTATGTTCCCAAATTCATTACTTAATGTTAAAATGTATTGTTTAAAAGTGTGCTAAAACCAGATCTACTGATCAGTGATGTCTCCCTTTTTTGATAAAAGCTAAGATAAAGTAATATGATTCAAATGTAGTTAAAAACTTTTGTTCAAAATAAATATATGAAAATAGGCTTTACTTTTGTAAAGTAAATGTCATTTGCTAGTACAATAAACCTATACATTATAAATCACTATATAGTAATGCAAAACTGTTTAGAAAAAGGTCTTCAACAAACAGTTTACTGACATGAGCAGGTTAAAAATATAGATTATTTAATTTGGGAGTATGATATTATTTAATATAAATTAGTACCTTCATTTACTAGCAGGAACATTATTTGTTTACAAGTGGCGTTTAAAAAACAGTTTAGTTACATAGAAAATGTATGTTTCTGTTCTCTTTTAGAGGTTTTTTTATATGATTTTAAGCTGTAAATAAGCCATGACAGAAAATCTCCCTCCTCTGGACCCTGATTACCCGGCCGGAATCTTTCCGTACTGTAGTCTCCTCAAACCTGCATATTTCCCTGGAGTCTCCACTTCACTAAGACTGTGTTGATTTCATTCATTCAGCTGTGATTTGCACTGATAGACAATAATTAATGCATTTAATTGAACTTGATCAAATCTACATTTATTTTTGTTTCATGCAAAATATCGGTGTATTTGGCCCGCGGCCGACTGGCAAATTTTTACTTTGGCCCTTGGAAGCAAAAGGTTTGGGCACCCCTGATTTAACCGATCACAATTCGGCGGATAACTTTAGATGCTACAAGTGTGTAAACGATTTAGAGCAACTTTGAGAAAAATCTATGAAACGACCGAGGCGCTCATAAAATAAGTGTGAATTCAAGTTTTTCAAAATTCTGGACTTTTTGTTTGTCAGGGAGCGTGGCCATAATTATTTTAACTTTTTTTAATCTTGTATTGAGGTGACAAATATGTGTAAAAAATATAGTAGATCTAGGAAAAACTCAACGCAAAAATGTCAAAATCTAATTGGTGGCGCTATTTTGACATCTTTCGGGCAAAAACAATATAGGTCTCAATGGCATATGATACATAATTTGAAAGCGTTTGAGAAGAAGAACGGAACCGCTGCGATTTGGTGAATGATTGGCACTGACGAGCCCGTCGCTCATTGCAACCCCTTACATTATCCAATGAGAAAGCAAGAGGCCCTTAAGCCAGTTTGGCGCTCGGGCCTACTTAATAAAATTTGATACACTTTTCACTTACCATCTCCAGCTCCAAAACTCTGTCCTGTAAAGAGCATTAACATAATCATTATTATTGCCTTTTAAACACAACACAAATACACATTTTTACTTTACACGTACAATATATAATCTAGTTGTGACGTGATAGGTGAAATATCAACATTTTTAAGTCCACAGTCTTGTATGTAATAATAAGGCAAGTTTGTACAGATTCCAAACTTCCTTTTGAAAGTGCCTTTTTGTAATAGTCATATTTTGTGGGTTGAATAATGAATCGCATTTCCTAGAGAAAGAAAAATCATTTACATTTTTCAGGCCAATAGTAAACGCAATGCGCAGGCTGGCCATATGTGCATCATAAGAAGAGGCTAAGTAAAAAAGATAACTGGAAGCCTTCAATATTATGACATGATGATATTAAACAAATATAAATACGCTCAACATCCCAAAAAATACATTTTATTTGCTTGGCACCACCGACTGCTATGCCTTCCTGCCTGAAGTTTGGCCTCTAAAGATACTGTATCTTATGGCTTTCTTATGGCTTTTTTATTATGCTCTGCCACTCAAAAAGCACCTGCCCATCCCTGTGTGCCTGTCTCCGCCATTCTCCCTCGTCATTGCCGCTTCTCCCGCTGTCTGTGCGCGCTGCTTCCTCTCGCGCTCCTCATCCTTCATAATTAAAAGCTTGACTGGCTCTGGGAGGGCTGATTAATTGCACATGAGTTCTGGCAGGTGCCGCAGAAAGCCGGCACAGATGGGAACGGCGTCGAGCCCGCGCGCGCACTCCGGGGGGAAGCCCGTAACTGCTCAGCACATTTTTGCTGCGCATCCCAGGGCCAAGCGAACGTGTCGGGCTGCTTAATGGGGAGTAAAGGGCCACATTGACGCCGCGGGCCGGTCCACTACAGACTAAGGTGAGCTGGTGGCTTGCCAAGACTGTGTAGTAGATGTATTGAAAAAGGAAAAAAAGCCCCGGGTGGGTTTTAAAAGTGTGAAGCGTTGTGTCTGCAGTAATTAGCTACTTGTCCAAGCAAAGCTGTAAGGAGTCTGACAGGCCCAAGGCTGTTTGAAGCAGTGTGCCACCGCCAGCCGTGCGATCCGGTAGACGTTCCAAAACAAGCACAAATATGAGGTCTAGCATCTGTTTTTGTTCAACAACACAGGGTCATCGCACTGAGACTGATGTGATATGCTGCCAGTCATCTGATGAAAGTGAATAACAAAAGAAGGGGTGATGGAGTGGTAATTTGAACTCTCGATTCATTCATTAAATTCAATAACTCTATATTTATCCCCAAGGCAATTCAGAAGAGCAATTGCAATGTCACATAAACAACCAAAGCTGAATAATATGGCAGCTGGCTAAGGTGGCTAGACTGAAGGGCTGTATGAATCACAAAAGTATCATTTGTGCATTAAAAGATTGGTTAAATTCTGCATTTGTGGTTTGCAGTTTTTGTGCAGGTGAAAATATCTCATGCTGACCTAAGTAGGTATTAAACAACGGTGGGAATGTCCATTTATCATATATATTTATATATAATCGACCGACAAAAAAACAAATGAACAGATGAATGACCAAAGAAGTGATTGTATGGCAAAGAAAATGTAAATATGAAAAAATATTGAGCCCCAAAATCAGTCTAGAGTTAGCATCCTATAACTAATGGATAACCAGCATCCATTTGTTAGAGAATGCTAAATCGATATAATTATTGTGACAGGCTTAGCTGCAGTAGTAATATTTGATACTCACTTGCAGACTTCGCATCTCATCTTCCTTATTGCGACTTCTCTCCAGCAACTCTGTAATGACAAGGTGTGTGATTTTACAAAGCCACTTAACAAATAAGCTGTCAGACCACATTGGGGAGACTTGGCGGCAGTGACAGGTTTTGGTTGAATAGAAAACATGGCTGCTGTTACAACCTGAGCACTTGTAGAAGCAGTGAAAACAAAGCTTGCTGTGCACTGATGACTGATGCACCTTACTGTTCACAATTACAGCACAACAAGCGGTTGTTTGCTTAATTAAATGTTTGCACTGATGAATGACTGATTTAATGTAGCTGCACAGCCCTATTATGGAAATGCCACGTTGTTTACAGTCATGATTGTGAGGTAATTGTTTTAAGGGGCTTGCAGTAACATGTAAAGCAGAATGATATTCAGGAATACAGATGTATTTACAAATGTGTTTCCGTTTACAGTATTTTATTTGATTCATAATAACCAGTATAGCTTTTGATACCACCATAAGATAACCAATATTTTAGATAATGGGCAGGATGAATTATTGTATGGACATATGTGTTCTATATGCTTTTTGGTATCTTAACTGTTGATTCTCTGATCTGTGTTGGGGATTTCAATGGTTTTGTTAAGTCCTCTGAGATGACTACTGTTGTGATTTAGGGCTATACAAGAATAAATTGCATTGTATTGTATGAATATACTAATTGTGATGTAATGTTGGTGTCATTAGCTTATAAGCATGAGAATGGCCTGCAAAATGCCTGATGGAAATGAGAGGAACTAAACAAAATGTTCACCTTATTTTGAGACCATTTACTGCTTGTTTTAGAACACATATAGCACTAACCACTGAATCGATAGTCTTGCTGAACAAAACCCCTTTTTATATCTTGCTGCGTTCTGCAAAACTGTCATGTATAATATTCATCGTATTTTATGAAGGTGCCAAAGTGAACAGAATTGAGTGCCTCTACAAGTGCTCTTCAACACACGGAGTATTGTCCATGGCAGCATCACTTCAAAGTCCAACGAATGCCCAGACAACAGCCAGCTATGCAACTAAGGATATTATTGAAATAGTATTGTGTTTTTACATGCCTTAAGTATGCATGAATAGAAACAGGATAAACTCGAAGGCTTGGAGTGAGTTTGGGAGTAAATCACAAATGCAACATCTGTACACACATAGTTTTCAATAGTACTTTTAACCAAAATAGTCCTTTTAGTTCATTCCATTGCATATTGAATCTCGTGGAAGCAGTTTGAGCCAGACGCATTAGTCATTCTATTATGGAGGACACTAAAAGTACACATAAAGGCGTGATTATCATAAGTAGTATCGTAAGGGTGGGAACAGCAGACTAAAACTGAATATCAACCTTTACAATCTAATTCTCAAACCCAAAAACAACATGCTCGGCAGGCAAATGGGGACATCATTAGAGTTTCCAATCCATTGTTGTGAGCGCACCATAGCATTAGTGCTTTTAGTGAGGTATGGCTCATTATGCTGGAACTATTCAAGCATACCCAGGATTTGTAAGCCGCATGCCGCTCAATAATAATTTCACAAAAGGGAGCAGCAGTCAAATGCATTAGCCATATTCAAAGTAAAAGTTGATAAAATCTTAATTCCCGTGGTTGAAATAAGCCGATCTGGTTGCTGTTGTGAAGCGTAGATTAGGTGTAGTTCTAATTACTAGAGCAGAGCGCGTGGTGAAGATGGGCAGGACGAGTGCTGTCAGAGGCTGATTGGGAACACTGATAGAGAGTGTGTAACAGCTCTTGTGCATAATATGATTGGGTTGGTATCATCGCTAAAGCTGGAAATGCTACTGTGAAATGTATTTTTTTAATATATTTAAACTGTGAGAGAATTCAATTAAAATCTACTGAAGGTAATGAACGGCATATAGTAATGTAAGCCTGGACACGTAAATTATAGCAAAAGCCATGTAATTTGATGGTTAACCTGCAGTGAGTGAGTTTGATCGAAGCATCTGGAAGAAAAGAGTAATACGTAATGTACCATAGACGCGCGTACAGGGCCATCCCCAGTCTCCCCCGCGTCACCTACTGAAGCGCAACCAAAACACACAAAATTAAAGCTAGGGTACTGTGAAAAACCAGTCATATTTCAACAACATAATCTATTTAATAAATGTTGTCAATGCTGGTTCAAACTACAGTTGTCTCGACATCCGCACACACAGACAATTTACAGACATTTAGTCCGGGTCTCGCTAGATGTAAAAGCAAATTGACAACGGAGCAACAACGCTGCTTGCTTAAAGTAGTACTAGAATTTAATATGCTGCTATCTGAATATATAACTACAATATGTGTTTAGAAGATTTCGGGTGTTCATTTTGACATGTTAAGATGAATTATGTTAAAAAAATGGCTTTGAAATCGCACTTTTTCACTTCCGCATAGAAACGCTATGGGGCGCCAAAATGGCCCCCCTAAATGCTAATCAAAAATAAATATTATACTTTTATAAACAAAAAGCTGCTGAAGTTGAAAACAGACACAAGAGCTAACTACTACATGTGATGCAATCATTGATAAAAATGCTAATTAAACCATTAATAGGTGTTAGCATTTATGGATATTACAATGTACATTGTGGTAAATAAATCTAAGGTAACCAAAGTGAGACTGGCATATTGTAAAAACAAATATTAGGCGAACTGGGCCATGGCGCGCCGTGTAGAGTCAAAACGTACCATACTCGGACTGTGGAAAAACGGCATTAGATGCAATTGTCCTGCCAGAGTCACATGAAATCTTATGAGCTGAGGGAAGTGGTCAGCAGTCTTTAGCAATTGAATGCTGCTAACACATTCTACACACGTAGGTTAACCCAAAGCTGTCTAAACTTGAATATATTCTCATTCACTTTAATGAAAACCCAACAACAATTCCACTATCAGGTACCAAAATGTTCCCCTCCATTAGCAATGCATGTTGATTGTGAACAATTCAAACAGAACACACCAGGACAGGCCATCTTGTTTTTTTTTATTTTGCTTAAAGTGATTGTCTGGAGTTTGTCAGAAAGAGAGACAGAGAGGTACTTGATTTGAAAAAAAACGACGCAAGCTCTCTCCCCCTTCCTGATTGGTCTACACCTACGTTTCCGCAACACTTTAAAATGTTAATCAGAGAACACATTATACATGTACATTATTAATACACATGCACGGAGGTTTTCAGAATTATTTGTTAACGTTTTAATGAAAAAAATAATGTTTTTATGCACAAAAAAAGCGATCGCGGCAAACAAGGGAACAAGCAATTATCATGAATTGCACATTATAGATCTACAGAGGATCTGATTATGGATATAGGTTCAGTAAATACAAAAGTACCTCAGCGCGGGTGTTCAGAATTCTTTGTTCAGTTTTCATGTAGTTCCAGAGCCTAATAGAGGTTTGATTCGGAGGCTCCGCGAAAACAAACAACTGAGCATGCGCGCAGCTGCGAGCATCAGCGTCGATGATTGACAGATCCTTGGCATGACTCGATTGGTTAACGTGGACGGCATCGTGGATTCTGAACTATAGCTAAGAGAAGGGAAGGCGGGACTTGTCTGTAATATTAGAATGAATAAAATGACTTATTTTATATCAACATTTAAGGCCAGGAGGTCAATTTAACACATTTTCTAAAATTTGTAATTCATTTAGAGCTACAGACTTTCACTTTAAGAGCCCTGTGAGTCATAACTTGACTGTTTGGGCTGAGAGTGTTTTTTTTTTATATACTTTTTTCCACACAGTGCCACTTTATTGTCAAACTCTTGTCAACTCATTGTATTGATAAGTATAAGGGCAAGTAACTTTGTTATTGGGCAAGTAAAATATAAATAATGTCAGTAATGGCTGACAAAGCTTAATGTCAGGGCATGTGTCAGGATTCTGCCATGAAATATATGAATGCAATATATGAATGTATACAAAATGAATGCAAATATTGAGATGAGATTGAAGCAGGTAGTGTGCAGTTATGTTACACAAAACAGTTGATAGAAGGGGCTTGGATTAATATCAAACTTTTAGCTTCATCCAATTCCTTTTCAAACCGTGTAAACTTATTCAGGGGATAAGCTTCAGAGACTGTACGCAAACTCATAGAATCCCCGCAAAACGCATGTCAAAGACGCATGGAGAGATCCGGTCATTTATCAAACTAAAGGATAATTTCCATGGCCCCGCTTTGAATGACCAGGAGTTGGGGACCACTGTCAAAGACACCATATTGTCCTTCACAGCACTCGTAGGACCAAGGGACTGCAATATATGATCTCAACGCTACATGGGAGTAAAAACAGTGCACCTTTAAGTACAGATGATGGACGAGCACCCTTTGTTTTAAGATGACTTAGTTACAAAAAAGTCCGCCTTACTCCGAGTCATTTGCCTTGTATATACTGTATGTTTTTTTTTCAAACAATTCGATTTTTGTTCAAATCATTAGAAATGGTGCATTTAGAGAATCAGGACAGGACTTCTTCCTTGCTCAAAAATGACATGTACACTCGTGGTACAATCACAGGAAATAACACACATTTTACGTCTTGAATAAAGCTGCAGCAATTGTTGCCGTCAGTCACGTTGGGGTCCACCCTTCTCTTGTTCTCTCTAATAATGGAAACCAATTTAGACCTTTTTCGGCGTATTGTTCGGATGAAGCGCTAAAGACAAGCCGTTCTTCCTCTGGCAGTTACAGCTCATTAGAAGAAGCCCAAGTCCATTTTACAAGAACTATGTGCACATCCTGACACCCTTTTCAAACATTTGTAATTGTAAATAGACACCAGCCACTATTATTTAAAAATCTCACTCGAGATGACAGAAAATAACTATATGTGCCATATTTTCTTTGTGTATACCTGTGATCCAAATGAATAGGAAAGAAAACTAACCTCCAAACTACTATGTAACTCTCATGTGTGTTTTTTTCTGTCTGAATGAAAAGACATGAAGATGGTTATTTTAGTTTTTATGATGAGTTTATACGTATAAAAGCTTGCAGAGCTTCTACATGTTAATCTCTTTTATAACATTTATCCCCTAGAAATCCAGATTGAAGACTTGACAAGGAGCCCAGATCTTTGTGTGTAAAAAAGAAAGAAAGAAAAATGCAGAATACTAATGACTTCTAAAGTTATACAAAGAACATAACGACTTCTAAAGTGATACAAAGAACACATATTTTGCATTTCATGTTTTAGAATGTGAAAAAGAAGTAGACATATGGATGAATAATAGAGGAGGGGGAATTGTTTTTTATAATTCTAAAGATGTATCAAGTGGGAAAGTCCATAATTTGACTCGAGAAATTCCAAAACTACCTTTTAACAGAGTTAAAAACTCAGAAGTTGACTCAACCTCAGACCTGGGCTGGATCCATAGTCCAGTCTCCATACTTGTTAAATTGATTTTAGTATCCAGTATTAGTCTATAGTTATGAGGTGGTCCATTGGGTGATTGATTGAACCACATAAGAACATGTGGTTTAAGTGCATTCCTTTTATAGGTGTATAACTTTTCACAACATGGACTATACTATCAGATACTTTCCCCATTACTAAAACATAAGTCTTTGCAGCGGTTTGCTTATAGAGGCATACCTTGCTTCTCGCTGTTGAGTGACTGCAGTAGTTTTTCCTGTTGGTCCAAACGCTGCAGGAAATCCTCCTGTTCCAAGTGGTGGCTGTGCCTCAGGGCCTTCAGCTGATCCTTGGTTTGCTGATGCTGCCTCCTCTGGCTCTGCTCTCTTTTGTTACGCTCACGCACCTCCTCGCTCAGCCAGCGGACCTTGGACTGTTCAAGAGAAAAAGAATGAATTGATTAAAAATGGCTGCGTTGGGATCTACTGAATTATGAATCAGTCTTTTCATTCGTTCAAGGCAAATGGGCTAACTGTGCTTAACCCTGCCTCAGTCTCTCCAAATGATTTCAAAAGGCTCTACAGTTTGCAGTTACAGAAGCACTGAATAGCACAAATAAAATTCAAGATCAAGCCGGGTCTGAGAGAAACTCCTTTTTTTTTAATGTAAAAGTCATGAACTTTCAAAAAAAAAAAAAAGAAGAAATCCAGGGACTTATTCTGGTACATAATTTTGAACGCATATGCCAAAACGCAATTTAGGGTTTAATTATTTTCCTAGGTTATTTCAACACTGGCCCGTTATTCAGTGCACATTCATAAAAGTATTTGCTACATGTACAGATTCCTGCAGGTGAACTGTGGTTGTCTCAGTGCTCCCCTTGTTCGGATTATTAGTTTAGGTGGATGGTTGGTGTCTTGGTAAGTTTGCAGTGTTTCGATACTCGTTCCATTTCCAAATAATGGAATGAAGATGTTCTGTGAGAAATTTAAAGATTGGGAAATTTCTGTAACCCATTTCAACAATGTACTTTTTTCATCTCGGAAATTAATGCGAGCACAAAAACTCCCGGCCTTGTTAAGTAGAAGTGTAGAGGACATTACAGGCCAGAGGCCTACTATACAGCAGCAACAGTCAGATGTATGTCCGGGATCAGTCTAACCTGCACCTCCTTCTAATGTTTAATACAAGTGTTCTGGACATGTGGAGCTGATATAGTGGCAAAGACCATTAGCGCAAGCAAACATTCTATTTATTTTGACTGGAAGTAAAGTCACTGCGCAGCAAAAATACATGTGGGTCATATTTTGGGCTGACGAGGACCTGGCTGCACAACTCGCGTCACGAACACGCATCTCGCGCAATGGCAAAAGCACTATCTCCAAGTCACAGATTTATAAAAAAACAAAATCTAACTGACTTGATGAAAACATAGACAAAAGAGTAGCCATTCTGAGACAAAAAAGTCATTTCTACAACGTTAAATAGTTACTTACTTCGTTATTGCTTTTTACAGTGTAAAGAAGCAATTTGTATCTAAATAGTGCTTTTCGCAGACCAAGGTAACCAAAGTGATGTGCATGTTTTAGTGGTAGGGGAAACTGGAGGACCCAGAGGAAACCTACACAGAGAACATGCAGACTCCACACAGAAAGGTCCTGGAGGTGGAATCGATCCTTCCTGCTGTGAAGCACAAGTGCTATTCACCATGCGTTCCTCGGAGATATGTATGAACACTTGTGCAAGCCCCACTTTCTACAATGCATTCTTAAGTGTACTGTATGAATGAGCCACCCTGCAGGGTGAAAAAATCTCAAAGTTCATGGTTATGTAAAAGCTTTAATTGAATAGTGCAGTGTAAGCAGCGTGTTCTGCTCATCATGCCACGTGCTAATCCCATGTTCTCTTCATTATGTGAAGGATCGGAGGAAAAGCTGTGTTCACATGACTGCCCTGCTGCATTAAGTCCTTACCTTTGTCTCTGCTAACCAGCGGTGGGGGTCTCGCACTAATCCAGGCTTCTGCAAGATTGCCTGTGAAAAAGAGCAGGAAAAAAGACGCCAAGTGAGTCATGTTGGCAGCAATTCAAAGATAATCTTTCTGCACAGTGATAATGTGAATATATTTAGAAATGGGGGAAAAAAAACATGAACTTTTCTTTATTAATTGGTAAATTATTCAACTTTTACAAATTCTTTGTAGACAAACTATTATTAAGTGTTACCAGGCGTTTTAATTTGAAACTTGTCTGATGCTCATGTACATTTTAATGAATACTAATTTTATCTTTTGTTTTCCAAGTTTTGAGTTCATAACTCACAATTATTATTATATTCCTGACCATTTCCTTCTGCTATATGGAATCAGATTGCAGGCGCAACAATCTAAGAAGAATGTAAAGAACAGTTGATGCATTTTCTTGAAAACAGAGTAAAATACATGTTTGTACAGAGAGCGAGGAACACAATAGCTGAAATTTCGTTTACACATAAAAAACTAAAACACTGACTAATCCATTGCCCTGGTTAGTTATATTGTGTATATATATTATTTATTACATATTGCATTCTTCATATATTGTTATATGAAGAATACAATATACATTACAGATCACATTTAGGGAAAAAGGCAGATTCCTCTTTTTTTGCCTTGTTAACTACCATCTTCTGTCGGCAAAAAACATGACATAAAATACATGACTAAAACTATATACTATACATTTACAATTAAATGGCCTTAAACATGAGTTTGTGTAAGGCCATTGTCAGCTTATAAGTGTTTCTTACATCAGTGACCACACCTCCACAGCGGGTATCTCGTGTTTGTGCATCCTCAAAATGAGCTCTGGGAGACGGTGTTTTGATCTGTCTGAGATACATGTTTAAGCATCAGCCATAGAAAATAGTCAGAGCTGCTAATGATTGCAGACACAAACACATCCAGGCTCATGTTTAGAAAAGGCACTAGTCACAAAAAGATCTTTTTTTTACAGTAGCACATGAGTTGGTCAATTCAGTGCCTTTAAATAGTTTCAGGGCGATATCTTAGGAGCCAGGGTTTTCTGAAATTTGATGTGAAACAAACAAAAGACATATGGGACAAAATCAATGTAGCAATTCTGCAACATGAGCTACTGCTATAGCAAACCCTAACCTTATCACTAACCCATTAAAACAAATATAGGATTAGGGTTGCCCAACTCAACCCATTTGCTGACGACATAATAGAATTGCAGGGGACTTGCACCTTTTTTCACCAAAAACATTTCCCTACATTGTTCTTATCTATTTGTGTATATTTCTTTTATAGTGATTTTAGAAGTCCTCCATCTCATACATAAGCAACTTATTGGCATTATCAGTTACAAAAACTGAAGATATATTACATTATTAGGATCAATTCTAGTCATCATATGTAAATTGAAAGAGAAATTAAAGTCTGAATACATTTGAAACTGCTTAAAATGACCCAGCAGGTTTTGTTAGAAAAATCAGCACGACTTGCGGCAACAGCTGCAGTGCAGTCCATGAAATATAAAGTAGCTGTACATCTATTGTGGTTTTCGACAGGAGTCTTCCACCACTGAAAATATATATGTCCTAGAGGGAAAGTTTAAAGGTTCCGTCCAAAAGCTCTTTGAATTTTGAGAGAAACTCTGCTTCTGTACAGCGAGATTATAGTATTGTAGTGTGTACAAAGCAAAAGTGATGATCTGGCTCGCCTTGAACCACCAGTCTGCTGAGCATAGAGGAGAAGTAGCTGTCCTTTGACTATAGGCAAAGACCTCTTCACATCCTCCTGAGAGAAACATGAAAAGACTCATGTTACGGCCCGCTTTTCTCAAGTACCCCTCATGGCATGGTGTTTACACAATATCCACACTCGACGGGAGTATTTGCAAATCTTTCTGTCCTTTGCCTTCGTAAACAACACTGGCACTGCACAGGTGTCGGGCCATTTCCCCGCAACGTCACTCAAGTTCACTTTCAAGCAAAATGAATATCCCAAAATGTTGCCACGGTAGCTCAAAGCCAGGAAATGGCACGCAGCTGTGTGGAGGCCCATGTCATATAGCGTGTGATTGTGTGGGCGGATAAAACATGTCTCTGCGATTCTTTTACCCTTCCCCGAGAATCATCAAAGGCAGCCGCAGCACTGGCAGACAAAAAGGAGGTGAAGCTGCTCAGAAGGTGGAGTAGGCTGCAAGTTGAAAGTGCTGTCTGCAAAGTTGACGTGAAAAAGGCCACGAGCTGCGGTAATCGGGTGTCTGCCCCGGCTAACAAGCAATATAGCATGGGTTATGTCTCTGTAAAGCTCAGAGCAAATGTGTGACTTTCTCCGACACTGGGAGTATAGCAAGTGAGAAATACAGGCGAATGTGACTACACAAAAACAATGCTAATACAATATGGTCTTGTCATGATCTTAAGATGAACCAAAATAAAGATGGTAAAAGTGCCAAAGAAACTCAAAAACAATCTGCTTTTGCTAATTTTTGTTTTGGGCTGGTTCTCTGTGAATTGGGCGGATTCTGATTGCCACCTCTGGACCCACAAATGGACAAAGGGGAAGAAAATGGATAGATGTTTTGGATACTGATAAGGGCCAAATTAGACTATATTCCACATAGCAGAAAGCAGATAGTAGGGACTATTGCAGTTTCAGGTCAGCACCTGTTAACTGTATCATGGTCTAAATACTTGATCTAAAGAGTCCTTCACACTTAAGGACTCACTTGTTTCTGCTTGCTTTTGTGTGAACTGCAGTCTGTTTGCACTTGAATGCATTGTATTTTATTGCATTTTATTTATGTGTTTTAACCTAATTTGAACTTGTGAGGTGCCTTTGAGTCACTCTGGGAGGGGCGTTCAATGAATAGATACAGGGGACTCCAGGGTAGTCACTTTGTTTTGGTAAAATATATAAAATATCTTATATTAATTGAACATCCGGGATCAAAACTACTATCGATTAATTGAAAGAATACTCTGCCAACTAATCAATTGATCAATTAATTGTTGATTTCAGCCTTACTGGGGACTAACATGCCTTTCATATTGTATTAATCTTTTAGGCCCAAATATGTGCTCTTTCTTTCTCTTATTTCTGCAGTACATCTTTTTTAGTCTAACAATTATTATTGTTAGACTAAAACAATTATTTTTTTACAGACAAACACTGATTTTACAGTCGTCCTACATTTAGCACACTTTTTAGCTTCCTCTTATTCCTCTGTAATTTTAGTTTAAGACCCCTAAACAGTGGGTTTGAATGATGGGATTTATAACAGATTCCCAAAACTTCAAATAATATAAACAATACAAAAAAGTGGAGCACTGATGTTCAGTAAGTAACTTGCTCTCCTCATCACTCCAACACACTCCAAAATATGTATTCTGTTGAACGTTATCTATTGGGGTATCATTAAAAACAATCCTGACTTGTTTATTAAATTCATGATTGCTAAAAAGCATAATTTCGATTAGAATTTTTATATATTAAATCGAACTATATTTTTTATTGGTAAAGCAATTTCTTAATTTGTACATCTCTTTTTGAAGTCCGGCAAATACAGAAAACATAGTATATATATATATATATGATATTTTCCTCCGCTTTTACTGGAAGGTAAGGGAAAGAGGTTTTCTTGGGGTAAATGCGAACACACACAGCCCTTAACTGTTGATGATTCCTCTCATTAAGTCATCAGGAGCGAGTTTGACTTATTTTCACAATGACAGATTACAAATGTAGCGAGGCACTGGCTCAAGTATCCTGCTAGAAGACTGTTGGGCGAGATTAGCAAATCCATACGAGCAGATAAGAACTGGCGAGGTTGATCAGCCATGAGCAGCAAGAGGAACGATTTTACGAAGTCAAATGAGGAGGTAAAGAGAATCATCTTGGAACTAAATATCCAATTTTGAGAAATTACAGAGAAATTGTGGAAGTATTTTGGATTTTCCATTGTGGCGGCACCTGCATGTGAAAGCCAAATCCTGTATGACCTCTGAAGATACGCAGGGCAGGGCCTGGTTAGTACTGTGATGGGAGACCTCTGGGAACAACACCAGGTGCCAGTGAGGCGGCTGTGTCTGTAAAGTGCAAAACTGTCAAGTTCTTGCTTCTGCCAGTGTGGCCCATAGCAACTATGTGTGAATGAAAAATGACAAGTGAAGCGGATGTAAAAGTTACACATTTTATTTGGGCGGAATTAATATTTTTAAATGTTCATAAAGAGCCTATTTAAGGCTGCAGTCACAAACGCAACCTAAAGCCCAGTTAAAGTGGGCCTAGGCCCAGAACACGCTTTAAAGACCTTATGACGGGTTTTTTAAAAAAAAATAGTGGATATCAAAATTGCATGACAATGTCAATTTGAAAGAGATTCCGGCAAAAAAAATCCTATATTTTATAAAAAAGAACGTGTTTTTCATGAATTTAAGTTGTCTATGCTCTAACCTGTGTGTGACGTCATAGCGGGTTACGCCCATGCATTGAAAACCATGGATCTATGCCACAGGACTGCCTTTTCTCTCTTCTCTCCACTGGTGCCCAACACAATACTGCACTCTACAGGTGACAATTGCTCACTACACATAAATTGCCGTTTTGAGTGTGAAAAAATGTCCGAGGTGGGAATTGAACCCAAGTATCTGGGTTGGCAGTCCATCGACACAACCACTGGACTATCTCAGTGACAACGAAATGGTACATTCTAGTAGTTATCTGAGACTCGCTGTACACGGCCTTGTCATCTTGAATATCCGCGAAAAAAGAAAGAATACCAAATTGTAAACAACTTACAGCGTTGAAACGTACCCGTTCTGACGTCACCAAGGGCTGTGAAGTTTTTTCGTTTCTAAGGGCGTTGCTATGGGGTTATTTCGATTTGGGGGGATCAGACAAAAAAAACAACTGATTTTGAAACCTTTAGTAGTTCTCTTCTAATATAAAATGGTATTAAAACTGTATTTCTAAATAAATCAAACCCGTCATAAGGTCTTTAAGTGGTACCGTGTCACAGCGGCAACTGCGCTGAAACTGGTGGGTCTGAGCACGGTTGCATAAAGCCCAGATGAGAGAGGTGGGGATATGATATTTGTTGTCACTTTACTTCTTCATGCTGTGAGACCCATAAGAACAGTTTGGGAATATAATCCGAGAAAAAAAACATTTAATTTCATTTTTATCTACATGTACTGAAAGACAATTCTAGAACATGAACTATCATGGAACAGCTATAGCCAAATGTCCAAATAAGGATGTGCCAATCTTGCATTAGAACTGTTTTTTGTATTTATTTGTGTACATTAGTAAATTTTAATGTCCATTTTCCCCAGTGCAGATGAACTACATTGAAAAATATTATGAATGAATATTTTACTTTTGTATTCAAATAATACATGTTTTAGAGTCCGAGCTAAATAGAAGTGCTCCAGTCAAGTCATTTACTTTCATAGTAAACTGTTTGGGCTCTGAACGTTTGGGCTTACAAACTAATTGCAGTGAATAAGCAATCTGTGAGAAATGTGTGAGAAAGTGTGAGAAACCAATTGTGCTTATTACAAAATGAAAGCAGTAAAAATTGTGTAAAAAAAAAAGGGCAATTAAACTTCTCAGCTTCCAGTTGCTTACAAAAGAGAGCTATATAACCTTATTACAACTACTTTTGTTCCATTCTAAAGCCAAACAAAAGCCAGTAGAAGAAAATACAGTTGTGCTTGAACGTTTACCCCCATAGTAATGTCATTATTTTGACCATTACGGCTGGGCAATAAGGCCAAAAAATGATATCCCAATAAGACAAAGAACTATGACGAAATATTGCAAACTATATCTAAGTTATAACACAACTTATGAAAACACAAAAAAAAAATGTCGTACATCTGATACATCTTGTTCTTATGAAGTGAGGTTTTCACATGTTTTTGGCTTTATATCATCTTTTCAAACGAGATGTGCAGATGAAGCCTCATAACACACAGAGGCTTTCTTTAATAAGATATAACAAATGAATCTCCATTTTCCACTTGCAGGTGGCATTAAAGTTGCCAAAGCTGTCAAACCAAAGACGTGCGTCGAAAGCATAGACTGTAACGCTCTGAACCAATGCAAGGCCGGGAAACTCATTTAGGCAATGAAACGCTTCGACCCACTGACACAGTTGATTCACAAAGCAAAGCAGTGGCTGCAAGGTCTGAGGATGGATCGCTTTGCCACATGACCGTCTTGTTTTGATACACGCTCCAACGCAGTGTTTCGAAGCATTCTGCTTCAGGAAGAGAGACACAAGCTCCGGAGCGTCAGTGTCGTTTGCCCATCACTAAAAGTGTTGGTTTTTTAAGCCCAAAAAGGTGAGTGTGATATCAATCAATCAATGGTTTGCCGCTCTTTGTGATCCGGGTGTTTATATTTTGATAATGTCTTTGTAAACCTAGATCTGAGCCATATAAAGATTGACCAATCACGGGAAAACTGTGAAGCCAACACTGTTTCTTGAATGTCCAAATAAAATAAATTAGCTCCAGCACATGTTCAAAGAGGGCTTTTAATTTAATTGAGCCAAATTGTCGAGAGTTGATACACATTTACATTTACAGGAACTTTTTTTTGCAGAGCTACCACAATTAACACCAAGCTGTCAGACGTTAAAGGGTTAATGCATGCAATTGAGAACATGAAACATGAATGAAAACTTCATTATCAGGGTCAGGTAGTTCCTGTTGTCATTATATTTTGAAAATGGAAAACACATTTATTTGACAACAAAGAGCTTCACACAACCACCCAAAAAAAATGAAAAGAATATTTTTTTGTGTGATCATAAAAATTACAGAACATAATCTCTCAAAATATGGCAAAGGGTGTACATTTTCAAGCACAACTGTACCTTGAGTTTGTCCTCTCCGTTCTTGGCGAGACTGCGGCAGGCGATGTCCAGCTCCTCTCCCATGGCTGTGAGCACAACCTCTTGCTCTGCCTCCAATTTTGACAACTTTTCCCTCAGTATAGTCACCTCTGACTCGGAGGTGCGCCTTCTTTCATTTGACTTCACCTAAAGAAAACAGAGACGACAGCCTTGAATCAGCCCTGCAAAGTCTTTTCAAAAGGTGAAAAAACAAGAAATTAAAATCACCTTTGGTTTGAAAAAATATATATTAGTTGTAAAATAAGATGATTTATGAATGTCTACCTGACCCGAGCATTGATTACTTTTAAAGACATATGCAGACATTGTAACCTCATCCAAAACGCACTAGGAGGGGTATTTTTGGTTCAATCTATCCCCAGCTCCATCTACCGTCTAAGTATTGCCTTCAAATTTGTTTCGTGATTTTCTCTTTACAATTTTCCAAATACATGCCTTAAATTACAGTTAAGCTTAATGTTAGATGCAAAATTGCCTTATTCCATGTGCACCCATAAAGCCCTGTTCCCACCGGACCAAGTGACAAAGGGTTTACAGGCAAATTCAATGAGCCACACATTGCGAACAATTGCATGCACAGTGTGGCACACGTTTCTTAAAATGAAAGCCGAGCATCAACGTCTGGAAAAAAGGAC
Organism: Knipowitschia caucasica; assembly: GCA_964034765.1. Taxonomy (NCBI): domain Eukaryota; kingdom Metazoa; phylum Chordata; class Actinopteri; order Gobiiformes; family Gobiidae; genus Knipowitschia; species Knipowitschia caucasica. Next base: position 14,821,273 of record OZ035839.1, read on the forward strand.
CCGGGTGCTGAACTACTGCGACCACTGCACCTACAGACCCTAGTGACATTGGAAGAATGGGTCAAATGCAGAGGACAACATTACTGTACATGAACGCAACTTATTGGTTGCCTTAAATAATACATTTCTTTGTACATTTGAAATTAGTACTTACACATTGCTTGTTAATTAACCACCAATCATGTATATTACTAGAACAATAATAACCCAGAAAGATAACATTTCATTCACGATAGATCCAAGTTCCAGTTAATGATGACATCAAAGGGAACGCATCAATCATGAATGATAAAGATTATAAAATGGCCTGATGCTAAGAATGTTGGATTGACATCTTAATACAGATCCTTGTCATACTTGGATGGATATTTCAAAAACAGCCTAAAGTTGCAGTGAGGACATCTTTCTCTGCATACATTGTTCCTCAATTAGCCTGAGCACATCTATACCTTCAAGGTTAGTCCATGGGAAAACCAAAATCTTTCACTGACCCCGACAATAAACCATCTACGTAGTAACATGAATAAGAACTGCGTTTCTCCTTTCACTAACATTTGAATCAATGCGTGGATCCCCTATGGAGCGGCTAGTACAGATCAGCAGATTGTCAGATGAGTGAATGAATGTTCACTACTGCATCTGTGGTAATAAAACACTGCAAGACTTGACAATAAAGTGTTTTTAAAAGGCTGCTGACTTGCAACCACTACATCACGAGAGGATTGGGATGCACTAAAGAAAAACGATTAACTGTTATAGCAATTTGTATAATAATTTTAGGATAATTAGTGTCTTTTGTGTGATTTATCGTTATCATACCGCCACAGTAGCCCAGTGGTTGGCACTAATGCGTCACAGCAAGTAGTAAGTAGTAGTAGTAAGTAATCTTTATTTATATATACCGCCTTTTCACTGCACATCGGAGTCTCAAAGCGGTTTACAATTGTTATTTTTGGGAGTGGGGGTGCCAGTACAGGAGGCACATGCCAGACCTATTGTACATATTTTTAGTGGTAGGGGAAACCGGAGCACCCGGAGGAAACCTACGCAGACACGGGGAGAACATGCAAACTCCACTCAGAAAGGCCCTGGTCCAACCGGGATTCGAACCAGGACCTTCTTGCTGAGAAGCGAGAGTGCTATCCACTCAGCCACTGTGCCACCGTGCAGCAAGAAGGTCCTGGGTTCAGGGCCTTTCTTTGTCGGGTATATTTTTCATGTGTCTGAGTAGATTTTCCCTATCAATAAAAACATGTATGGGCGTTTCTCCTCTCACTCCACACAGAGATGGTAGTGGTGTGAGTGTGTTTGTGAGTGTGAGTGTAACGGCTGTGGGACTACAGATACAAATGATCCCAATGCTACAATCTGGTACATTTACAGCACTACTGTTCATTAATGCATCCCAATAAACAGATACAACTCAAATGAAATAATGAAAGACATGCATAATAATTGACTAGACTGTAGAAGAAACTGTTAGTTAATCTGAGAGGAGTTTTGCCAAGTTCTTATGGCCGAACAAAGCATATTACAACTTTTAATATCCAGGAAGAAGAGGCAGGGGTGAGAGGAGAGAAGTTTGGAGAGGGGGAGATTGGAAAGACTTATCAATCACTTCACGATGACACCAAACTGTAGATAAATCTGAATCCACCGACATATGCAAAGACACCAGTGTGGCTGAGTGAGAACGATGACCATATGTTGGGCCTCATAAAGGACAATTCAACTATATGGGATCTAAAATAAACTGAATAGTAGTCATTTTAAACTAGAGGAGTTTCATAAAAGAAATTGGTTATGCAAGATATAAATAATTTTTTTTCCGCAGTATTGATAATGGTATCTGTAAAAGCTATAAAATGGCACTTTAGTCAAGGTTTTGTATCGGCAAGTCACACCATAGTTTCTGTATAAATTCATGTGTGACTACATCCATCCATATTCTTCCGCTTTATCCAGGGCTGGGTTGTTGGAGGCAGCAGTAGAGACGACCAGACTTCTCTACCCACACACTTTGTTCTGCAGCTCCATTAGAAATACCATTGGGATCAATCTAATCTCGTCAAATATAATAACATAGAAATCGAAGACAGTGAGTGCAAAGTGCAAATACTTGTCAATCTCGTTTCGACAGTATATCAGGTGAATTCATCAAAAAAATCATTCTTTGGCAAAGTACTCTACATTCTCCACCATCAATGAGATTTGAAAATAAGTATGTGTGGCCTTGTGAGTCATAACAAGATATTCAAAGATGCTATAGAAATGATGTTTGAAAATATATTATTTGACCCTGTATTCATAATTGGAATCTTTTACAATATGTGGAAGGATTTTAACGATCTGTTTATTATTTATTTCAGGATTTCTGAACATCTGAAATCCCATGATTGACAGCAAACCCATAACCGTAAAAAATATTAACAAAATATTACTGTAAATAATTGTGTGAGAAAGATTATAGTAGACGTACCATTTAGTCAACAAATCAGTATACAGCATGCCGTTTTTATCTAAGAAGCCCAATATCTAAGAATTGTTGCTTTGTGCCGCAAGCTGATTGACCTGAGTGAGTGTGGTCGTCTCTTTTTACTTTTCAGTCCGAAAAAGCTGATCTAATAATGTAACACAGGCCAAAAATATGTGAAAACAAGTGACATAAGAGTTCAATGTCATAATACTTTTTATTAGACAAGATATGCATGATGTAAAAACCTAACAAATGTAGGGTGTAAAACGAAAACAGTTGCATTATTGTATTATGTGTGTCCCTCTGGAATTCACAGAGCCCCATGTGTGCTGTTATCAGATATCCCCGCAAAGTTACATTTCGGTAAAGTAAGTAAAAGCTGCAGCGTCAGTGAAAGAGCGCTGCCAAACATATCTTTACTGCTCGTCTTCTCATGTCCTTGGACCTCCGCTGTCACAATTAATTAGATTCGGGACAACCTCTGTACAACCTGGGGAGAATATCCAATCCAAAACCGACACTGGAAATGCTGCAATGAGTGCAAGTTTAATGTCGAAATGGATAGATTTTGCAACACTTAAGTTTTATAACAATTTTGTCGAATCCTCATCAGAATTATTGTTTTATTATGTTTCATTGATACGTGTTTTCCTGCTAATTTAGGCATTGTCCTTCTTAGGCCGCTTTTTGTATTCTTGTATGTTACAATATTGCAGTGAGATTGTGTGTTTTTAAAGTCTAAAACATTAAACTATTACAAGACTATTGTTAAGTCAATATCAGGGCTCACTCTAAATAATAGTTAAAGGAGCAATATGTAAAAATCTGGCCAAAAGTGGTACTGCAGTCACAGTCAATATTTTGTAGTCCTCTCCCACTCTCCCTGACTCAGGTTGCCAGATTCACACCAAATCCAGCAGCAAACACAGGGAATTATTTTATCAGTTGTTTGTCCGTCTCCATTCACATTGCCATGACAGCTGTGCTAATGCTGAATGAATGTTTTGATTCATGTTTTTTTATTATTATTATTTGGACATTTGAGATAAAAAACTAAAACAAAATAAAAGCAATGTAATTATACATAGTTTATGCAAAATAAATAAGCAATTGATGTCCAAAATAGGAGTGGGAAGAATGGATGTTGGAACGTATTTCTTCAGCGTATCAACATCAGGGTTTGCTCAAGAGGATATCACCTTTCAATTTTATTTATTCCCTATTTTTTAGACAAACATGTAAAAGTCCCACATCAAAAAGAGACTAACATTATTTTAATTGGGGTACATGTGGTCTGAAATTATTATTTTTACAATTAAGCTATAATCTGCGAAAAAACGTCTTGACCTTCGTCTTTTACCGTTTTTAGAGCAAGGACATCAAAATCAAAACAATCAAACAACTTTTACGGGTCGTAAAACTAATTTTGATAATCAAATATCTCGGCTGAACAACTGTTATCAGTTAAAGATGAATTCGAAAAGAGTATGATTTAATAACGCCTTTTGAAATATTCGGGTCATTTAATGATGACTTGACATGCAAATATTACATTTTGCTCCTTTAAACAAATAGAAGCCTTTTCTAGCAAACTGTCATACTAATTAAGGCGGAGTAATATTGTTTGAAAATATGAAGAGTGTTTTCAATCACTGCAGTGTTTCATTGCAGTTAGGTGATCGAAAACATACCATGATTCAATAAAATCAGATTATTAGCAAATTTAGTCAGACAGAAGTAGCATATTTTGATGCTTTTATTATCACTGCTTTATATTATATTCAGCAGTGAGGGCCAAAAGTAGATTTTAGGTAATCCTGATCCTTATTCATTATATTAACTGATATTTCGGCCATTTCTGCCACGAGAAACAAAGCTTTAGATTGTATTTCTAACAATGACGTGAATATCGACAAGTTTCAAGAAATTCTAAAAACTATTCAAGATACAACAGAAAGAATCTATTATAAGCTTTCAACAAAAATTCTATTTTATATATATCAAATAGAATTTTTTAAGGTTTGTGATAGTTTCTGTCAATTGTCAAGTGTTTCTAATGCAATATTTGAGTGGTCTTATATTTTGAATGACTATACAAATCTGTTTTTGCAACTGGCATATTCACTGATTTCTAACCCAACACTATAATGCAAATACTTTCCTTCAATACTGATGATGGATTTTGCATATTCAGCGTGTGCTTACCTTGTCGTCCAGTTGTTCTCGCAGGAGCTGGTTCTTTCTCTGGAGGAGGGAGAGCGCGTCTTCCTTTGAGCTCAGTTGCTCTGCCAGTTTATCGCACTCATCCTTCATCCTGTCCAGCTTGATGCGCAGCACCTCACACAGCTCTCGGTCTGAAGCTGCATCTGCCTGGTACAGGGGAGATCTGGACATAAGCAATCATTTACTGCTATAAAAGCCACTGTGCGATCTGGCCGGGAAAGCCAAGCCAACATAAAACACATCGATAGGGTTTTTAGTGTCATAAATCTGCATGGAAGCAATGGCTTAATTATACCATGGAACGTGCGTAAAGTTGTGTACTTGGTTGAGTACATCTATAATGACTGTTGGAACGACCCGCCAATGTTAGTAAAGGGCAGCTTGATATGAGGAAATTACCTGATAACTGCACCAACAAATGCGATGTACTGAAATGTAATATATAAACCAAAAACCAAGATTAATTAGAACTTAAAAGTGCCGCATGTTGCATTCTTTTGACTTTTTGTAGGGATGGAACACCCAGTAAATAGTTGGTTTAGTTTTATAGATCAAGTGATGCAAAGTGATAAAACAGTTAATGACTGCACAATAAAAGCAATTACCTGACAAGATAATAGGTGTCTCATACTTTTAAGCTTTGTGGTAGCTTTGGAAAGTACCTCTATTGATGTCATATCTGTTGCTCATGTGAAACCAAGAAGTAACATTATAAACTTTACCACAGGAGTACACTTGGATGAAAAGCCTATTTGAAATATATTTTTGTGAATGGCATAGCCTAACCTCTTATATGGGCTTTAAGGAAAATGGGCAGCAAGATTCTTCACAATTGACAAGAGTGGTTGCAACAAGACAATCTCAATTACCCACTGTGAACAAGAAAATGCAAAAAAATGACCCTGAATAAGTAAGACAAATCTCTTGAACTGACAAAAACTATGTTTGATATGTGTATAGGTTCACTGTTTTGTTAAATTAACTTAAAAGGCATTGATTTTAATGCCTTGAATGATTATTTGTCTTTCTAAGTGAATGATTTCTAAATGAGAACTATTGTTCCATTGGTAAAGCTGTTTCAAGAGTGAAAATTTTAAAAATAAAACCTAATTTATTTCATAATGTTGCAAATCACAATGCTTAGATAATCAGCTAAAATTGTGCACCCTGAGAAAATAGACACACATCTCTGGTACATTTCTGTCCAGTGGATACCTGTTGGATATAATTTGCTTTATGATACTGTTGCAATAATTGCATCGTCCTATAGTTAAAAGGTTTGAGAGCACAGAAACCTGATCTTATTTATATGCAACTGAAAGCAGGTCCATCAAAGTGGAGTACCGGCCAACCCAGCACACACCAGATACTCACACATCTCTCATACATACTAATCCAAGCATTTCAGGTTCTGCCCAAAAGAAACAAACTAAGGTGCTAGAAGTAGGGCAGCTACAACACAATTGGTTTATCGCAATTCATAAAATATTTAAATAATCTTCAACTAATTTAGTGATTACATAAACTTTAAATGATCGATACTAGATACGATTCAAATAAAGCATGGAAATATACTCAGAACATCCACAAGCAACTGCAACACAGTATAAATCCAGAGGGGTTGAAATCTCATACAGACTAATACATTTCCTTATAAACACATAGTGGGATTGCTGGTTTAATCAAGTGCAATAGTTAATATAAAATCCATATGAATAAGCTTAGTGCTACAATGCTCTATAATTATAGATATGTTAATCTCTATAGCCCATTGACTACACTCCTTTGTAAAGATAGTAAGAATGGAATGGCCAAAGAGTTATAAACAAAGTAGCAAAACACATCTTCTGGAACTGTTTAAAGAAGAAAAAGCAGATGGAAAATGTAGAAGTATCACTTGAGGGAAGCATTAAAAGACGGATTAACATTGAGAGAGCGAGAGGGAGGATAGACTGCTGGAGAAACGCAAGGACAAAATATACGAGTACTTAAAGCTTTGCCTGACAGTACCGCTGGATCTAAATCTCAGCTGAGGCCTGGGGCAGATCTGAATATTGGGTGGGCCACTTTGGGGACATCTGGCGCTCCCGTCGGCAAGTGCTTTAAACGTCCCGGCAAGCGTCCTTGTCCTTACCGCACTTTGCAAATGACACCATTACAATGAGCTATGTCAGATATTAATGTCATTTAGTGTGAGCTAATGGGCTAAAGCGGAGCGTATCAGCGAGGACCATGCCCCCTTAAGAAACAATGTACCCACGAGAGCTCATCTTGGGAGATAGTGACAGCGGAGAGAGGAAGGGTCCCATATCTCCAGCCTTCCTCGATGAGACTGCAAAGGTCTGATAGCAGGCCTTTTTAAATATTCACGCTCAGAGCCTTGGAAGGACTGGAGTATCCACGGGGCACTGCGCGCCATTAGGAGCAGCCATATCCTCACTTCACCCGCACTCGGAGGACAATGCAGAAGAGAAGTGCACAAAATGAGGATTTAGTCGGCATGAATTTGCCAGATGTTCAGTGGCTGAGGCGTGTCTTCCATGTGTGGAATTTCTAAACGTGCGCCCGTGAGATCGCGGATGTCAATTAAAAAGCGCTAAGCCGTGATCTGTGTTTATTCTTTGCTTGGCTTATGACCTTGCGATCGCTCAATGCTTTGACAGCGCCGTGGAAGATGCATAATTGAACGCCAAATGGTGTCTTTGGGAGGACTTTGAGGTATATTCAAATGTGACAGGAAAGAGGTAAAAAGCAGATGGGAGATGGGATTTTAACATGACAGGGACAATTAAGGGTTGAGGAAAGTGCAAGGATGGTGCATTACAGGGTTTTGGGTGTATTTTTGAAGCGTCAGTCAGTCAATTAACTTGTGGAGCTATTTGAAGCACTTTTCTTTGTTGCTTGAATTCAAATTAAAAGTCAAGTTCTAATTGACTTTTGGGTAATGTGATTGAACCAATGGTTTCAGGAAAAACATGGGGAATTGTGTTTGATTGGTAGTGACTCTTTGACAATAGAATATGTCAAAGAAACAACATTGGTACTATTTAAACATATGGGAAAATAAAAGGATTACATGCATTATTTTATCTTTAGGTTTAAGGTACTATCAGTTAGTGCATGAATGGTATCACTTCATTAGGAATTTCATGAGTACATTTAGACATTTTGTACCTTATATACATCACCTGTACCTTTTGTGATATACAGTACATTACGATTGCTGATACGTTTAAAATATTTTATTGTTTTTCAGTGCACTTTTAAAGAAGACTGAAATTTAATTTGCATCCCTTTATTGTCAATTGCTGGGTCAGGGGGGTGGCAATTAGAGCTGCCACCTCACTCACAAAGCACCAGTCCCTCGCTGATCCTCATGCAGGTGGTGGGTCAAAGAATGATATATGAAGAAATATTCTGAAGAATATTAGTTCATCACATTTTGGAATATTACAGAAGTTTGAACAACACCAAAATACTTTTTCTAAGAAGAAAACAGACATCTTGCTTTCATTATATTCATTCATTTTCATCCCCTTAGTAAATTTCTGGGTTGGGGGGGCAATCAGAGTTGCCACCCAATACTCATAGCACCTGCCCCTCACTGATCCTCCTGCAAGTGGTGGGTCCACAGGAAGATGGTTTCTCCGTCAACAAAGACACAGCCTTGGTGTTTCAGCAGGGGCTTCAAGCAAAGTGGGGTTAGGTGTCTTGCCCAGGGACATAATGACAGCAGACATCAGTGGGAGCAGGTGACATGGGTTGTGGGGGGATCGAACCCAAAAGCATTAGTTTCAAAGACCAGACCTCTACCAACTGAGCCATTGTTGTAGTCTTTCATGATAAGATTTTCCAAAGAAAAAAAATACTGCACAAATAGTCCTGCACTTCAGAAGATTTAATTGTTACAACTGGTTTTGTAAAATCATGTATTAAACTGCAAGACACTGTTGGTAGTGCATGATGGTCTTTGCGGTTTTTGTGAGCGCTCAAATCCAGGTTCAAAACACTTCTGTTTAGCTGTGCATACAACTGGGCAATTGAATCTTCACTCTTTTTAATGTGTTGTGATTATTTATTTCTATCTTGTTTTGTTCAGCACTTTGAGTTGCCTTGTGTATGAACTGTTCTATACAAATAAACTAGGCTTGCATTCTTGTGAATTGTATATTGATCTTGACCAATGTGTTTTATCTTTGAAATGTATGTATGCATGCTTTTGCTGGAAACGAAATTCCCCCTTGATAATGGCAAAACCCGTAAAGTCTTTGAAATAGCAACTAGTCAAATTCTGCCTTTGAGTGTATTGTGCTGAAAGTAACAGCTCTTACTTTGACCTCCTTCAGGTGTTTCTGCATCTCGTCGCGCTCCTGTGTGAAGAGCTTCAGCATGTCCTGCAGATCCCTCTCCTTCTTGGAGCGTCCCTCCTCCAGCGCTGCTCTGATGTTGTCCAGCTCCTTCTGGTGCACCTCTGTCTGTAGCTGCAGCTGCTGTCCCAGAGCCGCCCTCTCCTCCTGGACGGATTTTATTTTGACCTGGAGCTGCGAGTGGGCTCTCCTCTGCTCAGCCTTCTGACTCTCCTCCTCAGCGAGCCTCTGGACTAGCTGAGCGTGAGAGGACGTGACCTGTTTGAGGGCATTTTGGAGATCCGCCTGCTGATCTTCCTCCTTCTGTCGTCTGCGGGCCTGCGAGTCCATGCGCTCCTCAAGTCTTTGGTTTTCTTCTTTTAGGCTCTTTTGTATTGATGCCTGGTTGTGTGCTTCCTGCTTTAGGGACGTGTAGGCCTCGTGTAACTAAGGGTGGGTGAAAATGTACATGTCAATGTTGTACAATGATCCCGGACCTTTAAGGACATTTATGGACGTTAATTAATATTAATGGACATTGGTCATTTGCCACCATGGCTTCTATGTGTTTGTTATTATTACATTTTCATGTTCAAACCTTTTGATTCTCTGATCTGTGTTGGCTAATCGACAACTTTGTAAAGTCCAAAACTGCTGAAGACTGCTGTGATTTAGGGCTATACAACAATATTTCGAATTTAATTAATGCTGCGATGTTCCTCAATGTGTTGAAATAACTGCAAAAATGCAAGAATGATAACTGAATAAGCATGTTTGATATTTTTTTTCTTGCAATTTTGCAGTAGTCTATGGATAGAGTTTTTTCTTGCTGATGCAGGAAGGTCAAAAGTTAAGTATGACTTTTGACACTTTAAAATGTTTTTGACATTTTTTATTTGTACTTGTACTTGTTTGTGTCCAAGTAACAGTCCCGTTACCGAAACAGGACAAATGTCATGATTTCAAATGCAAATGAGTGCCGCTCTTTGACATGCAGTTCTATTTGTAGCCTGCTCATGCTTATACCTCCCTGACTTCCTGTTCCAGAGACAGTTGCCGTTGGCGACTGTCCGACAGCTCCACGTCCTTGCGCCGCAGCTCTTCTTCCCGATGGGCGAGGCGGCCTAGGATTTCAGCCAGCTCCCGACGGGCCGCCTCTGTCTGCTGGCTCAGCGCCTTCTTCTGGGCATAAGAAGACTCCCTTCCCCCTGATGCCTGCTAGGACAAAACGGGAGGAACGCAAAGCAAAATGACAGTGAGACAGACGCAACAAAAACGCTAAACATCAATGATTAGAAGGATTGAAAGAATAACAGTAAAAGAGGGAGGAAACATTTGCAGCTGCGGCTTTAGTGCTGATAGGAAAATGCTAGCACTTAGCTCTGATAAGGGACAATGGTCAGGTCTGTTCCAGGCAGATTGGCGCCAACACGTCGGCTTTGACTGGATTTTGCTGCGGCTCAGAAGCTAATCATTTAATTGAGCACTTGATTCCACCTCCCTAATTCATTAAAAGGCGCAGAGATGATTGTGTAATAGATTCTGGTCACGTCGGAGAGCCAGGTGGGAGTCAGTCTGCGACTGCGTGAGTATGAAGGTGACTCGCTCAGCAATAACACAAAACATGGGGCAGTGCTAAGCCATATTATTACTAACCTACTCACAAAAGCTAGAGCTGGGGAATTACAAAATGGAGATGTCATAGCACAATAAATTTTTTCAAGAACATATTCAAGAATACTAACAAGAGAACCTTTTTCATCCAACATCGAGGAGATTTCATATACATTGTTTTATATATTTATACAAAAACAAAAGGGAATAGGAAAACACATATATACAGCGGTAGGTAATCGTGGTGGATAAAAGACCATTGATCAATTAGTCAAGGTCATAATTTCAATTTATTTTTGGCTTGTCCTAATTCACAACAGCAGTCGTCTTGAGGGACAAAAGTGTCAATTTGCCAACAACAGACAAGATACAACACAAGGAATGTGACAATAAGACACATGGGTCCATAGGATATGAGGGTGAGTCTTCACACATTTAAAGCAAAATGCGGGAAATGTATTTATCTGTAAAATGATAAATAAAATGTAAAAGCTTTCCAACTGCTGTCGTGAGTAACAACCTTCAAACATTACAGCAGAACACAAGGAGATATAGGAGCACACAGATTATGCACACATCAAACAGAATATAGCATTTATGATAATAGATAGATAATAACATAACAATAAACTCTGGGGGGGGAAAAATACTCATAGAAGAGGCTATAATTCCAAAAATAGTTTACAAGAACAATGGTTATGAGATGCAACATTTTACGAAAGCATGGCATCTCCACAGCACCTTTCATTCATCCATAGCTCATCATTCATTCACTTCACAAACAGCGGTGTTAAGCTGTTACTATATCTACAGCCACCCCTGGGACAGACTGATGGATGTGAGGCTGCCAATCTGCACAGTCAGTGCCCCTCTGAAGACGCTCTTGTCAAATGCATACCTACAATAATAAAGTGTATCTTGAATCTTCTATTGTAACTAACAAAAATGACAGCAAAAGACACCAATATAATCACTCACATGCACATGTGCATACACTTGCATTTTGGGGGTTAGATTTAAATGTAATAAAAGGTTATAACAAGTTAATCGATTAATCCCCACTAATTGAAGATTGAAATGGTTGTCAACTAATTTAGTAATTGATTAATTTTTGGATCATATACTGAATTAAATATGTTGAGAATAGAGTTTATTACACTAATAGCTGTAAACACTGCAGAATGAATGGTTGTTTTTTAATCAAACAACCATTTTTGTTACAACTAATCTCTACTAAGATGTTCTTGAGTGCTCAAATTTAGAAACCAATGTTATGTTAACATTGAGATCTTGGATTATCAAAAATAATAAAGCCACAATTTTGCTACAATATCGCCAGAATTCAAAAATAAAAATGTTACAATAATATACTAAGAAAGATAATTTTTTGTCTAAACATAGATTATAAAAAGGTTTTATCTTGTCTAATCAATACACGTCAGATATCAAAAGATTGCTTAGTTTATGACAGAAAAAAAGAACCATTTTAAAACCAGTGCATGTACAACAACATGAGAGAGGGAATTCTACGAGTCTGTGTATTCATACTTGACGGCTGCCTATGCTACTATAAATTCCGGAGGTGTGCTAGCTTAGCAGGGAACAGCCCTGAGGGGGGGGGGGGGGAAATATATTTATTAGGCAAGTTTATTAAACTTAGTAAAGCAGCAACTGATCTGCTGTCGGTGTGTCCCAGGGCAAGACCACACTCTGCCTGAAGCCCCAGATGAAAAACCAAGGCTGTGTTATCACTGATGGAGCAGCCACCCTCCCATGGACCTGCCACCTACAGGAGCATCAGTGAGGTGCTATAAAGATTGCGTAGCAGCTTGGATTAAAAAAGGAAAAGAAAAGAAAATAACTAATGAACAAACTAATTTGCTGCTGACATCTACTTGAAAATTTTTTGAAAATGAACACAATAAAAGTGATGAAAAGGTTCTGAAAATATGGATATTTTAGTATTAAGGCTTTGGTTGCTTTTCTAAATACGTAGAAAGAGTCTTGCAGAAGTAAAATATCCACTCAGACCATCATATGTCATCATCTTTTGCTTGCTTGTCAGAGTCACTACTGTTGCGGCTATCCAGAGGTGCCGCACGCACTACACCTGGGCGCACAGATTGAACGCAACTCACAGCAGGAGATGCGCTCCTCCCAGTCGGCCCCTTCCAATGGCCGTCGTGGGTGGTGCCCTCTCCTCTTTTATTAGTGATTGTTTGAACGTGTGAATGAATGAAATGAACAATGACTCGTGCTCACTGCAAGAAGTAACATTTATAATAAATAAGAAAAGACAATCCTGCCTTGTGTTCGTCCGTAATTTTGGGTCATTACTGCAATATCTACCTCACTATTTGACACTTAGGTCTGAGAGCTGATTGGTTGAGCGAGAGAGGTCCTCCCATTCTCAACCTTTCTGTCTAACTAAAGATGTGACACAGGCCAAATGATATGCAACTTATATGCAAACTTATTGTTTTTGGCTCTGCATTGGAATGATCTGAGTTTGAATCCCCTGTTCTCTACACAAATAGAAAATTCAAAGCTTGTTGTTGGGGGACTTTCTACCATGGTTTTATTTGGACTGCACCAAATCTCAAGGTGAACCACACTGAGACTGGATATTTCAGAGAGAATACCGGTTCACTAGAACAAACTATATCAAGATTATTATTTTTCTCCCCTCTGCTCAGGTAAGCGCTCGCAGCGGCACACCCACCCACACCTGTCCACAATTGTCACTGTCTTATTGTATTTGTTTGTAGGTTTTCACTTGTACTTGTATTTTTTACCAATAGAAGACATTTTTAAAAAGACAAAATAAGAGCAAAGCAATTACTCTGCAGACTGGACAAAAGAAACCGCGGCGTTGTTGTAGCTAACAGCAGAAGCAGCTGTTAATTCAGACGCCCTGAGGCTTTGGTGTTGTGCAGAAACGGCAGAAGCCAACAGACCTGGTGCATTCGTAACACCGGTACCACCAGTATGGCTGTTATATTTCTTTGCGGTGAGAGAGATTGCTTGGAAGAGATTTTCCATGGTCTGGTGCCTGTCTGGATTTTGCTGATAGAAGCGCTGTGGCTCTGTGGCTCTGCAGGTATGTGAAAATAAGTCTTCTAACAAAAAAAACAAAGATTACCATCGAAGGTTGCTCCGATAAGGCTCAAATAGAGAATTGTGGCAGTTTGCGGATCGCTGAAGCAGATGCGTGTTTTCACTGGAGGGGAGCAAATACCATATGCTCAAACACTGTATGTGAAATTGTTTGGAAAAGTAAACAGGCTTATCATCTGGGTAAATTAAGACATAACATATTATACTATTACATTATGTCGTTCAATTATTGAATTCCCTAAAACAGGTTAATTAGTTCTGAGAATCTCAAACTGCAGAACCAAAGTGAACATTATAACATTCTGTTAATTGGTACGGTGGTACTATAACCTGTTGAGCAATGGAGCATGCACATGTTGTAGATGCTTTAATGTAATTAGAGCAGTTAACTTTCAATTGAGTACCAAGATCAAACAGTTCAGAATATGCTGTTTATAAGAGCGAATAAGGTTGAGTGCCAAGTTAGTATTGAATGGGCATAGTATATTGGTTATAACAGAGGATTTCTACAGATATAAAAGATTGTTTTCACTCTAACTAAAGTCTGTTATGTTGTTCACAGTGTAATCCCAGTGCTTTGTATTTGTACTCTTGAAAGACAAGAGTTTCTTCCGTGTTCCAACTGTGGTCTCATGTGGCAGCAATTTCTTCTGTAATTTTTTCCAAAAATGCCTGAAATCAAGACTCTTGAGAAACATTTTTTTGTACTCCCTTAGAATTGAGTGCCCCCCTCCCGACTGTTACAAGAACCATACACAGCACAGGATGAGAGCCTTTTGACTCCAAGACAGACAAGATTTACATGGTTTTCAATGGGAGCAAAACTGAGTTGTCCCATCTCTACTCATTCGCTCCCTACAGGCCAGGTTAATGAAAACCAAGAATTAAATCTTTCTGTGCTCCGTGCCGTGCGCTGAAGGCTCATTTCTTTACACATAAATAGAATACAGTGGCTTGCAAAAGTATTGAACCTTTCAACATTTCGCCACATTTCAGGCTTCAAATATAAAGATATAAAAATTACATTTTTTGTCAAGAATCAACAACAAGTGGGACACAATCGTGAAGTGGAACAAAATTTATTGAATAATTTAAACTTTAACAAAAAACTGAAAAGTGGGGCGTGCAATATTTACTAATACTTTGTAGCGCCACCTTTTGCTGCAAGTCGCTTGGGGTATGTCTCTATCAGTTTTGCACATCGAGAGACTGGAATTCTTTCCCATTCTTCCTTGCAAAACAGCTCGAGCTCAGTGAGGTTGGATGGAGAGCGTTTGTGAACAGCAGTCTCTTTCCACAGATTCTCGATTGGATTCAGGTCTGGACTTTGACTTGGCCATTCTAACACCTGGATATATCTATTTGTGAACCATTCCATTGTAGATTTGGCTTTATGTTTTGGTTCATTGTCCTGTTGGAAGATAAATCTCCGTCCCAGTCTCAGGTTTTTTGCAGACTCCAACAGGTTTTCTTCCAGAATGGTCCTGTATTTGGCTCCATCCATCTTCCCATCAATTTTAGCCATCTTCCCTGTCCCTGCTGAAGAAAAGCAGGCCCAAACCATGATGCTGCCACCACCATGTTTGACAGTGGGGATGGTGTGTTCAGGGTGATGAGCTGTGTTGCTTTTACGCCAAACATATCGTTTTGCATTGTGGCCAAAAATTTCGATTTTGGTTTCATCTGACCAGAGCACCTTCTTCCACATGTTTGGTGTGTCTCCCAGGTGGCTTGTGGCAAACTTTAAACAAGACTTTTTATGGATATCTTTGAGAAATAGCTTTCTTCTTGCCACTCTTCCATAAAGGCCTGATTTGTGCAGTGCACGACTGATTGTTGTCCTATGGACAGACTCTCCAACCTCAGCTGTAGTTATCTGCAGTTCATCCAGAGTGATCATGGGTAGAGCTGCTACTAACGATTATTTTGTAATCGATTATTTTTACGATTAATCGAGTAATCGCTTGGCTGTGAATTGTGTAGAAAAAAAATATTTTTTCATCACAAAAAGCTAAAGTGGCAACACTCGAGGACGTATTGATGGCGTAAACTTAAAGTAAATGTTTGTAACAGGCTCTTTGTGCTAATTCTGCTATCTGATTGGATGAGACAGATATTCATGAAATTATAAAAACAAAGACGGTTTTAATCAAAAATACTACATTTTCATGTAATTTTTGCTCTGTTTGAGTCCGTGTGAACCAGAAAACGATTAATCGATTACTAAAATAGTTGTCGACTATTTAAATAATCGATTAGTCGTCGATTAATTGATTAGTTGTTTTAGCCCTAATCACGGGCCTCTTGGCTGCATCTCAAACAAGTCTTCTCCTTGTTTGAGATGAAAGTTTGGAGGGACGGCCGGGTCTTGGTAGATTTGCAGTGGTCTGATACTACTTCCATTTCAATATAATTGCTTGCACAGTGCTCCTTGAGATGTTTAAAGCTTGGGAAATCTTTTTCAGATTCAGATTCATTTTATTAGCCATGTGCAGTATAAAATACAAGTATTTTTGTATCCAAATCCGACTTTAAACTTCTCCACAACAGTATCTCGGACCTGCCTGGTGTGTTCCTTTGTCTTCATGGTTCTCTCTGCGCTTTAAACAGAACCCTGAGACTATCAAAGAGCAGGTGCATTTATACGGAGACTTGATTACACACAGGTGCATTCTATTTATCATCATCAGTCATTTAGGACAACATTGGATCATTCAAAGATCCTCACTGAACTTCTGGAGTGAGTTTGCTGCACTGAAAGTAAAGGGGCCGAATAATATTGCACGCCCCACTTTTTAGTTTTTTATTTGTTAAAAAAGTTTCAATTATCCAATTAATTTCGTTCCACTTCACGATTGTGTCCCACTTGTTGTTGATTCATGACAAAAAATTAAAATTTTATATCTTTATGTTTGAAGCCTGAAATGTGGCGAAATGTTGAAAGGTTCAAGGGGGGCGAATACTTTACACTGTATGTGTAAAAAATTCCAAAAACATTGGAAATTAGGTCGGGCCCCTGACAGCAGACTAAACTAGAAATAAACCGCACCCACCTCTTCTAGCTCTTTCTGGAGCCTTTTACACTTTGCCCTCCACTGGCGGATGGCCTCCTGGGCTTTGGCCCTCAGCTCATCCCTACTCCTTTTGCTCTCATCCAGCATCTCTTCCAGCTGCTGCTTCTCTGCTTTTTCACATCCCTGGAAATACAAAGGATGTTCATGGTTTAAAATGCTGCATAAAAAAACAGTATGCAGTATTAACCTTTAAGACGTATTATGCACAATTGAGCTTTTATATCAAGACACAACATTGTTCCCAGATCAGTCACAGACCCGGAGTTGATTTTAGATCAAGCACACTAATATCAGGAACTTGGGGCACAAACATCTTCACCTCTTCCATCTAACACCTTCTGTCTTAGTCTTTTAATAGTATTATGTCATTGTACCACTTTTATATCACGCTAAGAGCAGTTTTCTTCTTCTATATCAGAACCAGTGTCCATAAATTAGGTTTTCAGGTGAAATTGCGATCTTTATTATCGCATAGGTGTCAAAAATAATGCAAAATGTCTTCTTTAAATACCATTGAAAACTCAAATGTGAGATACCTGCAACTCTTTAAGCTGGTTGAGCATACGAAGCTGCTGCTGTTCTCGTAGCGCTAAATCCGATGTCAGCTCCTGGTGAAAAGCAGAACAGTTATGACTCGAGAGAAGAGAGAGAGACAATACATTATGATGCAATGAATATAATGTTTGGTTGAGGTTGTAGTTTCATAAAAGCCTTAATTGAAGCGTAGGGGAGGTGAGGTTGTCCTGAGACAGTTTAAGTGAATAAAACTGTCAATCAACTCTATAATACCACTATTTAGTCATGAAGAAATTAGTCATCTTAGAAACGTGATCGCCAGCAGTGAAAAATGAAATCCTTCACCCTATTCTCCTGATTATACTTCATTTAAATAATTTGTGGAGAAAATGAAACAGACATCTATTTTGATGTCGACATAAAAACCGCACAGAGACGCCTCAGGTGATACACTCCACCACAGACGAAGAGTGGGAGTTTAAACACATTTGAAAACATCAGAGGTTGGAAGAAAATACAAAACGTGCCAACGCTAAAAAGGGAGCCATTTCTGGAAACATGTTATTGATACAAACCTCTGCCCTGAGTAGCACGGCACAGGGGAGCGTGGTTATTATGATGCGTTTGAGCAGGCAAAGTGGCAGCTCAAGACTTTTCTTGGCTGCCGATTTTAGAATTATCAAATAACAGAGGGGTGTGATTAAAAATTTGAAAAAAAAACACACATAAATGGCTTGAAGTGACTGAGGATGTAATGAGATTGTATATAGCTAACCCAAATTCTGTTGAAATGTTCAAACCGCCCCCCCAAAAAGAGAAATGCCTATAGACACAGATGTTTTGTTGTCGATACAAAAGGTTATGATTTCACAGCAAAAGGTCATTGTGACGCTGCAATGAAGCTCAAAAGCATCCATCTCTCGGAAATAAGCAGAAGACAGAAAAAGGCACACGAACAACTTAACAGCGATGACTAATTGTGCATTTGTACAGCACTGAAGGGACGGCCATGAAAGGATGTCTTAAGGATACCGTCCATCCATTATACTTTATTCATCACCAGGTTGCAGAGGCAGCAGTCTGAGAAGAGACACCCAGAATTCCCTATGTGTTCACACTTCAGCTCCTCCGTGGTATTCTTTGGCCACCGTGAGCTGCCACCTTACAGTGGTAGGGGAGATTTCCTGCATGGATGGTCCTTGGAAGTCTCCCATGGCACGTCCCTACCATGAATGGTTTACAATGGCTACAACATTCCACCCTGGAGCCAGGCGTGCGGTTGGAGTTCTTCTATGGGATCACCCCCTGAGCTTTGGTGCAGTCCAAATAAATCTACAGTAGAAAGTGGGGTCAAGTGCAGAGTGGACTGAGCAGTGGTTGAAAGCAGTTCACTTGTGGACCCAAAACATTAACACAACATCAGGTTATTTTTTTTAACCACTTTACGACTACCATTATGTCATAGACAGATCTGTATTCCTGGTATTTGTATTTGTATGTGTATCTGTATCTCATTTCATATGATAAAATAAAGTAATGGTGTGAAGCATTAGTTCAGACTGACCTTAACCTGTAAGCAGAGCTGCCTCTTTTCGCTCTCCTCTCGAGCCAAAGCCCTCCTCAGCTCCTCCACCTCCCCCATCACTGAGGCTCTGCGCAGCTGCTCTTTAAGCTCTGCCACCTCCTTCTCCAGGTTTGAACCATCTGGAAGACCTAAAACGGTGATTAGAAACAGCTTTTAGTACACTTGCACTTACAGCAGGGAAGACATCATTGATTAGTCCCATCATTGTGGGACTAATAAAAGGTATCATTCATTCAAATTAAAGAGCAGATTTTCTAAAGTATTTATAAATAATAGTGTAAGACCAATAAAGCCAAAGCAGGAAAATATAAAAAGAACGAGTTTACAACACACTCAACAAAATTCTTCATTATTAAAAAACATGTACATGCACATCTGGGTCTGAAGATATGTGAAAAACGTTTTGTGTTGTACAGGTTTGAAATAAATATAAAATAAATAAGTAAAATTATTGCACAAAAAATGAATGCTGCATTTTGACAATTAAAAGCAAAACAAGCCGATATTCTAATACGAGCCATGCTATAAAGTAAGGATTTTGGACTTTCCCTTGCCTTCTAGCCGCTGACCCTCACCTCCGTAGTCACCTGTGCCCCCTGCAGTGCCCCTGCTCTTCTCCCCCTCAGTGTGGGGGGCTTGTGCCTGGACCCTCTGTGCATCAGTGTGGGCTTTCCTGCTCCTCTGTAATTCGCTGCTCATGTCCGCCACCTGAGCGAAGTCACAAGAGACGGCCCAACATCACTGAGGAAGTTTGTTCATAATTTACATAAAGTTTACACACACATTTAGAAAACACTACTCGTTTACTCCGTTTGGACAAGCTGAGAATGAATAGGGCTGGACAAAATTATAAAACTATATATGACCAAGGGTCAGTTTTTGTCCAGTCAAATTTAAGGAAAATGTCACGCATCAGCAGTCCTTTTATCTTTTCATACTAATTTTTATCTCATTGTATACTCCATATACTTTTTCCAAAACATGGCTTGGCTTTTCGATTTTTTTGACTACCTGTGACACAATCTTACAGAGTTGCCATAACAGAACCCTCTATATTGTTTCAACCCTGTTCTCCCCTCTGTTTTTACACTGAAATTGACAGACGATTTTAGTTTGTGAAATAGTGACCTTAACAGACTTCACCACAATATTCCTTTTTTTTTTTTAAATAGAGATAAAAGTAAATGGCAGAACACCTTCATAATTTCAATTAGATTTGAACAATCACCCAAATTGAAAGTCAGATTTTTGAAACATAAGGCCTTGAATTCGGCTACATCAAATGTCATACCTTTTTTTTAAAGTTTTTGTTTCATTTTGATTTCGTATTCAGTTGACCAATTAATTTCCTTAACACAATTACAAAATAGACTTTCAAATTGGTGCCTTTGATTGCCAAAAAGGGGGAAAATTGTCCTCCAAAGTCTGAACACTTCTAACCACATGAGAATACACCCAGACCAAGAATATAATTAACAAGAAATTACTCAATCTTAATTAAAATATAATTCTTTGCGCAGTCGGAGCAGAAAGCCATTTAAATCACAGGGATTTATCTCATCAACAAGAAATGTCACTTAATAAATTGTTTTGCCAGCAGCCTAGGGACACAAAGAATAAAATATATATACAAGGGTCATCGATATCTTAATAAGCCGTAGCCACAAAATACAAGTTGCATTTAGAGTTCAAAGGAGTGTTTGGAATTCAGTGAGTATAGCTGAGAAAGACGAGAGAGTTCATCAGAGCGCCCCAATAGAAGAGCCTGACATATGTCCACAAAAATACATTTATTGCTGGGACAAAACTCTTTGCACAAACGCCGATACCAGCTGTTGTCTGTGTGCCACAAGAAGATTCTGTTAGCCTACGTATTCTTTGCTTGATAACCAAACCAACCTGTTGGACCAGGGTCTCTCTGCTGTCCTCCGACCTCTCCAGAAGTCTGCGTGCCCGGTCCAGCTCCACCTCCATCTGAGACGGGTTAGGGTTAGGGACATAAACACACACAATGAGAGAGAGTGAATGAGACATGGAAATGTAAAATGAACTGCCAGTGACTGAATAGGTTTTGTTCTTGTTCTAGAATTGTATTTCAGTTTAATTTTAACGTCTTGTCTGAAAGTAATTTCCACTAGCCAACATGTATGTGTTTTTTAATAATACTGTCACTACTTCTGAATATAATTGAGAAAATAATTAGACCATAGTACTTTGTCAGTACATTGATATGTACTGTCAAAGAAGATGTGGAACTTAGTGACAGTTTTTGTTTCATACAGGCTGGTCCAGGAATTAGTACGTAAGTATTATTTGTTTATATAGAGCATTTCACAGATCAAGGTCACTCTCCGTTTCACAATTTTGTTTTACCAGCAATCTTCCATTCACTCCATGAAGCGAGATGCCAAACACCAGACACATTTAAACTTAACCATCACGTTACATTCTCTCACTCTTTACATTCACATCTTTTATACATGTTTTAGTGGAAGGCGAAAACCACAGGTAGCACCCGGAGCACAAGTGCTAACTGCTGCACCACTGTGCTCTTTGGAATGTTGTGATGTCACATTAATGAAACCTACAAAGAAAAATATGCAATGTATGTTTCTTTGTATCCCTCTAGTGTCAAATTTGTTAAAAGACAGTGGGGGGAAGGGCTACAAGTGAAACATTTGGATAAACCCTGATATATGCAGAAAAATAAGGACATTTAACTATGATTCTGGAGCTCATGTAATCCAATCACCTTGGTACGTTCCCTCTCCATTCGGAGTAGCTTCTCGGTGATGCTCTCATTTGGTTCATTGGCATGGATTTTGTGGCGTTCTGGAGGCTGCCAAAACAATACAAAAGTTAACAGTCTGTAAAAAAGGGTGGAGGACAACAGCTTTGAATGTTGAGTTAATAGAGCAATGATTCCAAGACATTTTTTGACCCAAGAAAAGCATGTGAATGTAGCCATCAGTAAAAGTACCTTTTTTGTTATTGCAAACATCAGCATGGAGAACTTGTATTCATTTTACATGTAGTCCCCATAAACAGCAGGGATTTTTTTTTCATATGACACAGCCTTAATGGGTTCAGACGTCACTTCTTTATAAACAGAATGTAGTTATGAAATACCAGCTGTGAGCAATAACATAGGCCAAGTCTTGTCTT
This sequence comes from Knipowitschia caucasica, assembly GCA_964034765.1. Classification (NCBI taxonomy): domain Eukaryota; kingdom Metazoa; phylum Chordata; class Actinopteri; order Gobiiformes; family Gobiidae; genus Knipowitschia; species Knipowitschia caucasica. The sequence continues at coordinate 14,843,389 of OZ035839.1, forward strand.
TGATTCTCACAGCAAGCCAATTGGTGGGGAGATGCACCCTTTGCCTCCTCTTCCACAGCTCTTTAATGCTAATACATTATTTTTCTCTTCATTTCCACATGCTTGTTTATTTAGTCTTAATTTTTGGACAAATGGATTTTTTTCCTAGTGCTCTGGGCACTGCTGGTGTCCCATTAAGCCACTACAGAGCAGAGGCATGCAAATGAGTTTGACGTTACTATCTTAGCTCTGCTTTACAAGTCTTCATAAGGCTCCAAGGAGAGAGTGGCTACACAGTGCCCCTCTGTGGACAAGTCTGGAATTCTACTGGGATGAATAGCAAATTGGGTAAGGTAAGGTTAAGGCAAGATAAACTATGGAAGTTATCTTCTAGTATGAATGAAGGCTGTAACAAGTGAATCAATTAATCACAACTAGTCCTTTATTGGAAAACTCAACTAATTTAGTAATCAATTAAACATTTTTGGGACCTTACACAGACTTAAACTTTCTGAGAAGACGTTGATAATTCTATAATGACTGCATTACTTGAGCTTTGATTTGGTCAAATGTATAAAAATCCCATTTTTACTGAACTTTCGGGATACATACAACTCATCAATTCATTATAGAAAATAATCATCCAACCATTTGATCAACAAAAAATAACACCCCTAGTTCGAGAAAAGTTAAATGTAAAAACATTTACATTACACAGTAAAATCATTACACACAAAGTGAGATGTATCGGGCCTTTATTTGTTAAAATGGTGATAATCGCCTCACAGCTTGTAAAATCCCTGAATAAAACATCTCAGAAAAACATTATGTTTTGAAAATAGACTGTAAGCCAAATAAAGCTCTGGCATTTGTCACTTTTCATGTAATATATCTACAAAATATATTGGGTTCACAATGAACTTTTGGACTACATTCTAAATGTTTTGTGTTTCAACAGTATTTGTGCTGTCAATTGACAACCTTATATATTTTTGGTGTTGGCGAATGAGAGACCTTTTTTATTTGTATTTTGATGTTCTCTGCTCCTGTTGATGGAGTGGACTGAACAAAAAACAGCTTCTGATTAACAGCACATGACACACTCCAGTTGCCAAAATATGTTAACTTATGAGTGAGATTGTGATTTGCTCCTATAGACCTGGAGGGGGAGGTAAAATGTCTGGAAACAGCAAAGTACACTCGATGAGTGATTGGCACCAAATGGGAAATAAGCAGCAATTGATTACCTTCTGCTGCATCTAAGCAGAAGCAGCTTGAAGCTAAACGGAGGAACTATTCACATATACTAAAATGGCTTTTATCAATGGGTTTAAAGTGGAGTGATTGAACATTCACTAGTTATTTTTAAAACTAACATGAATGCCCGACTTGAGCAGGTAGCAGAACTTTCTGAAGATCTGAGATTTTGGTAATAATAAAGTAAATTCTAGTATGAGTGACATCATGATCCAACACGGGGAAATGTGAGCTACTAATATTATTTTTATCCACCAATAGTGAAGAGAGTTTGCAAATCAGTTGTTACTCATAGAATATTCTTATGCATAGAAATGTTCATCTGCCTTTTGGCTTAGACTGTATCCTGTATTACGGTCATGTGCCTTTTTCCACTACGTTTTACATATCTCCTCCAAGTACTGCCGTTGGTCTGAGAATGTGATGCACAGTATGTAATAATGAACACATTATTTTAGTGGTGGGGAAACCTATACGTAGACACAGGGTGAACATGCAAACTCCACAGAGAAAGACCCTCTGGGTGCTGGGTAGAATCAAACCCAGCCACTTCTAGCAGTGAAGAAAGAAGTGCTAATAATAACTACTATGCAATTTAATAGCTGTGTTAGCCCTGATCTGGCTGAATAAAATGCTATTTTTAGTCTATTCACCTTGGTCCATAATCGGTAGTAGAAGGCACAGCATCGAGGTTGATTGATTTCATATCCCACACCAATCAATCAAGAAACAACTTATTTCATCAAAAAGGCCAAGGACAATGAGTGTAAAACATTTGCATGTTATGTGCCTTCCAAAATGCATTAACTATGAAATTGACGCAATCCTACTCAAGTCTAAGGTTAACCAGTTTTTATAAAATCTTCTTTTATATACTGTGTAAGCATGTGGGGTATGGGAGGTAAGAATAGACCAGGCAGTCAAGTTTCTGCAGGTTCTTATTGAAAAGCTATGTAATACAGTATAAACCAGCCGTACAGTACAGTATTAGTCATGTTCATGGTCAAAGGTGTTAGATTTCATATTTGTGCATGTTGGGCTGTGAGCAGTGTGACAGTATGAGGAGAGGTGAGACATGACAGGATCACACAGTGAAGTAGTGTCACCTCCTCCGTCCTCCTGCCGCACTTCGAGGTCACGTCCCGCTCCTGCAAACACTGCGACTCCTACACGTGCGTGGAGAGAGAGATCCAATTCAAATGTGAACTATTACATGGCCAGGAATCAAGAGGAGGGCTGGCACTTTGATTTGAGTAGCTAAAATATACTTCATTTACTAGCTGGCTAGTAAAGGAGCCAACTTGATGTAAATGTAACCATGTACCAAATAGGCATGACGTGATGACGTCTTTGGAAAAGTGGAGCAATTTTTGCCAGCTCCTTGACAAACAATGAACTTTTACATTAAGAAGGTTAATCAACACAAATCATTACTTGATTCTTTTTACTGCCTTTGTGCATCCTTCCTAATGAAATTGAAAGATGTCTTTTCTGTATTTTACTAGCAGCTGGGGTATAAAGGGGTTTCAATATTATTGTTTATCACAATAATTTACTGAAGTAATATAGTCCAACAAAATCCAACAGATTAGTTATCGTGACCGTCCTAATACAAGCTTTATTACAGACATAAATCTATTAAAAATAGAAATGGATTGCCAGGTCTAAGTGTAATCTATGATATACATTGTAGCTTGGCTTTATTCTTTATTATTGCGTTATCACATTCCAGATTCAACAAAACTGTGAGCGCCCCTGCACATACAATTAACAAAATCAATTATGACACACTGTTTACAGAAAAAGTCTGTCTCTTCCGGTCCAACATACTGTAGCTGACATAAATAATGCTCATTTTAAACATAATTTTCTTGCTTATGTTAATTTTCTGTGGGGTCAATTCCCACCTCTACACCTTCTCCACCGACTCCCACTGATGACTGCTGTCGTTGTGTCCTTGGGCAAGACACTTAACCCCACTTTGACCAAAACCCCCCACTGAAAGATCAAGGCTATGCTCACAATCAGAGAGCAGCCGTCCTCCTGTGGACTCACCACCTGCAGAGGGTCAATGAGGGGCTGGTGCTATGAGACTTGGGTGGCATCTCTGATTGCCACCCTCCTGACCCAGAAATGGATTAAAGGGTAGAAAATGGATGGATGGATGTTAATTTTCAAAAGTAATTACGATCAAATCAAAATGATAGATTTGCTAATTAAAATGTTTTAACCCCAATTGAGATGCGTGGGTCCTTCAGAGAACACCATATACGGTATGACATTGTATTCTGTTACTGTTCCAATTTTCCTTTTTTTGTGTTTTTTTTTGTTTTAAATTTTTGTTCCAAATCGTCCTCCTGTCTTGGTTGAAAGGGTGAGGGAAGTTTGGAAGTTTATAGGTTTAAATGTACGCATCACATTGATAGAAATATCTTTGCCTTATCATGGACTGGAAATGAAAGTGAAATGTTTCCTCGACATTTTTCAACAAAAACTCCACATTTAAATATATGTGCGCATGGTGTTTTTCGTCAGTCAGCAGCTACCATGTGTAAAATCCTCAGTGCTTTTTACATTTATTCCGAGGTTTAAAACAGAAAGCATATTACAAATGATGGAGCAGAACGCCAAAACTCACCGCGTCCTGTCTTTGTGAGGCTGTCATATGCTCCGAGAGGTTCTCCATTGCTCGCCGCGTGTCAATATCAGCCCTATAAAAAAGACAAACTCAGAGGAGACGAGATATTTACGCAGCACTTGAGGTTCAGAGGCGTTTAAAAATCCTATTTCCAAACATCACTAATCAAAATGAATGCATAATGTGAAGCTAGTAGAAATAATTATGCGGACGGCGGGCTTTGAAATATGGAGAAGGGTCAGTGCAGTGTGGTCAGCAGCGATGCGGGGGGCAAGGATTTTAATAACAGCAAAATGTCAAATTCAAATGGGCGGCAGGAAGAAATACGCTGCCTCTTGACTTTCAAAACTCTCTGAATAACTTTAGTACCATAACTTCATCGTCTGTGTCTAACAGGGAGAGTCGATCATTTTTGCCTTTGAGATTTAAAAAAACAACTTTTCATTCCACCTGCTTGTCTCCATAGAGATGTTTTTGCTTGGTCAGGAGTGTTCCCCAATGTGCTATTAAAGTTATTTATGAACCAGATAAAAACACAGATCTGCTTTGCTCTCAAACAATAAAACACACTTTATTGAAAAAATGCCAGTATTGTAGATACAGGTATGTGATGCAGTAAAACCTACAGTAAAACATACAGTAAGCAGGTAACTGTTACCTTAAAAAGGTATTTAAAGTAGTACTAGAATTTAATATGCTGCTATCCAGAATATATAACTACAATATGTGTTTATAATATTTTGGGTGTTCATTTTGATATGTTCAGATGAATTATGTTAAAAAAAACAGCTTTGAAGTCGGACCTTTTCACAAACGCTAGGGGGAGCCAAAATGGCGGCGATGACGTAGGAGAAGGGCATCTCACAGCAGCAGACAGCAGTCTTGGCTGGAAACTGTAGGAGGTTTCACTGTCATCTGAACAAGGTATAAACATATTTTCATCCGTTTTGTACATAATAGTGTGCACCTCTTTTAACCTTTTAGCCTTATTTGTGAGATTCAAGCAAACTAGTGTTGGGCAAGTTAGCTAACTCTACTTAATATCATAAAACATGCTGAAAAGGCTATTATTCGTTTTTACATTATGCCAGTCTCACTGTGGTTGCCTTTGATTTATTTACCACAATGTACATTGTAATATCCATAAATGCTAATCAAAATAACTTGAATTAAATAAATATTTTACTTTTATGAACAAAAAGCTGCAGAAGTTGAAAACAGACTTCATGTGATGCAATCATTGATAAAAATGCTAATTAAACCGTTAATAGGTGTTAGCATTTTTGAATATTACAATGTACATTGGGGTAAATAAATCTAAGGCAAAGTGAGACTGGCATAATGTAAAAACGAATATTAGCCTTGTTAGCATGTTTTATGATATCAAGTAGAGTTAGCTAACTTGCCCAACACTAGTTAGCTTGAATCTCACAAATAAGGCTAAAAGGTTAAAAGAGTTGCACACTATTATGTACAAAACTGATGAAAATATGTTTATACCTTGTTCAGATGACAGTGAAACCTCCTACAGGTTCCAGCCAAGACTGCTGTCTGCTGCTGTGAGATACCCTTCTCCTACGTCATCGCCGCCATTTTGGCCCCCCCTAGCGTTTCTATGCGGAAGTGAAAAGGTGCCACTTCAAAGCAGTTTTTTTAACATAATTCATCTGAATATGTCAAAATGAACACCCGAAAGTACCCGAAAGCAGTTATATATTCTGGATAGCAGCATATTAAATTCTAGCACTACTTTAAGGAGAGGTTTCCACCAAATAAAAATGTGATGTGTAAAGCAATGATGGTCCTCACTGATCAATTTCAATCACTGTTGCCAGCACCAATCACGTCCCCTTCCCTGTGCTAGTGCACATACTGTCATTATACCAGACATTGTTTTATATTTAACATGTATGTAAGCAAGCGTGAGTTACTATTTTAGACTTTGGGCTGAGAGCTGATTGGCAGAGGGGTCCTCTCTTGTTCATTTTTCTGTCTGAAAAAACTGATCTAAAAAGATGAGAACGGGGCAAAAAAATATATGCATGTGAAAACTAGTTCTAAGAGCTAAGAAAACGTTGGATGGATTTTATTACACAATACATTTTTTAAGGTTTCAAAGTTAGGTAACCCGCTTTAAAAAACCACAACAAGAACAACAGACTCAACATATTTGTGTGTCGCTGAAAGACATATATATACAATCACCTTGCTGTACTCAATGAATATATCTGAAGACAAAGAATACCTGTTTCTCCTGAGAATTTCTCTGCCCAGGTCGTCTGCAAGCCTGTGCTGGTCACTACGAAGATCCCTCAGGGACTGGTGCAAAGTGTGGATCTACAACAGACAGAAAGAGAATACAAAACAGACAGTAAGAGCACTTTATGAGAGAAATATATATGGTGAATAAATTCTCTAAGGCAGAATTGTAAGAGATGAGGCCTGACGCATCTTGCCCCCTGGTGGTAGACGGAAATACTGCATGAATAACAATGCTCTCTCTTGCCTCCTCTCCTGTCAGCCGTGCATCCTTGAAGCGAACACTTGAGTGGGACCTCCTCGTTCTTTCTGGAGAACCCCTGTAGTCTCTCAATGGGGAAGTGGGGTGGAAACGTCGACTTTCTAAACAAATAAAGTAAGGCAGGATATAAATGTAAGTGACCGCAAAGAAAGCTCCAAATAAATCTGTATTGGAAAAAACAAGAAAATGAAACAATAATGCAAAGTACAATAATAAAATGCAAACAATGGCACTATAATAAAGTGCTTTGTACCCGATTCTGAGTAGAAATCTAGGTCACTTGTGTGAAGAGGGGAGGCTGAAGCAGAGGCACTTTTTGTCCCGCTGCGTCCGCTCTGCCGCTGGGCCTGCAGCTGGCTTATCGAGTCCTCCAAGTTTTCCCTTAGCTGAATGAAATAAAACAGAGCCAATGTTGCAAGAGCGTAGGTCACCCTGGACAATTGCTATGCGAATTTTAATGTGCATAATTATAGAGAAACCACACTGAAAATACATTAACTTATTAGACATGCATTTATTATTAACATGATAGAGCTGTCAAGGCCAGAGAAAATACATTACAGAGTAGTGTTTTTCAACCAGAGTGCCGTGGCAAGTAAGCCTTCACGTTTTGGGTGTGCCATTGGAAATGATCACGGCTCAAAAAGGGTGGGACTGTACAGTTTAAGAACACATAAGATATCCACAATATTTTGTTGTTATATTATTTGCATTACAACATGGCAATCTTCAAATATTGGGTAGTATTAATGAAGTTGGACTGGACAAATATTGGACATTGTTGATTAAATAAATAAAAAAAACATCCAGATCAAGACTCAAGTCCCCATTTTATATGGCTCTGAACTAATAAAAAGTAAGGTTTTCCATGAAAATTGAATTGATTTATTTTCCCCAAAACAAATACAATTTCAAACATTTTCTAGGGCCTAAAAAGTGTATTATCCCTTTCTATTAATTTCCATGATTGTATAAACCCTCACATTATAATTGCAAAATGCTTAATAACAGGCTTGTCATTTCTCACCAGGGCCATGGCTTCAGCTTGGTCATCTGTGTGGTCCCTGTACTGACCCAGCAGCCGGTCCACTTTACTCAGGTTTTTGCTTGTGCTCTGGAACAATGGAACAACAGATGTCGGTGGATGGCATCATATTTGGAAACAACATTTCATAGTTGAATGTATATCATATTACAAAATGCCAATTATGTATTTCCAGCGTTTTTATAAAAGATAATTTCTACTAAGCTAGTTTCTACTACTAACTAGCTCAGTTGGTAGAGCATTGGCCTTAGAGCCTGAAGGTCGTGGGTTCAATCCCACAGTAAGACCTACTTCACGACTCCCACTGATGTCTGCTGTCGTTGTGTCCTTAGGCAAGACACTTAACCCCACTTTGCCTGAAGCTCCCACTGAAAGATCTCAGCTCCTGTGGACTCACCACCTGCAGGAGGATCAGTGAGGGGCTGGTGCTCTGTGACTGGGTGCAGCTCTGGCCACCCCCCCGACCCAGAAATGGATTAAGGGGAAGAAAATGGATGGATGGATGGAATTTCTACTAACAAGAAGTATTTAACTCTTTGATCTCAGCGTAACAAATCTTTTGATATATGCTTGTATATATATCTAGAGAACATCTGTTTTATGCAATTGACATGCTATAAGTGTTCCCCTGACCAAAGGGAGATTGACCTCTGGGGTGAAAGGTTTGCTGCCACCTCAACAAGATGGGGTACAATGCTGGCAAATCATGGGACAGAAATAGCAGACAGCCACTCCTATATTAGTCAATAGAGTTGACAAAAGTGAGCTCGCCGTGTATCGGGTTAAATTACTCATACCAATGAATCAATATATTTGCATTTGAAAGCAAGATTCCTTCAGACCTCTGAAGCTAAGCCTGGTTCATCGCCATCGTGTGAACCAGAAGTGAATGAAAAAATGTAAGGGGAGATACTTGGAAGGGGGATTAGCCATAGATTCTCCAGAGAACCCAGCTCAAATCATTCAAAGGGGTCTCCAATTTGATCAGCTTCGATACTATTGCATAGGGATATGTGTAGTTACACAAAAGCCAAAGGCCGTAATTACAAGGTATTAAGACAGCAACAACACAGGATTTCAACTTTCTTCCCCAAACAAGTTGCCATTGCCATTATTATGAGCAGACAGGCGACCTCGAGTTATTCCATCTATCTAATGATATACACAAATTCTTTGAGGTTTTGTTTCACATCACAAACCCTTCAGACCAGTGTTTGCAGTGGAGCAATGTCACAGTACCTGCAGAGTATTTGCCAAAGTGCTGATTTTCTCAGAGATGTCTGCAGCTGGGACTTCTCTGGTCCTTCTCCTGCCTCTTGACCTGTGTCCGCGGGTCCTCTCGTACGTGTCAGACTCACTTGACGTATTCATCCTGATGGTCTCAAGAGTCGAGGTTTATCTAAACGCCCATCGCATGTTAGCTCCACGATGGGTAGATAATCGTATTAAGACAGCAACAACACAGGATTTCAACTTTCTTCCCCAAACAAGTTGCCATTGCCATTATTATGAGCAGACAGGCGACCTCGAGTTATTCCATCTATCTAATGATATACACAAATTCTTTGAGGTTTTGTTTCACATCACAAACCCTTCAGACCAGTGTTTGGGCGATGCTCCTCGTTAGCAACAAGTGGCAAATCGCCTTCTCCGTTAGCGAGCTAGCTCAAAGGCTAACTATTCACCTTTGCTTGCGGAAAAAGTTTCAATGCAAAAGCAGTGTAACGACATTAACCGACTGGAACGACTGCTATTTGCTAAGCATGTCGGAAAACGAAAAAGCTCAAGTTAAAAACTGAGTCCTTGCGATAGAGAGAAAAGCTGCCAGCCTCACAGCGCTATGGCAACTCAAACTAGCCGCGTCTGAGCCACGAATGTATTGGTCTGAGCAGCAAAACAAGCGCAGCACACGCAGCCGCAACGCCCCATGGGAAATGTAGGCAGATGACAGGATAACGTGCAAGAATGTATTATGTGTGAACTACATTGTCCAAAAAGTATGTATACGCGCCTCTGTTACCGCCTCTCAATAAACATGACAGCATTAATGACGAACACGATCGAAAAAGTGGTGAATGTACTTTTGTAATTCTTTAATACACACGACATAATATTCAACAGGGATTTTGTTGAATATTATGTTGTGTGTATTAAAGAATTAAAGTTTCTGCACTTTCGCATGCATGCCAATTACACTGACACATTGTATTTTAGACCGTACTTTTTATATCCATATTTTTGCTCAAAAGTCCAACCTTTTTGCAAAAGACCACCTCCATTCCTCCTTCGAGATGCTGCCCATGAACCACTTCAGCATCCCCACCTCCAGACCCTCTCAGAAGCTCATTGGGACTGGGAAAATTAAACCTCACGCTGTTTTCGCATGGCACTTCAAATCTAGTGGACTTTTTACGCGTGTTTGGAAACTCTTAAGTTCACTGTAAATTGGCCTGTTTGCCTTGACGGATTGCTCCGCTTTTTTGGAGGTATGCAGGTGCTGTTTGCGTGCGTCTTGTGTGCGCTCTGGATGTGCGCATTGGCCGTGGATGAAGCGTGCCCAGAGTCGTGCGAGTGCGAGCCAGAGACGCACAAAGTCTATTGCGCAGGCATTGATCTACTCCCCAGGTTTCCCGCCAGTACGGAGGACCTGTAAGTATGCGCGCATCTGATAAAGTCATCTGAATGTATTATTTTTTTCATTCAGGAATACCCATTATAATGTCATGAATATTCCCACTAAGTGCTCCTCGGGGGACTCTCAGATGTCTGCCGTGTTAAGCACTTTATTCTCTTGAAGGTACATTCGTCTTTTGTGCCTTTATTAATATGGAAGAACGAGTCAAAGTGGTGCCTTTTTATAGGTAAGAGGTTAACATCCTTTAATGGCTGCAAAAGCTGCTTTAAATTATAGAGGTATGGGCATGTGGGAGAACTATGAATTTTAAGTTATTACAGATCATTGCTTTGAACTCATAACTTTCTGTCCACAAATGATAATTACATAGTTCAGGCAATTATTTTGTATATCTATTTTTGTATGAGTAAAAGTAGGCATTGCAAATAGTATACTTTTAACAGAAAAAAGTCCAATGTTCTATTTTTGGAATACAATTTGTCTCTGTATAACTCATCATTAGTTAATAAATAATGCATAAGTCTGGAAGGCACTTCAAGGCTACTTCTCATGCTAAACATTATTCCCATCGCTGCCCTCTCAAACATTAATTAATCACAGTATGGAAGTAGGAAAACGCTTTTAATTGGGAACTTAGCTGAATGCTGCATAAAACTATACAAGATGCCAACAAAAATACTGACTAATAGAGCATGATACATGTACAGTAGATGGAATTTTTAACAACACAACTTTTTTCCCCCCATGTATGTGTTTTATGCAGCTGGGACAATGTCTGTTAATGAACACACACTTCTCCGATTTGACACTTCCACATAGTTTACGTAAAACTGCACTACTGTTAAGGCTGTCAATATCTGGAGATGTATTCAACTTATCTCCATGGAAACAGTCATGGGTGATTTCTCTACTCACAGAGTCAGTGCATGCAGGTCTTTCCAGCAAGCAACATCTGCATAAAGACACTCTACTACAGACTACAGAATCCATAAAATAACCGTAAAAGGTACTCACATAAAATGACCAGGACATATCCAGTATCTTGCTTGGAATGTCCCAAAATTGTGACCTGTGAATATTAAGATTAGGAGATCCTTTATTCATCCCACAGTGGGAAAATTTCAGTGTTGTATCACAAGTTACAGAACAGTAGGAATGAGCAGCACACAGCACAATAGATATATAATAATAATTCTATACTCAAATCAAATCAAATCAAATATCTAACTCTAGCATAAACAAATTGTGTAAAATCTCTATATTTAGCCAAATTAAGAAAATAAGTCTTAAAATCTCCAACTTTAGCATGATAAAGAAGCAAGAATTAAGTACAGAAACCCCTGGCTTTAGCACATTAAGGAGCAAGTATAAAATGCTGTATATTCAAGTGCAAGTCATAGTTGTGTATACTTCTGTACATGTTAGCAGCATGAGGGTATGGGACAAAAGGACTCAGTAAAGTGAGAGTAACACATGTGGTTCTATATTGCACCGATTCATGAAATGATCGGCAGTGTTTAATAATCCTAATTGTTCACTGTACAGTCTGACAACAGCAGGAAGGATAGAATACATGGTAAACACATTTTTGCAAATTTCAAATAGCAGAAAAAACACAATTTCTGTCATAATAGAATATTATGGACCCAAGCAGGTGTGAAGAACAGTTTATACACAGCTCAAGCTCCTTCTTGTGAGCGTAATCATAAAATGGCTGTGGCATTGATCCTCTTCGGACAGTGTATATGGGAGAGTGATGGAAGCCGTGGTGTGATATGTCAGGGTCACTTGTGATAATCCAGCAGATCTTTCACGCTTCTTAAAGAATAGGCGAGTGATCAGTTTGCCCCGGCCTTGAGTGACAGACACATATGTTTTACGCCAGCTCATGGAAAGTGGAACGCTTTAGCAGTGGGATTTCCATTGAGTTGGTGTTTAATCAGATGGGATAACTTTAGTAGAGGCCATCACATAAAATTATTTCCCATCATTGCTTCAATTCAAATATCCACGTGCTCCAGTGTGCCTACAGTCTTTCACCACATTCCTGCTCCTTACCAAGAAAGCAGCGGTACATGAAAGCATGCCACCTGCACCGTGCTGCCAAAACCTCATAAAAAAATAAGAAAAAATGGGCCAGAAATAGATGTGCTTTAAGGCGGAATAATCAGAAGTGGCATTGATATGAGCATAATTAACATGCAAGATTGCAATACGCACATCATTATATTTAGAGCAAAAAGGAATAATTTCTGATTCACTGAAGTATAAAAATATAGCGGGCTCACACACCCTGGCCATATCTTTATAAATGTATTCTGAAACTGCTTCTTTAAATATTAATGTATAGCATCATGGGATTGATTGGTGATCATCTGTTTTGTCCACAGACCTCACTACCTTCTTAAAAGCGACAGTATGTTATAGTTTCATATGTCAACATCAACAAATCATTTGACCTTTTCTTTACAACCGTTTAAAGTGGACGTATTCCTAATGAATAATACAATGAGCATGATATTCATTATGTTCATAATATTTATGTTTACGATTTTCAAGAGGATGATCCAATCAGGAACCAGAATGAATTGGGATGCCAGTTTGTAAACAACCCAAAACAGTTGAAAACTTGTTTTTATTTTATGTTGGCAAATCAACATTTTGATTCCGAGTCAAATGATGTTGAGAATTGGGGCTGAATTGAATTGAATTGTTAAGTTAAATGTAGCTGTTTCTTTTGTTGTTGTTATTTTATTTATTTTTTTATCTACCACCACACATTTTAAGTAAAAAAATAAGTAGTCATTGGTAATACACAGTGTCACAGGCAGGAAGATTCTAGTAACATACCCTCACTATAACATTATAAATCATGTACAATACAAAGAATTAGAACATTGTTTTTTATCCATCCATCCATCTTCTTCCCCTTATTCCATTCTGGGTCAGGGGGCTGGCAGTCAGAGCTGCACCCAGTACACAGAGCACCAGCCCCTCACTGATCCTCCTGCAGGTGGTGAGTCCACAGGAGCCTGGATCTTTTCAGCAGGGGCTTCAGGCAAAGTTGGGTTAAGTGTCTTGCCCAAGGACACAATGACAGCTGACATCAGTGGGAGTCGGGAAGTAAGCCTCGTTGTGGGCTCGAACCCATGAACTTCAGTCTCAAAGGCCAATGCACTACCCACTGAGCTACTGTCGCCTTTAAATTTTGTAATATTTCTGACTCCTTTGTAGTTTGTGTTTTGTCCGACAGTGAAAATGTTTGCCTTTTATCTAAAATAGAGGTTATACTTCAAAGAAAAGAAAGCACATCATCTTTATATTGTGACATAGGACGACATCAGGCTGATGCTTTCAAGAGCAACATTTGTGTTCCGCTGCACATGTCCTCTCAAACACCTAAAGAGTCCCATTTGAGAATCATTAAGAGCAAACAGAGTTCAAGGAGAAAAGAACAAAAACAGCATATAGTCAGAAATTCCAGAATTGTGGGTTTGAACATCTGCATATCTTGTATCAGTTCTGCATCGAGAGCGAAAAGGGATGTGGTGTGTGTGAATTCACTAAGAAGTCATTATTGAAGGTGTAAAATACAAAACTGCTGAGAGGGCTTTTCTGGAAATGGTATCATTCATCCCAGCAATTAATTTGAAGCAAAAATGATGCACAGGTAATGTTCAGAGGCAAAATCAAATGTTCAGATTTTTGTATTGCCATTGTAAGTAACAGGAAGTCACAAACATTTAACTTGTAGCTTTTGCTCATATGTGCTAAGAAGATCTGAAAAACAAGTGATAAATAGATATAAGGGCAGATTCAGATTTAGTTTATTTGCCGTTTGCAGTAAAACCACATTGGAATCACTGTGCAAGAGAATCCCAGTGTGCAGCAGATTGATTTTGCCAACGTGCCCTGTCTTGGCGCCATGTTGAATTGCATAAAAGAAAAAAATCTCAACAGGCAAAGCAAGTATATTTGTATAACACAGTTCGTACACAAACCAGTGCTTACCAAAAGGATATTTTAGGTTATAATACAAGATTAATATATAACAGGGTGATTTCGAGTACATTGTAAAACTGGGGTGCATAATGTTTTTTGTTTCGTTAATTGAGAAAAATGTATTGTCCCAACAGAAGAAGTGAAATGTTGAGAACAACCCAGACCAATATATGCTTATTAATTTTTGTGCTACCCTTGGCTCAAAATGACCCGCCACAGATGATTCAAAGTAGAAGAAAAATGAAACACACTGTGGTATGTAATATATCCAGGATGCACAGGGGTGGTGATGATCCAGGATATTCTAACATTCTCTAACATTTATAGACATTTATCAACATTCATAGACATTGGTCACACTACTGCTATGGACCAATATATATGTGTTCTATAGTTTTTGTGCTTGAACTGTTTGATTCTCTGACCTGTGTGGCAATGTCAACGTTTTTTTTAAAGTCCTCTGAGATAACTACTGTTGTGATTTAGGGCTCTACAAGAATGAATTGAATTGAATTGAATACAGCACTTCACTTGATGTCTTTTGTGAGCAAGGACTGGGACAACTACAGCATACACACATCGCAGTCCTCCTGGCAAGGGAGAGTCGTCCGCCCCCTACTTTCACTCGTCACGCTTGCAATTAAACCTCAAACCCGTCCTGTCTCTGTCGATCATGACCGCAGCTTGTTGTAGATCCAATACCAACACCGTTTTAAACGCTGTGGCTTCTCTCCACTTCAAATTCAATTCAAGCCCAGTTTGTTTACACGTCTCAAATTGAAGCGGTTTTGCTCCTCTCTTTTAACTGTCAGGGTGGCGTGGGGGTGTCAGGTCTGCTTTGTGTCCCTGTGTTTGTGTGATTGTGCCAGGCTTAAGTGACCCCATATCTGGAGCTGAATTCAGCGATTGTTCCCCTATTCAGAAGGTGCGTAAACATGTTGTATTTTCCACCTGGTTCTAGGTTAAAAGTGATAGCGACAAGTGCAAGAATGCATGAGCCCATAGTGTTTGGCAATGGGATGGCTTCAAAAGACAGTGTTGCAACATTTCACTCACATAGCGGGAATTTTTGTCAAATTTGAAGTTATCCAAGTCAGAAATTTTCAAGTGTGGATTTATTTGCAGAGTAAACACATTATTTATACTCATATTATTATACAGAGTTTTTGTATTAGAAAGTATGGACACGTATTTAAACAGTCCAAACTGAGCGATCATTAGGGCTGCATGATTTATCGCAAATACTGCAATTATTTAGGTTCATAGCAAATATAAAGGGTCTTTATGTAAAAATGACTTGATTTCGGAATATTTCTCTTGATTTTAGTATATTTTGAAGATGTGTCAATGGAACGAGCAATATCTTTTGTATTGTTGTCAGGCAGATATTTTCTTATTCCACCTGAGACCTCTCATATGGTTTTCATTATTAGTATAATTTGTCAAAATATGTGGCACAAAACTATAAGAGTTTTGTGAGAAAAGAAGCGTTTATATAACAGTGAGAGTCTTTTATTTCTACTCATAAATTGTAGTAATATGGAGCAGAACTTTCTAAACACTTTCAGAAATCTGTGGGGATTATTTATGAAGAAATACTACCTTCATATTTTGCCTTTTTGGATCTTTAATATAACTACAGTTCTTCCTTCAATAAACAACCTTTTTGAATGTAACTCTGTAGCCAAAATTGTGCAACTAGCAATCAGATCACCTGTTTGTCTCTGTGGGTCTGGTCGTCATTGTAAACCCAGATATGATACATAACGGTGGTATTTGGTGTAAAAATGCTTAGTAAAAGTTACCTTTTCCATGGTGCAGTGCTTTGTTAAAAATTTACAATTTTAATTAAGCAAGTGTTTATAAAGAGCAGACATGTTGTGATAAAAAGGCTAGTCTGTTCTTTCTCACTTTTAATTAATGCCTCAAATAGGTCAATTGTTCTGCAGCCGCATAATAATTATGTGGACCCAGACCGATGGCATGTGCAGAAAGCACTTTTTATGTTTTTACTTTATAAAGGCCTGAACCCTTTCCATCTTTGTCTCTATATATTTACAATTGTATGTCATTTATAAGTTCCGCATTATACTTCCCTTGTTATTGAAACAGAGCTTCACTTTAAGTGTTTGTGTCCAATGACAAATGTACACGTTTATCTTTAATCCAACCACTTTAGATATGATCATGTATAAGGCATATTGTTGTCGTCTGTCTTACGTCTTAATTGGGACAATTTGGGGTTTTGGCTTTGGACAATTTGGGTTTGTTGAGAATTCTTGGATTCATTTATTTTGTTTCAGATTAGGTAAACATGGAACTCTTCTTCGGGCACAGCATTTGGGTTTGGGTTTGGGTTTAATCTGAAACAAACTGTAAAGAGGAGGACGGCAAAGTGTGTCAGCGCGCTTATCCCAAATGACAGTTCTTAAATTCAAGCAGAGTTCCCTGATTTCAAACTGGATCAACGTATGTGGCCTTACCTGAGAAGCTAAGCAGGGCAGGGCCTGGTCAGTACAACGGGATGGCTCAGGCTGTTCAGTGCCAAACTGTACTTGTGTCCTTAGGCAAAACACTCGCCTATAGTATAAGTCTGGTGTGCGTGTGAATGATTGGAGAGATGGCTACAATAGTAGTTTACCACCCCTGTAATACGGAGTGAATGAATAATGCCACGTGATAGCGCTATATATAGCTATCATAAGAATATATAACTAATACATTATTATTATATTATATGTATTTTTTAAACCAATCAAGGTTTATCTGAATAGCACCCCTAAACATTGGAGCTACCTGGATAGATAAATACACCACATAGTTTTTTTTCCGTGGGAGGTTTGATAATTGTAATTCACAACAGCATTTGTTTTTCTACAGATATCTTTGGGAGACTCATCTTCACTCTGTGCCGACAGATGCCTTCTCAAACATGGTCAACATATCCTGGATGTAAGTTCCCGTTCCTAAGCTTGCTTTGAATCAGCACAAGACCCTCTTCAGCTCTCCTACACCTGTGCGATTTCTCAGACCTAAAACCCAGGACCCTTTTATCCCCATGGCCTTCCTCTGGCTTGTCCATCACATGCAGGCAGGACACAGATGATGGCCTCGGTTCAGAATCAGAGCTGGCTCACAATCACAGCTGGAAGCTCTGGTGCGTTCCTTTGAGAGGAATGTGTGGTCCGTCCAGCCTCAGTGGCGTTCGGACACGGGCGGGGGATTTGAGCAGTGCTGTCTTGGCTGGGTACAGACTGGAACAGAGCAAGAGTCTACACATGGAGCCTCACTGGGTAAATGTCACGCAAGAAAGACAGTGCAGGAAGTTTTGTTAACAGTAAAATGGTTCTAGAAAATGGCCTGATAGGAATGTATATATTTTAAATATTTGACCCTGTTGTATCATCTTATTAACCATTTGACCCTCTTTATTAAGTCTGTTTCCTATTAAATATCTTCAAAACATTTGGAATGATCAGCAGAAAGATTTGCAGTAGGAGAAACATTAGACCAATGATGAGGGGCCTCAGCTGTCTATCAAGGATTTGAATTCTTTTAGTCCAATCAGGCCCCTGTGGGGTGGGTCTAACCGGTGCTTGCATTTGAAAAATGTCTCTCCATCTTCACACATTGAAAAGTTACTGACTTTCACTTTAAATGATGTGATAATCATCATGAAATAATGATATTTCAAAACATGTACAACACAAATCCACCAGGATGACTTTTGGACAAACATGTTTTGAAAAGAGGTTAGAACTAGTGATAGAACCAGAGCCAGCTCTACTTACATGGATTTTATTACATAGTTCCATGTTTAAGGTTTTAAGGTTAGGAATTGTGCTGTTAGATACAATAATCCTCAAAATGTAACCATAAATATGTTAAAAACTACTACTAATGAATCTCCGTCAAGAACCAATTTGTGACTCCTGTACCTGTTACATTCCACCTCCAGATGTTCAAACCCACTCGAGTGCCAGTCAAATTCCTGATTTAGTGGTTTATTTTGTGAAGTATATGCCAATTACTCTAAGTAATGGTACACATGCTCTTCTTTCCCCTAATAACTCTTCACTTCAACACAGACCTGCTGCTAAGTTCAAAGTTTATTTATAGAGCCGACCGTTTCTGGGGCAATAACAAATGTACTGAGTGACTGATGACTGGGTAAAGCATACAAGGACTGCATACCTGTAAAATTGCCCTGGACACGGAGGCTGATCAATCCATGAAAGAGAAACCAACACAGAAATGCATTTATGAAAATACGTTTTATCTTTCCGCTTGCCTTTTACCCTTAACAAGCAATTCATTCTTTCATCGTGCATGCTTGCTAAATGACATTATTTGCAGACATGATCAAAAAGTGCTTGAACATTGCAGCCGTGTTTGTTTGTCCTCAGATATATCTCAGTGGACACGTCGCTGGAGAGATTGGAAATCCTCTCCTTCTCTGCTCTGAAGAAAATCACCCACATGTGAGTAACTGACAGAAAATGCAGCGCTCTTTATTGGCCGCCATTGATTGAACTTTTCTATTTACCCTCGTGAGATAAAAAAAAAGGAAGCCTGCAGCGGAAAAGGCAGCTACTTATTGAATGGTAAAATGGTCTGTGTCGCTCGGATTAGAGATAAAAACAAGTTAATGATGCTATTTTAAACGCTAGACAAGCCTTACAGACTGTTGTGTGATCAGTGGGAAAATGCTACATTATTTGTATTGAGACATGTATTTGTGGAAAACTGGAGAACGTTTAGATCTAAAGCTTTATGACTGTATTACTATAATCTTATTTTTTTATTTTTTTATTCAAGACAAAGTGTCCAACATTTATATACATTTATCTACACTTATGGACCAATGGTTCTATATGTCTTTATCATTGCATCTTTTGTGTTTTAACTTTTATTCTCTGATCTGTGTTGGCGAATTCAACGGTTTTGTAAAGTCCTCCGAGATAACTACTGTTGTGATTCAGGGCTATACAAGAATACATTGAATTGAATTGATTTGGTAGAATTTTCTTGGGCCTTAAAAACATACTCTGAAAGTTTATGTAATTGTTCCCGTTTAGACAAATGTGTCTTTTAGACTATTATTATCTATTATAAAGACTCTTGAGACTTAAACACCTTCCATGTGTTCATTCAGGTCATTTCTTTTTGTTGTCATGTTTTAGGTGGAATGATTAAAAATTATTCTTTAATGGATATTTTTGGAACATTTTGTGGATTCTTATTTTCATTGAATTATGAACTGGAAAAGGACAATAAATTCCTCCGTACAATGTTTTGACCCAGTCTCCACAATACAGGATGTGAATGCCTTTGTCGAAACCAAACTCAATAAAAAATACACTAAATTCCCCCATAACAACAATGATACATATCCAGTCTTAGTACCTCTGATTGAGACGCGTGCAAATTGACTTGATCGCCGCTCTCCGTGTGTGCGAGCCTTACTTATACTCTGCATTTTGATCTCAATTATCTTTGGTTTTTAGTGTCACTCCCCATTAGTCGGTTAATTCCAGATTTCCAAACACGCCTTCGCTGGGTAACTCAAACCACTGGGCCCGGCTTGTGTGCAACTCCGAGGTGTATTTTGGATCTCCGGGGCCCATTCGCCGCTGATTGGTGTGGTGCGGTACCATGCAGCAGATAATGGCACCTCTCTCGGGTTTCTCTCATGGTTAGGCACAAATTAATCTTTCGTTTCCTGACGGCGGAGAGGCAGCGGCAGAGTTCAGGCTGCATGCTGCTAAATCACCAATTTAAAGACTTGTTGCTTTTTTATTGGGAAAGTGTTGGGCAAAAATGTTAGGTCTGCTCTCTTTCACAGATGACAGTGTTTAGCTGGAATGAGATCGGTTGCCAGATGTAGTGCAGTCAGCAGGTTGTACTATTAGTTTTTATAGTGAGTAGCAGTAGTTTTATAGTTATTATATAGTTATATTTTCATGTTTGAGTATTGGTTTGGTTTGGAGATTGGGGATTTTAAATCAGTTAAAGGGGACAGACCAATAAGTGTGAATAGGTCCTACTCCTATATGAAAATTAGATGGAACTATACAAGGAGATCAAAGTTTTTTATGTTAATGCGGGCTACTGTGGCATGTTGTATTTTAAATGTATTTATGTACTTCTATTGCTTTGTTTTGATGTTAATCTGTAGCACTTATAGGTTTCCTGGTAATGTAAGGTGCACTATAAATAACATGTACAGTTCCTTGCGAAAGTATTCGGCCCCCTTGAACCTTTCAACATTTCGCCATATTTCAAGCTTCAAACATAAAGATATAACATTTTAATTTTTTGTCATGAATCAACAACAAGTGGGACACAATTGTGAAGTGGAACGAGATTTATTGGATAATTTAAACATTTTTAACAAATAAAAAACTGAAAAGTGGGGCGTGCAATATTATTCGTCCCCTTTACTTTCAGTGCAGCAAACTCACTCCAGAAGTTCAGTGAGGATCTTTGAATGATCCAATGTTGTCTTAAATGACTGATGATGATAAATAGAATACACCTGTGTGTAATCAAGTCTCCGTATAAATGCACCTGCTCTTTGATAGTCTCAGGGTTCTGTTTAAAGCACAGAGAGAACCATAAAGACAAAGGAACACACCAGGCAGGTCCGAGATACTGTTGTGGAGAAGTTTAAAGCCGGATTTGGATACAAAAAGATTTCCCAAGCTTTAAACATCTCAAGGAGAACTGTGCAAGAAATTATATTGAAATGGAAGGAGTATCAGACCACTGCAAATCTACCAAGACCCGGCCGTCCCTCCAAACTTTCATCTCAAACTAGGAGAAGACTGATCAGAGATGCAGCCAAGAGGCCCATGATCACTCTGGATGAACTGAAGGTACTGTATTATTAAATCCAAACTTATACTTAAAGTATAAGTCTGTAAAATGCGCTATATAAACAAACGTTACTTACCTACTTATAATTCACGTAGAACCCAGAACATATTGAACCCAGAACACAATTAGTAACCATAATTATTCCATAAGTGTGGAATAACAAGGCTTTTGATCCATGTCATTTCAAGTTCAATAAAAGCACTTTATGGTCAAGTTATCTTAAAAAAACAATACAATCGTATGTCTTCCTCTGACTCGAACCTGATCATCAAATACGCTGTTGATACCACCATCATTGGTCTCATCAGTAACAATGATGAATCCTGTTATAGAGCAGAGATACAAAATGTGGTTCAGTGGAGTAAACGTAACAACCTCCAGTTGAACGCATCGAAAACATGTGAACTGGTCTACGACTTCAGTCGCAATAGTTCTCATTTGCCTGTCGTAATCGACAACTTCCAGGTGCAGATCGTAGAGGAGTCCAAGTTTCTGGGTTTAACTCTGTCTAACGACCTGAAATGGGTTAAAAACACTGACCGAGTCGTTAAGAAAGCTCGTCAGCGGCTCTACTTCCTGCAGAAACTTAGAGAATTTACGACTAACTCTAAAATTCTGCTTAATTTTTATCGCTGCACCATTGAGAGTTTACTTGTTGGCTCTGTGTCTGTGTGGTTTGGTAACATCACAGACGAAGAAAGGAGAGCGTTAAACAAGGTGCTCCGCTCTGCAAAGAGGACCGTGGGCTGTGAGCTTCCTGTTCTAGAGGTTCTTTATAAATCCAGACTTTTAAACAAAGCTGTTAGGATTGTTAATGACTCTTCTGGCCACCCTGGAAAAGCCATGTTCCAGCTTCTTCCCTCTGGCAGAAGATATTGTTCGCTGAGATGCAGGACATCTCGATATACTAACAGTTTTTATCCACAAGCTGTTATCAGTTTGAACAGAGCCGATCGATTTCACAGTGACATTTTTTTACTGTTTTATTTGTTTTATTTCTGTACTTTTAATGTTGTGTTATGTCTGTATTTGTCTGTGCACACTGGAGACTTTTTGCTAATGTATTCCAATGTGGGTTTTTTTACTGCAAATGGCAAATAAACTGAATCTGAATCTGAATCAATTACAGATAGATATTCAATTGTAAAATATAAATCATGAACAAACTTTCCACAAACAAAACAATTGCGATAACAGTAAACTAGAAACAGTTGTAGCTCCCACCAAAATGAATTTAACAGCCCTGAGGTATACGTCAAAGGATGCTTTTCTAATCTTAAGAACCCTGTCTAAACTGGCGAGGGGGTACACGGGGCAGGTTGGGAACCACTGCCCGAGATGACCCTCTATGATTATTACTATTTCAACAAACCTTTAAGAGTCTAGTTCTAGCTCTTCGATACCAAATCCTGATATTTACTTAGTATTTTTTAGTCTCATACAATTTTCCTTGTTTTTTTCCAAAGATTATTCAGAAACAGTCAAGTCTTTGCCATTGTAATTTTCTTTCTAAATAAACATATTGAATTTATGTCAGATATTTTAGCATGCATTAACTTAAGTCTTGTTTGGCCTCAAAAGAGCTTGTGCAGGGTCTTGTCGGAGCCAGGATCTGGTTCGTTGGAATGATCCAGTTTTCTTTGGCCTTTATTAATACTGCTGCATATCACCAAATTGGCCAACCTTTACCCTTACCACTACTGCGCTACAGACCACACACACACACCTGGTATTTACTTTTTGTTTTTACACCCATTTTTTTATGTGCTGATGTTTTCCATTATTTTAGCTATAGTTTTGTACACATAAAATATGTTTTTTTTTCACAAATATTGTTCACAGATCTGTCTAAATTTGTATTCTTGAGCACTTCTCCTTGTCTGAATGAATCCATCCCTCTTCACAAATGTGGCATATTTAGATTAGATTAGATTAGAAAACATTTTCACCGCATGCAGGCCACTTTTTAAGATAATCTTTGTGTTGCGTGAGTTGAAATGAAGCAAAGGAGCCTGGTCTATGTAGTTCTCTCTACTTTACTGAGTACTGATGAGATACTATTGGTTACATTCTTCCCTGCTAGTTTTTTGTTTTTGTTTTAGATTAACAAAGCTTTATTGGCTTATTGGAGCACAATCAATTAACATATTTTTTGGTTAATAGCAAGGCATCTTTTGAGTACTATTAAATTATGCCCAATCAAATCTGATCCTATAGGTTCAAGTTAAATTATGGTTTCATTTAAAAATCCATTCATAATAACATATGCACCCGGCTGTTCCTCAAACAAGTAAGCTTTTGTCAATGCAGTGCTGTAGACGGCCATGGCTCATTGTGTGTGAGGAAAGAGACTCGCCACTGAGGCACCATGCACTTGTTCTGTTCTGCTTGGCTTGTAGTGAAGTGTATGGAACAAGAAACTTTTGGAAAGTCTGAGTTTCTTTAGATATAAAGAAAACAAATTATTGCCTTTATGTTTAGAATTGTTTGAGTAGTTAAAAGTTATGAATTATTCCAAAGCTAGTTTACTGTATCAGCTCTTGATAACCCTAACCCCTGAAAAAATATATCAAAATCGGAAAAAACGATGATAAGGCATAAGTCACAAATGTGCTTATTCATGAGTAAAAGTGCAAGCCTACTGCTAAATAGATTTTCTTTCACAATAGTTCACTATCTATACTAAATTTGACTCCTCAGAGAAAGTGCTCTGAATATGATTTTGTTTTTGTAAATGGATTGATTAATTGTCCTGTAAACATTTTTTTTTTTTTTCCAGAGAGCTAAGAAATTTAAAAACTCTGACCTACATCCACCCAGAAGCCTTCCACAACCTGCCGAGTCTCAAATACTTGTAAGTACTGTATTTGTTGCAATATAAGACAATGGTTTTTTAATTATTATCAACATATATCATTTTGCTGTGTCATTGATCTGCTCAAATGTGGGCGAGAGCTGCCTGGAACACACATTATATTGATACTTACTCGTGTGTCTATGGCTCAGAAAAGGCGCATGGATTTGATGGAAAACACGTCTTAATGAAATTGATTATGATATATACATGTATATGTCTATAGAGATATGCTGTAAACGAAAAAATTGAAGAGAAAACAAATAGACTTGTAATCCTGTAAAAAAAAGAGAAAAATAAGATCTACATTTCAAATTGATTCATATTTAAAATGTGGGATATAGCTCTACAACTATAAGTTCTGCTGGTTACATACAGAATGATAATCATAGAAGAAAATCCATTTTTGTCATTCTAATTGCAAGTCACATTTGATTGCTGTATTCCCTGCCGTTCTTTTCACTTTGTCTGTTTTTTATCCCTTGCATGTATTTTTCACATTCTTTCTTTGATTTCTGGAAGCACATAATGTTGTTTGTTACATGCTGAAATGTGTTTTTGTATTGCGGCCGCCTTTGTGGGCACAAACACTAACAGTCGGAGATTATTATGGGTCATTATGTTCAAATGTGTTTGTGTGCATTTCTTCAGAGGGCTTTACAACACGGGCCTCATGTTCTTTCCACATCTCAGCAACATCAACTCCTTTGACCCAAGCTTCATTTTGTAAGTACACACAAAGAATAATATATATTAAATGTTTCGCGTTTTTAACCATGTCACGGTATAATATCAAACAAACATCTCAAAACTGGCCTCATTCAAAACGCCTCTTTTTCTTTTTGTATATCCTGTGATTACGTCATGGGCAGAGGTGTTTTCTCTGTTTTTGTAATGCTGCTTAATTAGTATGTTATTGACAAGTGTGTGCCTTCAATAGGGTTTGTCCTTATGACATTACATTATACACATTCTGGTATTCCATTATTGCACATTATTTACAGTATCCACATGTAAATACTGCAATTATCTTCTTTGTACAGAGTAATTAGTGTCTAATTATTGTCTCATAAAAGTTGTCTGTAAGTGGTGGCAATATCTTCTTTAAACAAGCATGATGTTGGCCAGTAGAAAAGACACTCAGATACAAGACTAATAAGGCAGGTTTTCTGTATCTATTTCTAATTGATATCTTTTTCAACATTTCTTTCAAAAACAAAGCTTTATTTTTGAAAGAAATACAAAAGAAAAAGAACTATACAAATGGTCAGAACAATGCCAGATTTTATCAGCAAATTTTTTTTTATGTGCTGATGTTTTCCATCGTTTCAGCTATAGTTTTGTACAAATTTTTTCACAAATATTGTTCACAAATCTGTCTAAATTTGTATTCTTGAGCACTTCTCCTTGGCTGAAATAATCTATCCCTCTTCACAAATGTGGCATATTTAGATTAGATTAGATTAGAAAATATTTTCACCGCATGCAGGCCACTTTTTAAAGATAATTTTTGTGTTGGATGAGTTGAAATGAAGCAAAGGAGCCAGATTTAATTACCCATTTCTACCCTTCGAGACTGTTTCTCTCTTACAAAATTGTCCATATTCTACAGTACAAGAACATCACAATTAAAGGTACACTGTGTAATCTTTAGTGCCAGCATCTAGCGTTGGGATCTTATACTGCAGTACAAAGAACTACGGAAGCCTTTGAATTGAGGAGCACTGTCAAAGACATTCACCAGACTGCCAAGGAAAGAATACTTTAGTTTGATAAATAACCAGATCGCTCCAAACGCACTTGACAATCGCGTGGAGGCGACATGTAAACAAGACCGTGTTCTGAAGCTGCACCCGCTACACAGATGCTGTACTGAGTTTTACCATGGATCTGTTATAATAAATAATTTTACAAACACGGTGTGAAGAGAAGAGACGCATGGAGGAAAAACGTCTGCGGGAGCTTAAAACCATGATTATCGGAGAAGACAGGAGTCAGGACATATACAGATACAGTATATATACATACTGTATTTAGCATGGCTAAAAGCTCATTTTCAGAATCAGAATCAGAATCATTTTTATTGCCACGTAAGTAACAGGAAGTCACAGACTTGGAAATTGCTAGCATTAGCAAAATAGCAATGTTAGCATTAGCGTTAGCCACAGCGATCTGCATCACGGTAAAAAAATGTTTTTGATTTATTTATTTGAAAAGGGACAGTGCACATTAATCAACATTTTACAATGTAAATATGCCCGAGTTAGCAGAAAAGCTAATTTTCATCAGTAGACCCTTTGGCAGATGTCAAAGCCAGCCTAAAAAAGCAAGATTAAAAACACATAGCAATTTACAAAACACAATATAATTACATACATACATAGTACATGAAATGAGCAAAGTATACATTTTCAATATAACTAGTGCTCACAAGTCTGTGTCTCCACGAGGCACTTTTTGGCTTTTTTTAAAAATGAATTAAATGAGGAAGACTTGCGAATTGTTTCAGGCACTGAGTTCCACTGCTGGGAGGCTTTATAAGAAAACACGGCCTGACTAAATGCAGTTTTTCTGAGGGGGAGGACGCAGTCTTCCCTCACTGCCCCTCGAGTTACTCTGGCTGCACTCGATCTGAAGTTTACAAACTCGCTCAGTGAAGGCGGAGCACAGCCAGTTTTAATTTTATACATTAAACAGATGTTTATCTGTAGGGTTTTTTATCCAATGTTTTAAGCGCTTGTTTATATAATGATTTCATGGGTTTGATTGTTGTGGCGTGTGCGTTTGACCAACTTATGATACAGTATGTGATATGTGAGAGGACCATGGAAAAGAAGTATATTTTGGCAGCTTCATTTGACAAACAGTCTCTAATGAACCTAAAATTTGATAAACAGAATTTAATCTTATTGCTAGTGTTTTGGATGTGTGTTTTGAAGCTGAGGTTTGAATCAATGTATAATCCTAGATATTTGAATTCTGTGACTACTTGTATTTTTTGTCCTGCTATTGAAATATCTGGTATAATGTTTATAGTATTTCTGGTGTTTTTGGAGAAGAACATACAAACAGTTTTGGATATATTAAGTTGAAGGCAGGATTTTTCGAGCCAGGATGTGACTGACGCCATGGCCTCTGTTAGCTTTGAAGCAACCTCCTCTGTTGTTTTGCCATGTGCAAAAATGACCGTATCATCTGCATACATAAGGGTGTTTCAGGTCTTGGATACTGATGGTAAATCATTAATGTATATGCTAAAAAGAATAGGGCCAATTATTGATCCTTGAGGCACTCCAGTGGATAATTGTAATGGATGGGAATTATGATTGTTAATTTGTACGACTTGTGTGCGAGCTGAAAGGTATGATTTAATAAGATTGATATATTTTGTGGAAAAGTTAAAATTTTGAAGTTTCTCTCATAAAATTGAATGGTTGACTGTGTCAAATGCTTTCCGCAGATCGAGAAAAACTGCCCCCACTATTCCCCCTTTGTCTAATGATGACTTGACTTTTTCCAGAAAATAACAAGTTGCTGTTTCAGTTGAATGATTGGACCTGAATCCAAATTGCATTGGATGCAATGAGGAGGAACTATTATTAAGATGATCAACTATTTGCTCGACAACCAGCTTTTCATATACTTTGGACACAGTAGGTAGAATACTAATTGGCCTGTAATTAGAGGTCAGTTGAGCATTACCACTTTTAAGTATTGGAATTACGCGTGCAAGTTTCCATGATTCCGGGAATATCCCTTCACTGATTGACATATTGATGATGTGTGTTAATGGATTGATAACTGATTGACTTATTTGTTTTAGCATATACGTGTCCAGACCATATGCATCCTTAGCTCTAGATGTCTTTAGGAGCGTTATTGCTTTTGCCACATCAGATGTAGATACAGAGAAAAAACAGAACATTCACTCACGCTGCTGATGAAGTATTCTGGCGATTGTTTTGTGGGGATTCTGTTTGTGTTTTATTTGAGGCTTAAGTTTAGTTGAAACTTGTGACATAGTAGTTTGGACTGCGCTCGGATCGGGTCAGAACATCCTGAGACTGTGTTGCAGATTCTGCCTCGTTCTCATTATTGTCAGTGTGAAAAAGTTACGTATTGTTCTTGTGTGAGTCTGTTGTGTACAAACTACACAATCAATCAATCAATCAAATTTTATTTATAAAGCGCTTTTCATACAAAAGATGCAACACAAAGTGCTTTACAGTTTGGTTAAAAACAATCCCGCCGACCCATGACCCCTCCCCCAGACCACCCAACAGACCCACCCCAAACCACAGACAAACACACACACGCGCTCATGAACACTCATACACACACACACACACACACACACCAGTAAAACAATAAAACCATGATGAGAGACTTGGCAGGGTTCAGATGCAACCAGCTGAAGAAGCGTCATCCAAGGAGCCGTCTGCACCAGGAGCAGAGAGCCGCCCGTAGCCAAAAGGGACGACACAGGACCCAGAGGAGACACGAAACCAAGGCCCCAGACCCCCACCAGCCCCAGTAGTCCGACCCCCGCAGCCACACCGACCACTGCTCCCAGTGCAGAGGGCTCCTCCAGAGGAAACACTA
Organism: Knipowitschia caucasica; assembly: GCA_964034765.1. Lineage (NCBI taxonomy): Eukaryota > Metazoa > Chordata > Actinopteri > Gobiiformes > Gobiidae > Knipowitschia > Knipowitschia caucasica. Next base: position 14,871,801 of record OZ035839.1, read on the forward strand.
AAAACAATACAATAACAATACAATAAGTAAAACACTAAAATGTGAGACTAAAAGGAACTATCACACAATACATGAATAGTAGCAAGAGCAATATCATAAATAATAAATAATAAAAGATAAATAGAATGTGTTTGTGTCCTGTTGTGTTAACGCTGTCTTTCGGTGCGTGTGGTTCGCGATGTTGTTTGCTGCTACGACGCCGGACTTTTGCATAATTATTTTTTGAAAAGATTGTTGTTCGGATCGTTTTGTTATATAACTGTGGTCCTCCATGGTTCTTTTATATAACTGTGGTCCTCCATGGTTCTTTTATATAACTGTGGTCCTCCATGGTTCTTTTATATAACTGTGGTCCTCCATGGTTCTTTTATATAACTGTGGTCCTCCATGGTTCTTTTATATAACTGTGGTCCTCCATGGTTCCTTCTTCCAACTTGTGAAGGCACGGTGAAAGCAACGATATCAGCAGCTCATGCAAAACGAAAACGCGATTCTCGCATCCTGATCCACCACTGTTTTTCAAGATGGCGCATTGACACGGAGAGCACCCCTCACTTATAAGTTAAATTCTAAGCCTATGAATACAATTCAAAAAACATGGTGGAGGTAAATATTCTTAAAAAGGTCACATTTGTTACTAGTTAACATGTTTTTTTCGTATGGGGCAGCTGTAAAAATTACACGGGGTGGCTTTAAGGCCCAAAATGAACACAAATTACATGTGAATTGTGTTACTACATTTCCATGAATTAGTAGAGTTGTGAATGTTCATTATATCATTTCTCATTGACTATTTAACCGTAATGTACTTTCTATGTATTTATGAGTCATTTCGGTGGTTTTTGCTTTATATTTTCAGGCATGTATTTATTCAATTATTTATAAAATCTAGTCTATATCCAAACTCTTCAGGCAATTTCTACTGTCCTATGAGGTATACAATATGCAAGTCTATATGTCTTTCTGAATACCAGGACTAGACCACAACTATCCTAATTAAGAAATACTGGCAATGCAGTTTTAAAACATCATTGACTTTTGCTTATAGCAAAGGATAAAAGAATACACAAATTAGTAACTCAACTTCTAACTCAATGTATAAACCACATCATTTTGCCATTTATGACCCATTTTCTTGTGCAGAGAGATTGTGGATCATCCGTACATCACCGAGATCCCGGCCAATGCATTCCAGGGCATCACCACCGAGCTGCTGACAGTGTGAGCGCCACAAACCAAACCCCTCATACACCGACCACTTTGTTTTTCAGAATAGTGCCTCGAGCAAGGATCTATGTGCACTCTTCCAAAGCCAGCAAAGAACAAAATATCAAAAAATGCAATACAATAAAAAATATACAATATACTTGATTTGTAGATACAGTAATTAGTTCATTGTCATGGGATCTAACAGACAAAACTGGTTGATAATATAATTTAATGAAGGCCACAAGAAAAAATAAGTTCAAAGGTATAAACTGAAACCAGGGACAAGACATGGGGAAAAACAACAGCAATGGGCCAATAAAAGAGGACAGGAGCACAGGGGCTAGATACACAAGGACAGGAAGTAAAACACCAACAATAAGATAATTAATAGATATCAAAATTGAGAAACAAAAAGTCCACACGATGAAAGTGAATGTGTTCAATGAATGTGAGCCTGTGTATCAAATCATTTCATTTTGGTACCGTCGTCTCAAGGGGAGCCACAGAATTGTTGACTTGCCAACAATAATCAAACAATTAAGAACACACGAAGAAACATAACAATAAAACTCCCTAAGAGTCATTGGTTCATAAGATAACAGGTCAACCAATGTTCCAAAATGTTCATTAATGTCCCGGATAATCCCCTGTCCTTCGACCGTCTGCATCGGCGAGGGACACTTTAAAAACCCAGTGGGAGAATAGAGAGAGACCTACAGTGAGAGACGGATCCATGGATGGACTGGCTGTAGATCCAGGATTGAGCTCAAGTCTGTTTGAGGCATGGTCCCAGGGTAGAGAGAGAGAGCTCCTAAGCAGGGGCCAGGGGAGACCGGTGCGTAGGTCTAAGAGGGAACACGGAGTAATTCTGTTGGGATTAATATCTATGAAATAATCAAGTAATTTATAATTATAATTTATATCTACTGAAGCTGAAATGCTGCTCCACCCCTGGCTTCTCTCACTGTTTACTTTACCAACTGATTTTCTTTTCTAAACCCGCGATACAGAGATGTGTCTGTGTATAAAAATAAATATACTTTTGTCTAACATGATCTGCAGTCTGATGGCAGCCTGCGGGGCCTTCGAATTAAAGGGACAGAGCACATTGCAAAAACCGACTGAATATGGATTATGAGTGGACTAAATATAAATCAATCAATCAATACATTTTTATTCATAGAATCCTTTACTACACTCATGGCGCCCTAACTGCTTTACAATGAAATCACATTAAAGAAAGTGTTATAACTTCCCACTCTATGGCGGATAAAAAGCATGTCACATATTTTAGAAATCTCAGACACTATGCAAATGTTTTCTCTCTCAGCTTACTATGAGTTTCTTTTTTCCCATGATTGCGTTCAACTATATTTGAATTAATTGTATTTAATATTCTAATGACAGCAAGGTACTTTTGATATACTCTCTATCTGTCCCAAATGGCAAGATTATTTGTATAGCTCAGTTCATCTTCCTTACATACAAGCCAGAGAAGAGGTGCGGACTGCCAAACATTCTGAAAACATGGCCTCCCTATGAACTACGGTGGAGATGATGATTGCAAAACAAGTACACAGATTATGAAGAGACGTTTGTGAAGGAGCTGCTGGAATGAGAGAGGATATTTTACGGAGAATTTGGGGCTGCGACCACAAAATTGCAGCAAAGGACAAGCAGACAAAACCTCAGTATTAATGTAATATGTTGCACAAACACGACATATTTTCCACTCACTGCATCACGGCGTTTTATTTGAAGCCAGATGGATTTGAATGCTCCACTGTCAAATTCAATCATGAGACGAGACGAGAAAAGACCATGTTCTTCATCCTAACTCTAAGCCCATCCTTCTGTCATAACCCTGTGTCTGTGTCCCATTTTGTAAAAAGGTTTTCCGAAAAACAGCACTTAGCCATGTTTAAGTTGATGTTATTTTGATGATTTTGTAAACGTTAACGTCACAAATGTGGTGTTTTTGTAACTATAGGATGTCGAATGTACAATGTTCAACCAGTGGGGGAGGGTCCCAGCTCAAAAGTGGCCAAAAGGACGTGCGCTGACATGCTTGCAATACCTCCCCGGGCCGATGGGGGTGGACCCAGAAGAAGAATTAGCCAATGCTAACATATAGCATTGGCAGACCTCTCAAAAACGTCTTTACAGGATGGACCAAAAGTCGGCTCTTGGCCCAAAGCTCCGTTCCACATGTGTGTCAATGCTGAGGGGGTGAATATTTTTGGACCACTCTAGTTTAGTCGCTGTGAAATTTTGAAGTCACTCGTTTAAATGACTGGAGATAGCGCCGGCTGACGCAGGCGCAGATGCGTTTTTTCACTATTTTCTTGTGGGCGGGACCACTCGCGGCCATTTTGGATTGCTCCAGTAGAGCACATTTTTTGGCCCATTAGTTAGATCGGCAGAGATAGGCGTGACTCTGTCTGTTAATATATACAGTCTATGTGTTCAACTGGTGATCAGGACTAATATTATTTATTTATTTATTTATTTTTTCCTGTCAGTGCGTTGTTTGGAAATGGCTTCAGAGAGATTCAGCATCACGCCTTCAATGGAACCAGACTTGAACAAGTGTAAGTACAATAAATGTGTTTCCTTTCATCGTCAGGAAAGAAATAAATGCTTAAATGATTAGTTTAGAAGCATTGTAGATGGCACAAAGTACACATACTGTACATCTGCCACAAACTGTACAGTATGTTCATGTACAGTGTCTCATAATGTAAATGTTATAACTGCTTTGTGCTTATGTTAGTTTAACACTCACATATTGTTTACTACTGTCTACTTTGACTGTGCTCTTTCTGTTCTCTCTTCTGGCTCGAGCTCACAGGCGCACCGGCCAGGCACTTGTGAGTCCAAAATGACCCACGTGTATTCTGCCACAGAGACCATGAGGACAAATACATACATCTGACTGTTGCTGCTCTACAGTAGTCCTCTGGCCTCTACACTTCTCCCTTGACTTTACGGCGACAGTAGCAGCTGCGACACTTTTGTGCTTGCGTTAATCACGCAATAAAAACACGATTACAATGGGTTTGCGTTAACAGCATTAGTGACACGTTTAACTGACAGCAATACAATGAATAAAAAGTTAACTTATTTTGTTCTTTTTCACATTTAGAACCAAAAAGGATAACTAACTCAAAATTGTAATGAACGTGAAAAGAATTGCCAAAATGAAATGTGTGAGTAATTTAGAACATATGGTGTAAGCCGAGACCTTTCCACAGCACCCTCCTACCATGTCGGCCATCAAACAGCCCCCTCAGAGGCGGCCTAATGATTATATATATACTATTATACTCCCTAACAGCTGGGACAGCACTTTAAATCTTCAGCAACCCAAGACAATCTCAATCAAAAATATTCAATTTGTTTTCCAGAAAACAACCAAATTACATTTCTGTAAATTTACACACAACTTCAGTAACATAACTCTGCTCTTCAGACGTGTATGAAGCTGTTTATACCTCAATTTTCACATTTGCAGCATTCACACATTTTCAACCAATCCAATCACAGACAGAAAGTGTATTTTTTTTTTTAACTCGTTGTTCCGGCCTTTCGAGACACCGAAATGAGCGGATTTAGAGGTTTTACATTTTCTCCAAATGGGTTGTTCAGTATTTGGTCTGGATGAGATCGCTCCTGACATCTGGCATGTGGATTTCCTTTCGCCTAAAATTGCACTACAAAAGCAGTAGGATCACGGCTGGGTCTCTGCGGGCCTCTCTTGTGCGCTCCTACTGAGACATAAGCCCGCTCTTGATTAGCAGCGGATCTTCTCATGTGAAAAATGTATCAAAAAAGTTGGCATCTTGAAGTGTCAGGCTAATATATTATTGATCAACTAAAGAAACCTACTGGCGATTTGGAAAGAAACTAAAAATATTTCTTATCTCTATGATCTGTGAATGTCTATGTCAATGGCAACGTCAATTTTATTTGTACAACACATTTAAAACAAGCATCACAAAGAAGACTTGCATCAACAAGCTAATGATGATGGTAAAAATCAGGAATGTCATGTGAAAATCTGAATCTTTTTGATAATGGGGAAGGCACATTTAAGGTTTTTGCTTCTGCCTTCTCCTTTTGAGCCTTGTTTCTTGAAATGATATGTACCTTTAAAAATACATAGTAAAACTGCCCAAATAAACTACTACTATTATGAGGAATAGGCTAAAGTACCTACACTGTACAATATTACTCTAAAGACCAAACCGATGGAAAATGTATTGGTAATCTTTTAATACCATGTTATTTGGATTTTGGAAAAAATAAATAAAGCATAAAACATATATATTGTATTGTGTCAAAGGAACCTGTTTTTCTGTAGGTTTTATAACACTGAGGGACTCTGCACACAGCTGTTTTCTTTGGCCCCCAGACCCCGCTGAGGTGAGAAGTGATTCAAACAGCTTGCCCTGACCAACACAAACTCTTCTCTCTCCGCTGTGGTCCTTATTGGATTTAAGGACTGTGGGGAGATGTGCCGAGTGTGTTCAAAAGTTCAGCAGAGCATCTTACACCAGGCCAATTTCCACCAGCAACACGAGAGAGACCTTTTCCTGTACCGACTCACCTCTGAAATTAGCAAAAATAAACCTCCAAAAGTGCACTGATGAGGCCTGGGCAAATATTATGCTGTGCTTTGGTCTGATTGAAATGAAAAGGATTGGCTTTCAACTAATGGAGCATCACTGTTTTGCTTTGTGTCCAGTGACCTCCACAGGAACAAGTATCTGTCCAGGATCGATGAAAAGGCGTTTGAAGGCACCATTGTGGGCCCCATGCTACTGTGAGTACCTCAACTTCATGAAAAGTGGAACATTTTCAAGCTTAGGCGAGCATCAAAAAATCGATTCCCAAATACAAATTGAAAACGTGGATCCCAGAAGAGAGGACAGCAATGCAATGAAGGGGCATATATTTTGAGCCTAGACCTAGTATTGAGGAAGAGGAGAGGCTGAGGGGGGCAATAGTGCTGCTTCTGTCTTAGAAACTTGGTAAATGCAGTAATATTTGTGGTAGTACTGATTGGTTGGAAGTTACTTTATTGATTCAGAGTGAGATACATTTCTTATATACCTTTGTACTGTAGTATATTGAGCTGCTGACTGCTGCTGTATAGTGGGCCACTTGCATGTGAAAGGCCTGGTTAGTACTGTGATGGAAGACCTCTGGGAACACCAGGTGCCACAGTGGAGCGGCTGTAGCTGTAAAGTGCCAAACTGTTGTTGTGTCCTTAGGCAAGACACTTCACCCACATTGCCTAGTTTAAGTCTGAATGGTTGGTGGTGGTCGGAGGGGCCAATGGCACATACAGTACTGGTTGCATCCCTTCTTTCAGCAGATTTGGCTACAGTAGTAGTTTAGCACCACTGTGTATGGGATGAAAGGATAATATCGTGTGCACACCAGGGTAGCCTTGCATAGTTTTTCCAATGTGGTTTTACTGCAAATGGCAAATAAATTCTTGAATCTTGAAGCGTCTTTGAGTGACCCAAAAAGTACTTTATAAAACTGTGACATTATTATCATGATTATTATTCTGTGATTGGGGTCAAAGATAAGGCAAAGAACAGTTTGTAAATAAACTGCAGATATATATTGAAATTATTCAACCTTAAAGCTGGGGTACGTAACTTCCAAACCATGCACAAAGAATACTGGGGTATGTATCTAATTCCTCACTCTCAGAACAGTTTGGTTGTGTGACTTTTACAAGATTTTTTCTGTTGACACAAACAAAACGCATTATTAAAGAAACCTGACTCTCGCCAGGTTCTTGTAGTTCCGCCAGGCTTCACCAGAGGCGCTTCGTTGACCTCCACCCAAGATCTGGGATCGAGGGCAATGCAAACTCTTTTAAGATAGCAAAAAATAATGAAGCAGGATTGCCGGGCAGCATTTCACAGATGTGCCGTAGCGCTGAAGCGACTGCTTGATTCAAACAACTATGGCGGCACGCAGCGAGGAGTCGTGTGCTTCAATGTGAGTGGTTGAAGAAGCATGTCAATCAAGATAACGAACAAGTGGTTTATCCAATCACATACAATTATATATTTTACAAGGCCCCGCTTTCTGAAATACATCTCCTATTGAGAAATCCCAATCCTTGTGTCGAGCTCAGCGATCTACAAGGATCTGGCGAGAGTCAGGTTAAGGTACCACAGCTCTAACATTTAAATGATAAGGTTACAAGACAATTATCTACTTTATAGAAATTCGACATCTACATTTATGGGAGATAAATAAATCCAGCTCAGTTTAAACGTAATTGCAGAAAAAGTCTCATCGAAGATCCATGATGTGTATTTACAGTAACTTATATTGACATTTTTTGTCTAAAGTGAGATTACATACATTTTTCTTTATTATTTCATCTGTCGTCAATATATGACCTGGTTCCTTATCTTGAACCAGCTGCTTAATTAAAAACATACAGTTATGTCATTTGCAGACAGGAAACTGGACGTGACTGTATCATTCAAATATCCCCATCCGCCTCCACATCTGTATCCACCTGAACAGCCTTGTGTGTAAGCTGAGAGTAACTTCAGACGGTGTTTTAAGTCTCAAACCCTTCTCAATCCATTTACCAGGGCTATCTAGTGGCTATATTAGACCCACTGAGTAAGGTTATGTGTAAAACATCTGGAAAACACAAAACACAATAGTTAAAAAGTCTGTTCAGCCTCTTCTCAGGCTGCACACAATGGGTCCCAGGAGAGGAAACCGAGCTAAGGACAGCAAAGTGGCCAGAGCCAAAGGGAAAAGAAACAATTAGAGTTGGAGAAAAGAAATTATACTTTTGGCATGATTGGGTTGCGGTTTAATTAATTTCATCAGCAGATTTCTAGATAAGAGATTTAGAGGATTTAAAGGGCAGTCATTTTTTCGATTTTGTTTAACCTTTGGAGCATTGGAGCAGCTAATCAATTACTAACAGCAAACAATGTAAAGATTGCATCAAAATTACACACGGATTACATGTGTGGTTAGTGTCTTTGAGAAGAAAATATTTCGTCAGCTCTCTTTTATTTGGCACAAAAGATATTGATACTTTTAAAACACTTCCATTGATGGTTTTAAAAAAGATATTCCAATGAGCCTTTAGTTTATAATTGTGGTGGAGGGAGGTAACTATGGTGAAGGTAAAAGTCATCCCTCATTCTAGGCTTAGTTTAGTAATTAGTTTCTGTAATTTCTTAGATTTCTGAATGTAGTCTTTATCAAATAACTATCTGGGAAATAATTCGGACATGTCCTTTTTCAAAAAATACTTTCAAAAATGCCTCTTTCCCTTAGAGTTGTATTGACACCTGCCCTGCATCTAAAATAACATGAACACAACCTATTCGAGCTGCAGAATGCAAATACCCACTAACTTCGTTGATCTCTTCCTTAATTAATGTCAAAATGTTGTCGAAACGTCACAATAATGCTCGTGCTGTGTGTAAACCTGTCTTTCCTCTCAGAGATGTGTCGGAAACAGCCGTCAGCTCTCTGCCCGCTCTGGGGATGGGCAGTCTGCGCGAGCTCAAGGCACGGGACGCCTGGGCCTTGAAGAAACTGCCCCCGATCAAAACATTTTTACACCTGCGCAGCGCCAACCTGACCTACCCCAGCCACTGCTGCGGCTTCAAGAACATCAAGAAGAACAGAGGGTGAGCCAAACAAAATGCAAAAAGAGAAAAAAAAGTGATGTACCCCAGCGTTAACATTTCAAAGTTACAAAATAACTCACTGGTCTACGACACCATGGTCATCTAAATGTATGAGACATGAATCGATTATGCACTGAGCCATAGCTTCAGGGATTTTGTTAAAATGTAAGACTGAATTGGGAAATCTATGAACTAATCCAAGATGCAATGTTGAAGTCATTGTGACATTTATTTTGGAATTATGTTTAAAAATTCTTCTTTAATGTTTCACCTGTCACCAACGCATCACCTGCTTCCTTATCTTGGAACTAGCTGCTTACTTAAAAACATACAAAAGAATTATATGCCCTCCATCTGAAATAGAATTCTACTGCACGAACGCAACGGAGCTGTAGAATTACTGTATATAAAAAATGCCCACTCACTTTCATAGATCTTTAATTTCCTTTACTTCATTTACTCTCATCCGATCATTGAAGCTAAACAGTGTGAGGCCTGGTTAGTCTTTGGATGGAGCAGAGATGTTGCTAAAACTATTTAAAGCTGGGGTACCTAAACTTTCAATCTTCAAATAATACATAATGTGTGTCCCAAAGCAACATTTTCAGAACACAACACGCTGTCATCATCTTATTAGAAAACGTGTTATCTCTTACATACGTGTAAGAAAGAGCTTCGTGCTGAGAGTGGATTGTCTGAGTGAGAGTCGTTAAAAGCCTATTTTAACTGTTTTGTGAGAGAGCACTCGTTACATGGATTTTATTACAGAGTTACAATCGATTGTGGTTTGAAAGTGATGTACCGCAGCTTTAACTGGAGCACAGGCCTCAGTAGCAGTCATTTATCACAATGTTCATAGGCAAGGCAGGTTTATTTGTATAGCACCATTCATACACAAGGCAACTCAAAGTGCTGAACAAAATAAGATAGAGACAGTCGCACAAAAATAATCACAGCACATTAAAAACTGAATCTGAAACGCTGCCTTCCCATGTTTTAGTTCTGACTCTGGGCACCATCAGGAGGCCAGTCCATGTGCTCTTGTGTAAAATCAGACACAGACTAAGTCAAGTTCAGAAGCACACATGCCATGGGCCGTTTCAGTTCTTACGGTATTTGTTAGTTTGTTCAGAGCTCAGAGAGAGAGTTTCTTCCGGATATGCATTATATAGTAACATTTCACGTCATAGGGGCAACAGTGGCTTAGTTGGTAGAGCATAGTAGACCTCGAGACCTTCTCCACTGACTCCACTGCTGTCGTTGTGTCCTTGGGCAAGACACTTAACCCACTTTGCCTATAAGGAGCGTTGAAGTGATGTTCGCTGCTTGCCTTGATGTGTATGTGTATGCATCAATCTGAAATTTCCCCATTGTGGGACGAGTAAAGGACCTTCTTCTTCTTCATATCGCGCCACATGGAAAGGTGCCATTATAGTCATAACAACAGATGCAAAGCTGAAGTTATGTCTGCGTTTATTCACTCGATGCAGATCTGGTTCATATGGCACTAACATGTCACTTATGTACACAAGCTGATTTAAAGTTTGATCTCTGAACCACAGGAATCATACATAGAGTAGGTCTGGCATGCGTCTCCTTTTCGCCGACCATGCTCCCATCTCTGTGTGGCGTGAGTGACAAATGTAAAGCACTTTGTGACTCTGTTCTGTGAAAGGCTCTATATAAACAAAGATTATTGACTTACTCACAGGTGGTAGCTCTTTTACAATGTCTTCAAACGACATCAGAGGTTCCCTACATTACTATAGACATGCCCAGGGGTGAGGGCAGTGTAACACGTCCTAATGAATGTCCTGAACTTGAATGTATTGGGCGAGCTGCTGTGGAGTAGTGTGGACATTGGCAGGCTGTGAACCAACTGTCTGACACGTTCACCTATAATGTCTAAAGCCCGGCTGTAATTACTGTCACTCAAACCTGTTATTGTTGGGAAAAGCACTCAGACTGACTAATAGAGCTGGAGGTGTGCACTCATTATAATTGTGTGATCACACTTAGAGTTTTGGGCTTTCCCCTATATTCACACGGATTATTGTACCAACCCAAAAGAGCTTTATGTACATTTTAACTGTATAGCTATAGTGTTTCAGGTAAGATCTTCTGGAGGCCAGATACAGCTAATTTATCATTATTAAACATACATAACGAATAGAGTGTATTTTCACCTAATTTGTTCGCAGCTAGTATTTGGGCAAGTCCACAGCAGAGTTTTGAAATAAAACATGGGCAACACAGGGTTCGTGGTCGTGCTTCACAGTAAGAAGATTCTTGGGTCGATTCCACCTCCCAGTGTCACGTGGGTAAAATGAAATGAGCCCGAAACGCAGAACTGCAAAATAATGTATTTAATAAAAAGTAAGTTATACAAATCAGAGAACACACGTGGGACGGGGACGGGAACAAGAACTGTAACAGACATGGAATGAAAATGACGGAGCAGGGAGAGAAGGAACACACAGGGTTGAATTTCACAACACTAATGAGAGACATGAGTGACACACATCAGGGCAGGGCAGGTTATCAGAAAACAGGAAGTACAACTAAAGACACAGAGAGTAACAAATTACAAAATAAAACAGGAAATAAACCTAAAATCATGATACCCGGCCTTTCTGTGTGGAGTTTGCATGTTCTACCTGTGTCTGCAAAGGTGTGCTCCGGTTTCCCCTCCCACTAAAAACATGTGCAATAGTTCAGGGTGAATGAGTGTGACTGTGGGATAACGGACTCGCATTAGCCCAAATTTATTTTCTTCAAAATGAAAATATTATGTAACCTTTACATGATATGATAACAAGAAGACTTTTCTGATTTAATATGGATAGATAGATAGATAGATACTTTATTGATCCCTGTAGAAGGGATCAATAAAACCTGGAAGACTCATCCAGGTTCGTTGTATAGTCTGACAGCCGAAAAAACAAAGGATCTCTTGAAATGTTCCATTCAGCAGCGCAGTGACAGGAGCCTGTGGCTAGAAAAAGTAGGAAAAAGTAAGACAAAAAAATAACGGTCATAGAGTACAATATCTTCAGAGCTGCTAGGACGTGCTGCCGTTTTCCAGCGCATTCAAATCATAACTACAACTATACAAGAACAAGAAATTTGAACAATTCGCTTTGCTTCTAGGTGCACAAACTGGTTCAGGGAATTATTGGAATCATCTTCAGACTAGATTAAAACAATTTTGTCCACTGGTTACTATTTTAGAATCACGTAAACTCAACCGGTTTATTTTTCAGTGTTTTTGATTTCAGATTCCTGGAGTCCGTCATTTGCAACTTGACCGCTTTCTATGACCAGCACCAAAAGCGCTCAGTGGGACCCTTACGCACGCCATCGCTGCAGGACGACCTCATGTCTGAACCCGTCCCGGACCAGGAGACCAACGAGGACTTGCTGAAGGACCAGGATTTATGGAGGCCCGACTTCCACAGCAGCCTGCACTACCACGCCATTTTCGGGGGGCAGTCCGACGACGAGGTTGGCTTCGGCGAGAACTTTAAAAACCCCCAAGAGGACAACTCGCAGGATTTCGACAACCGCTACGACTACATCATGTGCGACGATCGGGCCGAGGTAGATTGCGCACCTGACCCGGACGAATTCAACCCATGCGAGGATATCATGGGTTTTAGCTTTCTTCGAGTGACCGTGTGGTTTGTTAGCTTGCTAGCCGTTGTCGGAAACATCGTAGTCCTGATTGTTTTGCTGACGAGCCACTACAAGCTTACCGTCTCCCGCTTTCTCATGTGCCATCTTGCCTTTGCCGATCTTTGCATGGGAATCTACTTACTTCTCATAGCCTCTGTAGACCTCCACACAAGAGCAGAGTATTTCAATCATGCTATAGACTGGCAGACAGGTCCTGGCTGTGGGCTAGCAGGATTTTTGACCGTTTTTGCCAGCGAGCTTTCGGTATACACACTAACAGTGATTACGCTGGAACGATGGTACGCTATCAACTTCGCAATGCGTTTAGATAGAAAGCTACGGCTCTACCACGCGGCTGTCGTCATGGTAGCCGGGTGGATTTGTTGCCTTATATTAGCTCTACTGCCGCTAGTTGGTGTTAGCAGCTACCAAATGGTTAGCATATGCCTTCCGATGGATACAAAATCGACAGCAGCACAAGTTTATATCCTGTTGGTGTTACTTCTCAATATTGTCGCGTTTTTCGTAATATGCGCTTGCTACTTTCGGATATATTGCGCGGTCCACAATCCGCACTATCGCTCCGGATCCAAAGACACAAATATTGCTAAACGAATGGCCGTGCTAATATTTACAGACTTTCTATGCATGGCGCCAATTTCATTTTACGCCATGTCCGCAGTTATGGACCGCCCACTTATAACGGTGTCCAATTCAAAAATCCTATTGGTGTTGTTTTACCCGCTCAATTCTTGCGCCAATCCGTTTCTGTACGCCATTTTCACAAAAGCATTCAGAGGAGATATTTTTATTCTCCTCAGCAAAGTGGGGTTGTGTCAGCAGAGGGCGCAATTGTTCAGGGGGCAAACCGTTTCTTCGAAAGGGAGTAGTGGAACGTCGCAAGTTCGTAGAGACAAAGGTAAAAAGGCTAAATGTGGCGGAGCGGAAGAGGTACATCTCAGAAAGTGTTCCGGACAGATTTCTACAAATGTAGTAGGCCGACAGACAGCCGCTGGTGAAAACTAAATCCCTAAAAATAAGTATGTGAACGTCTACTGAAAAAGCAGCTTGATTTGATTGTTCGAATTTTGACTCCATTTTGACATTGAAGTTGGAGTGAAAAAGCCACCAACCATCTTAGACGAACTTACTGTACTGATCTGACATTACCTGTGGACTGGCTATACCCATATCTTTTACATGCATTTTTCAGTGCCCTGTTGTAAATAATATTGTCATGTACAGAAACAAGTTTAATTTACAATGTATAAAAGGTGTTTCTGATGTTTTGCTACTTACCAAAAAGCTAAGCTAAGTTCTGTAAAGTGAGCACTGTTATGATATTGGGCTCTACAATAATAAATTAAATGGAACGGATTGCCACATTTGGTTTATTTACCGTTGCAGATAGCCCATGGGAAAGGTTTGCAGAGAAGCTCAAAGTTCATTGTTCTTAATGTGAGGACTGATCCAATTACAAAATCCAAACAGCGGAGCATGTTATGAATATTAGCATTTTTCGACAAATTACAGACCGGTATGAAGATTACAAATATATATTCTATAGTCGTGTCCTGTCTGGTATGCCAGGATTGTTTTTCTTAGCACAAGCGGTGGTATTTTTCCATGCTCGAGAGACTTCGGATAGCTCAGGACTAAAGTAAATACGGGAAAGACACGTGCTGCCCAATCATGTTAGCTTTGAGAGGACACCGCCAACCAGTGGCTGAGAAACATCTGGAGAGCATTTCAGAGTCTGGGCGACAGTTTTTTTGTTTTGTTTTTTTCTAATGGATGGTTTTGGGGGTATAGTGGGGGGCTGTTCCAGGAAAAAGAGATTATATCAGGGCTTTTCCTAATTTCACATGAAGGGGGGATGCGCTGTAGGCAGCTGGACAGGGCCCTTTCAATCACATTTCAAAGATCAGTGTGGTAATGGAATTTATTGTGGTCATGATGTCAGAAAATGCATCTGAAATGACTTTTTATGAGTTTTGGACACCCCTTACAATGAACTTTGTGTTGAATGAACAAGTGTTTTTTTGCTAGATTCAATAACACTTCTACTGGGACAGGTGGAAGAACGAGAATGCAAAGAGCAGCTCCTGTCAGGTTTCAGTTGACTAATACTAAGTACTCAAGAGCTGTATTTTTGTATATTCTGTACTGTATGTATGCATGTTTTACAAGTTTTGTTCCCAAAGTGGGGGTCAGAGCCTCCGGAGTGAGAAACTATAATCATTTGGGAGATTGTTTAAAAAATTATTCCAAAAGTTTAACCCAGTATTTTCTAATTTAGCATAATGTCTGTGTCATTGTCTGTGCATAATTTAGGCTGAAGTTGTCTAAATAATTAAACAAAAAGATGGAATGAGAATAGAGAAAAGCATTTTAGCATTATTGAAATATTTTTTTTTATTCCTGGTATACTTTTTTTTTCTATTTTGGTTCCATTCACACGATAGAGACAAGATAGATACAAACTTTAACAAATTAATCAGAATTTAAACTATACAGTAGACGATACAACCAAATCATCCAAGGTTTTTTTTCTAATAATTACGTTTTTTCTGCCATTTACACAGTATACAACCTAAAGGACCGGGATGGTTTCTCTGACTATGGTATGTGTGGAAATGCATATTGATGTCAAAGATAGATGGTTGCTCTATTCCGTTCTATGACGCTCAAATCCATTCTACATTATCATTTTTTAGAGTGTTCCAATTCAAGCAAATACGCCAATTATTTAAGCGTGATTGGCGTAAAACTTTCTTTCCAAACCCATAGAACACCTTCCGTTTGACCTCTATATACATGCTTTCTAATCTAATAACGTTTCTGAGTGTGCTGTGCTAAAACCTCTAATGATCAGTGTCACATATTTTCCAGTGTTTTTGTCCATCTGGTCCACTCAGCCTGAGCTGGAGGGCCCTTTAAACACACAGGCTCCTGGATGTGGCTGGCTGCTTCACTGAGGCCCCTCTCTACCGCTCAAAGCTGCTCTCATCGCACCACGATGTAAGTGTCAAGGCCTCTCACCGTCAACGTCACGCCATGTTTGCTCCAGTCGCCCGGAGAATGCAGAGGAGGCTGCAGGAACAATGTGGAGCAATGTAGGCTGCTCCTTTTACATCATTTACGTATGTTGAGTAAGAATGTTAGAAGGCAGATTTACCAACATTTTACATTTGAATATATTCGCTGGACACTTGCAACTTAACATCTTGTAATAAATAAACTTTCAGTGCGACAGGTGAAAATTAAAATATTGATCATTTATTTCTTCAACTTAAAATGTGAAACCAAGGGTATAGACTTATTACATGGGTCTATAACATTGTGACCCCCCCCCCCCAACTTTATTTATAGTTTTAGGCACATAATAAACAGCAGTGCAATGTACACTATAAAGAACAATGCCAACACAAAAACCAAAAAAAACTAAAACATTCATAAGCAATCGTAAAATTTCGAATGAATTCCAACACAAAAACGAACAGACAGACACATCAGTGGCAGTCAAAAGTATAAAAAGAAATGAGAAATCCTAGATCTAGAAAGAAAATAAAGGGCTCCAAATTTCAGAAAATGTATCAATAGAATCTCTTACAATGAAACAGATCTTTTCCAATGTGAGGAAATACAATAAATCTCTAATCCAGTGAATAGGAGATGGTGATGTTGGGCTTTTCCACTTGAGCAAAATTAATCTATGAGAAAGAAGACTCATAAAATCTCTTGATGATTTTTGATTGGATGTCAAAGAGAGCCAAGCGGATGTAACACCAAAAAGAGCAGTAAATGGTTTTGGGTCAATCTAAACATTGTGACTTTTGTGCTATAATTTTTGGAACTTCACCCATTTATATCTTTTCTGATCGCAAACTTCTCTGTCACTTCTACAGCCACAGATCCCCAGGGGTAGAATGACAGCAGCAACTCAGAAATGCTTAATTACAATAAAGTTTCACTCAAAAAATATTGGGTATGTCAGAGTATAGGAAAAAAATAGCAGTGCCTTTTTGTCGAATTCAAGGAAATGTATGATTAAACATTGTAAATTAGAAAAATGAATGTTTCTTAATAGAGAGGACGGGCCAACTTCGTAATGGTAATCTATGTCCCTGATTGTCCAAGGAGGAAGTGACTTCAGGTGCAGGGTAAATCCAAAATAACAAACCTAAGCGAGCAGGTGGCAGACGATGTGACGTAGAATATTTTACAGCTTTTCCTTGGAGCACCTCCTCGCTATAAAAACAGGACATGTTTTTTAGGACGATTGGTGAAATGAGAGCAGCGTGGCTGAGCGAGGAGGTCAGTGTCACATTAAAGATTCAGCGCGTTCCCAGGAACACTAAATCCCTGCATTAGTGATGTCAGCGCTGGTCCCACTGTGGGCCAGGGAACATGGACGGGGCTTATACGGCGGGGAACAGGCCCAGGAGGCACAGCGCTACACTCTGATGGCCCATGCTCCACGACAGGACTGAAGGCGGTTCCTAAAGCTGCTCTGTGTAACTATTCTTCTGGAGTTTGTGTAAGCCCTCAGTCGTACAGGGATTAGTCAAAGCAAAGGAAGGTTTCTCACCCATCATCTGTACTTCTTAGCAGGTTTTCCCTTATCCTAACCCCTCATAAACAGACCTTAGATTGTTTATGAGTTAGTATCAGGATTAGGGCTAACCACACCCATAGGTTATAAATCTCCAACGCGCGGTCCGAGAATTCATTCCCTGAAGAAGTCCTCTGGATTGAGGACGAAACGTCGGGAAAACCTGCTAAGAAGTACAGGTGATGGGTGAGAAATCTTCCTTTGCTTATTCTTCTGGAGGGTCTGATGACGGGGGACAGGCTCAACACAGCACTCCTACAATTCTCGATTAGAAAAAAACAGATTAGAGAAAACATAAGAGTCCTTGGGAGGGGTACTGGACGGTGCACCGCCCGGGGACTCCGTTATTCTCCTGGGGGACTTCAACGCCCATGTGGGAAACGCCAGTGACACTTGGAGAGGGGTGATCGGGAAGAACGGCCCCCCTGATCTGAACCCGAGCGGTGCTCAGTTGTTGGACTTCTGTGCCAGTCACGGTTTGTCCATCACGAACACCATGTTCGAGCACAAGGGTGTCCACCAGTGCACGTGGCACCAGGACACCCTAGGCCGGAGGTCGATGATCGACTTTGTTGTCGTATCATCTGACCTTCGACCGCGTGTCTCGGACACTCGGGTAAAGAGAGGGGCGGAGCTGTCAACCGATCATCACCTGGTCGTGAGTTGGATCCGCTGGCAGGGGAAGAAGCCGGTCAGACCTGGCAGACCCCAAGCGTATAGTGAGGGTCTGCTGGGAACGTCTCGCTGAGCCCCCTGTCAGACGGACTTTCAACTCACACCTCCGGGAGAGTTTCTCCCAGGTCCCGGCGGAGGAGGGGGACATGGAGTCCGAGTGGACCATGTTCTCTGCCTCAATCGCCGATGCGGCGGCTCGTAGCTGTGGTCGCAAGGTCTCTGGTGCTGGTCCCGGCGGCAACCCCCGAACCCGGTGGTGGACACCGGCAGTAAGGGATGCTGTCAGGCTGAAGAAGGAGTCCTATCGAGCCATGATGGTTCGGGGGACTCCTGAGGCAGCTGTCCAGTACCGGCAGGCCAAGCGTGCCGCGGCCCGGGCTGTTGCAGAGGCAAAAACCCGGGACTGGGAGGAGTTCGGAGAGTCCATGGAGCATGACTATCGGTCGGCCTCGAAGAGATTCTGGCAAACCATCCGGCGCCTCAGGAGGGTAAGCAGTTCTTTGCCAACACCATGTACGGTGCGGGTGGAGAGCTGCTGACCTCGACTGGGGATATTGTCGGGCGGTGGAAGGAATACTTTGAGGTTCTCCTCAATCCCCCCGTCACGTCCTCTGTTACAGAGGCAGAGGCTGAGGATGTTGGGGCGGGTACATCCATCTCCCTGGCTGAGGTCACCAAGGTGGTTGGCAGCCTCCATGGTGGCAAGGCTCCGGCTGTGGATGAGATCCGCCCTGATTATCTAAAGTCTCTGGATGTTGTAGGACTGTCTTGGCTGACACGTCTCTGCAACATCGCGTGGCGATCGGGGGCGGTGCCAATGGAGTGGCAGACCGGGGTGGTGGTCCCTCTCTACAAGAAGGGGGACCGGAGGGTGTGTTCCAATTATCGTGGGATCACACTCCTCAGCCTCCCCGGTAAGGTCTACTCCAAGGTACTGGAGAGGAGGTTACGGCCGATGGTCGAATCTCGGATCCAGGAGGAGCAGTGTGGTTTTCGTCCCGGTCGCGGAACACTGGACCAGCTCTATACTCTCCATCGGATACTCGAGGGTTCATGGGAGTTCGCCCAACCTGTCCACATGTGCTTTGTGGATTTGGAGAAGGCGTTCGACTGTGTTCCCCGGGGTGTCCTTTGGGGGGTTCTCCGGGAGTACGGGGTCGGAGGTCCTCTGCTGAGGGCCATCCGATCCCTGTATGACCGGAGCCAGAGCTGTGTTCGCATTGCCGGCAGTAAGTCAGACCTGTTCCCGGTGAATGTTGGCCTCCGACAGGGCTGCCCTTTGTCACCGGTTCTGTTCACTGTATTTATGGACAGAATATCTAGGCGCAGTCAGGGGTTGGAGGGGGTCCGGTTCGGAGACCACAGGATTTCATCTCTGCTGTTTGCAGACGATGTTGTCCTGTTGGCTCCAACGAACCAGGACCTGCAGCATGCACTGGGACGGTTTGCAGCCGAGTGTGAAGCGGCTGGGATGAGAATCAGCACCTCCAAATCCGAGGCCATGGTGCTCGACCGGAAAAAGGTGCCTTGCCCTCTGCAGGTGGGTGGAGAGGTCCTTCCTCAAGTGGAGGAGTTCAAGTATCTCGGGGTCTTGTTCACGAGTGAGGGAAGAACGGAGCGTGAGATTGACAGGCGGATCGGTGCAGCGTGCGCAGTTATGCGGTCGCTGTATCGGACCGTTGTGGTGAAGAGGGAGCTGAGCCGAAAGGCAAAGCTCTCGATTTACCGGTCAATCTTCGTTCCCTCCCTCACCTATGGTCATGAGCTTTGGGTAATGACCGAAAGAACGAGATCGCGGATACAAGCGGTCGAAATGAGCTTCCTCCGCAGAGTGGCTGGGCGCTCCCTTAGCGATAGGGTGAGGAGCTCAGTCACACGGGAGGAGCTCGGAGTAGAACCGCTGCTTCTCCACGTCGAGAGGAACCAGTTGAGGTGGCTCGGGCATCTGTTCCGGATGCCTCCTGGACGCCTCCCTGGGGAGGTGTTCCGGGAAGACCCAGGACACGCTGGAGGGACTATGTCTCTCAGCTGGCCTGGGAACGCCTTGGGGTCCCCCCGGACGAGCTGGAGGAAGTGTGTGTGGATAGGGAAGTCTGGGCGTCTCTGCTTAGACTGCTGCCCCCACGACTCGGCAACGGATGAAGCGGAAGAAAATGGATGGATGGAGATTAGAGAAAACTATAAACATAAGACGGTAAACGACCCCTGCCCTCATGACTGTCATCTTTTACTGTCACTTAAATGTCTATTGTATGTAATTTCTGTGCACTTGTATTTAGTAGTATTATTATTATTATTTTTTTTTTTTAAATCAATGAAGGTTGTTTTATGAATGCCATAAATCTATTTTCAATTTTATAATTTATTTGCACCATGAGCAAAAGCAAATTCCTAGTTTGTTTGTTGTACTTCCTGTTACATAGTCAATAAGAATAATTCTTAAATGGCCCCCCCGACCGCCCTCCAACAGTTTGGCACTTTACAGCCGCAGCCGCCCCAGTGTGTCACCTGGTGTTTCCAGAGGTCTCCCATCACAGTACTCACCCTGTACAGCTACATAGGTCTGGCAGGATCTGGCTTTCATATGCAAATTTGGCAACTATTGTATATGGAACTTGTTCAGTTTAGAAGAAAAGCAACATCCAAACATGAATCAATTCAAAAAGCACTACAGACAAATTATCTTCTACTAGTATCAAGAGTGTAAATTACTTCTGCAAGCATTGGTTTTAGTTTGATATTTAAACAAATATTGTATTTTATAATATAATACAACAGGTCAAGAAAGGTTAAATAAAGTTACGGTCTTTTAAATCCTACTCACAATCATAATTGTTCATTGATATAATTCTTTGTTTATAAGACCAACATTTATTTTTAAAATGTTTTTGATTTTATAGAAACCGCAAGTCATTATCACCCGCATTTTGCCAAATTTTAGGCTGTAGGAAGAGGTACCTGACTTGTCTGTTGCATAAAATATACTTTTTTAATTTATCTTCACATGAGCCTTGAGCTTTACAAACGTTGGTAATGAATAGGGACTTGGAAGGCTGGGAGGAACTGCGACACATGAGGTTGCTAAAAAAAAAAGCACTTGTGTGTGAAAAAGCATGAAAAGAATTATTGCTTTTTACACCAAACATGCCTGCCGCTGATTACACTGTGTAGTGAGCTCCAGGTCCAAATAAGTGACAGTTTTAACCTTTAGCAGGGAGTTATTGCTTCACAGTTCAGTTTATTTGAACAAACAAACATTCGCCGGAAAGGTCAGGAATGAGACAATCTGGTTACTATTAGGATTGGTCTTCTGCCGGTACAAGGGAAAGATGTAAGTGCGCTATGAAATCACATCTGAACAGAATAGTGATATAATTGTGTGATGGGGGCCTCTACACCAAAGGGCCCTTCTCTCACTATTGGAATGGTTTCCCTGGAATTGGTGTGAGAATGAGAAATATTTATACAAAATTAAAAACTTTTTGGTCCTTATCAGTTATTCAGTTCATCTTTATATCCATCCATCTTCTTCTGCTTTATCTGTTGTCAAATCGCGGGGGCAGCAGTCTGAGCCGAGATACCCAGACTTCCCTATCCACTCACACTTCTCCAGGTCATCTAGCGTCCGGCGTTCCCAGGCCAGCTGAGAGACATACTGTACTACCTCCTGGTGGAACACGCCTGGAGAACAGGGAGGCATCCGAAACATATGCTCGAGCCACCTCAAGTGGTTCCTTTGGACGTGGAGAAGTGGCTCTACTCCGAGCTACTCCCGTGTGACTGCACTTCTCATCTCTTAAGCCTAGTGTAGGAAGCGCTCAGTCACACTATCAGCAATCTCCTCCTTTCGGTCATTTTTAACTCAAGCAAAAATGAAACTTTTATGATAGTGACCAATAATTTATTTGTGTGTTGTATTGTATTTTGTAATGTCTGGACAACACTTTGTGACATATCCGTTTTTAAAATGTGCTGTATAAATAAACTTGACCTTGATTACCCAAAGCCGTGACCATAGGTGAGGGAGGGTAGACTGAACGGTAAACCATGAGCGCTTCCTCTTGCCCTAGTGTCTGATACGACGACTATCACGGTGCACCCTACACCAATTCTAGTCTCATGCGTGACCAAGACCTCCACTTGAGGACGGATAATGAAACATTTCTCAACTTTTATTTCTAGGTTGTTTAGGTAGGCCTGTGTTTATATGTGTTTATTCTTGATTGAAAATCAGGAATAATTGCCTAAAACAACCATTTTGTACAAAATTTTGGGCAAAATTCTGTCAAACCCACAGGTATAAAACCAGCTCACATACTGTAGGTGAAGGCTGCTGTTGTGTCCTTGAGCAACACACATCTGTATACACTGATGTATTAGTTCCCTGAAGTTCCCAAGGCTTTGAATACCTTGGGAAAACGCTTTATGTGACTTTTTACCATGTATCAAAAACTTGCTTTATCAGTGTTCACTTATAACTCCAGTAAAAGTAAAAAATATTAAATTATTAACCGATTTAGACAGTCCAAACATTGATTGCGTATTTGCACTGACATCTGAATGTGTAACTTCAAATTTAAACAGACGGATAAAGAGGCTGAGACTTTTTGTGGCTTTTCAAAATTGGACTTAGTTTTGCACCAACTGTGTCTGATTTTCACTGGACACTTGATATTTCTGGGAGCAGCAGACAGGGGCGCCACTCACTCTCCAGAGCCCCATTAGACCGAGGGGAGTGGGGGAGGCACGTCTGCACCTACTGGGCTTTTCACGGCACACACAAAAGTCATGTTTTTTACACCTCAGTCCATTCAACGGCCTTTTGAAGATTTTTTTACAAGACATTCTATTTCATCTTATGTACCCATAGCAGGTGAACACACATGCAAGTTAACCATTAATGTGTCCACAAAAATACATGCAAATAACAGTTTATTAGAGCCAGACAGCAGCCATGCCAGAGTTTGGAGTTTTCCATTTCTCTGAGATTGTATAAGCTTCAAGAGACACAATGAAATAAAAACAGGCGAGTCACTACTCCTAAGTCTCTTCAGCTTCATCAACTGTTAGCGGAATCAGACTAAATTTTAGCTTTTGAACTGCTCAATGCAAAATACACAAGTCCATCCTTTTTGTTTAAGAATGATACATATTAAAGAGTTCCTACTTAACCATCTTGTGCTTTCCCCATTCTCATTCCAAACAGTAAACAAAGAGACTCAAAAGGTCAAAAAACACAGACTTTATTTCAAATTGCTGCATCAGGGCCACCTAAAACGAACGGCATAGACACACCAGCCCCTTCAGTTAAATTCACTTTGATAGAAAATGTTCTCATTTAAAAGTCATGAATTAAAAAGAAAAGCAGAGGAAAAAAGGACGTGGCGGACAGAATGATTGGAAACACGGTCCAGCCAAAACAAAAACAAAAAAGGAACACTTATTAGATTATTATAAGAGCACTGTTTGGTGCAACTTTACACACTCTTTCAAACATTTGGAATAAATACATCGAACTCGCCTCCACAAAACATAAGAACTAACTGTTGTGACGGTAGATTACTGTGCAAGAAAAAGGTAGTGACATTCACACAAACAGATCCTTCACAAATCTGATTCAAAGACCAAACTACGGTGGCCCAGCGGTGACGAGTCAAAACATGCAAAAAAACTTTTAAACAAATTATTATTAATGACTAACATACTTTAAATTGGCTCATGGAATTTTTTATCCATCAGACAATTCAGTGTTGTCATTTTGTTATCATGGTCAGGTACAGCCCAAATAATTGTGAAAGAGTTTACGGTGCACGAAACTTGAACTTTGGTCCAAATTAGAGCTAACCCTAACCCTGGAAAGTGGATTTTCTTCATACATGACTTTTTCTCATGACTATGAACCGTATAAGTACCTGAGAAGAATGGCAGAATACATTATTTCAATGGGATTCTGAAGGTCTTGATTTTATCAAATTTGATACATTTTAAAATAATTAAAAATGACGCTGGGTCGAACATCAAAACCGTTAATTTATGTAAAGAAATGCTTTTTCTGATGAATTCGGCTGGACTGACAAAAATATATTAGATGGCCTTGCTATATTACCATTTTTGACAAATACCTGTATTCATGCATTGAATTTTAATAATTCTATGCTTCAGTAAATTTTGAATGTTGAAAGTAGAGGACACTTTAAAAATCACCAATCAATTTCCCTAGAGCGGTTGTGCTTTGTGTTGTAAATGCAAATTATTATTTTAAAATGCCACTTATTATCTCCCAGAAGAAAATGTTTTAAAATTCATGTTAATTTTCCAATTTCGGATGTTTTTCCATCTACCCTTTTTATAGTAATTAGCTTGTTGCTGTGTTGCTGCCGCTTTGAGATTTACAAAAAAAAAAACAAAATTCTAAATAATACATTTAATTTGACTTGTCCCTCACTCCACCGCAACAAACAGTGCAAATTTCCAGAAAGAACTAAAAGCACAGACGAGACACGGCAACAGGACGCAGGAGTTGTACAGTGACAGAAATCATTCCCATGTTCTCCTCATCTTTTACACAATGGAATGGAGCTCCAGAGAGTGTGAAAACTAACTTTGGACACGGCAACGCTAGCTAAAAAAAAAAAATATTAAAAATCCTCCAAATTTTTGCGGATGGTAACTTTGAAACCTTCATTTACACTTATTAAAAACGAGAACTACATGAAATACTTTGAAGCACCATTCTTAAAAAAAAAAAAACACGCAAATTGAAACTGAAAAAGGCCAAAAGAAAAGTGAAGCTCTGGCTGTTCTAAAAAAAAATAAAAAAAATGAAGGCAGCAAACTGGACCGGATGGCACTAGTGAGAACGCCACTTCAAAGTTAATCCAGTCAACCCACAGTGCATTGTCAAGCATTTCCCACTAACGAGGAGCGACCTATTCTTTTGTGTTCTGTAGGTCGGATTGTTCTGGTCCACAGCGGCGGTGTCGAAGAAAAAATACGCTTGCTATATGCTTTTTCTACCAAGGTACGGATGCGGAAAATCAACACCCAGACTGCATCTTCCTCCGCGTCCCGGCAAACCCACCATTTTAAAAGTGTTAGTTTTTTTTCTATTTTTTTTTTACAGTCTCTTCAAAGTCTTTTCGGGGTTTGCCGTACGCTTTCCAAAAATATCCGATCGCGGGATGTGGAAGAATGTGAAGTGTCCGTTTAACTGGATTCTTTTTTTGGCCAGTTCAAAAAGCTTTGCGGGTCGGGCTGTTTTTTTTTTTGCCGTTTACCACTCCGCGTCCCCGATGGCTTTGGAGAAAACGTAGTCCCTCCCGTTGAGGTTCATGATCCCATCCTTCAGGTGGAATTTCCATTTGTTCTTACTTCTGTGGATCTGGGGAGAGGAAATGACAAGTGGGTGTTGCAAAGGGACAAAGGGACAGACCGTCAGACGGGTTAAACATGCGAGATGGAATAACCGTTGTATTGAAATCACAGACACCCCATATTCACATTGTTAACAAAACAACATTAGCAAAGAGCTATGCAAGCCATTTTGAAATCACAATAGAAAAACTAAAACGTGACCAATTGGCCATGATCTCGTTCAGTATTTTCAGTTACTGTATCATTTTGTGCATAAGGAAAGTGATTGTAACCGGAATGGCCATGTAAAAGTTAGTATAAAGAGCAAAAATCTAAATTATTTTCATTTGCAAACCATTTTGAACCAAAGGAAAAAGAATGTGTGTGGATGTGCTGCTCTGCCAAATATTCATGCACCTGAATATTTATTTATGATTTGCCAAAGACCATGTGACAGGCGTCGGGATAAAAAGGACTTCCTCTTTTCAGTATGTGGAAAAAGTAGGGAGCACAGTTTGAAGGCAGGTGAAGGACAGACCAGAGGAGGTCAGGGTTTACCTTGTCGTACTGGCACACTACTACATTCTCTGTATCAAACAGCTCCTGGTCCTCTTCATCGCTCACGTCGTCTTCACTGTTCAGAGGCTCCTGAAACAGAAGACGATCAAAAAGACACGGGGTCAGAAACCACACAGCCCTAAGGCTCGTTCAGACTGACGAGAGCTCATGCTTCAGGCTGAGTCTGAATCTGAAGGTGGCTCTTCTCTTCATGTAAAAGGTGGACTCTTTTGCATTTACACTTAAAGGACCTACTGTTCAAAGTTAACTTATTTCAGCTTTCCACCATGTTACATGCTGCTTTGTCTACTCCTCCGCCACCCCCACAATATCCTGGACATTTGTCTAAAAAGTCATGAACTATTTTCCAATTAAAGCTGATCCTTTCTAAAGTCGAAGATTCGTAACTGCTGTGTGATTTCATTCTAAACTCGTTTCAAATGCAGCTGCCACCACTTTCCACTGCCACCAGGAGAAGGCAATGATGTCCCCCATTTTGATCTTCAGCTGAAAAGTAAATATTTTCAAAGTACTAAGTACTAACTAGAATGTTCATGAAGTATTAGATTGTCCTAAATTCATGAATCTCCACTCACCTCCTCCACCTGTCCGTCCTCAGCTCCGTCCTTGTCCTTCTCCTCCTCTTCATCTTCATCATACTCTTCCTCCTCATCCTCGTCTTCCTCTGAAGACGTGTCCCCTGCTCCGTCCACCTGCAGCATCATGGGAGGCTGCTGTGCCTGAGGCTGTGGGGGAGCCCCCTGAGCTGTGGAGGGCTGCCCGGGCTGAGGGGCCATGGCTGTTGCCTGCATCACCTGAACCAAGTTTGATCATGACATCAGGTTAAACTGTAAAACCTTGGTTTGGCAGTGCTATTAATTGAGAAAAAGATAGTGTCCCATTATTTGTGGATACATGGCCCTATCTCTGACACCTCTTCACACACTCAGATAAGAATCCAACTACATGAGAAAAGTGCTTACCTGTGTGTTTCCTTGGACTTTGTTTCCTGGAGCTAAGACGATTTGCTGTGGCTGGATGATGACTCCCGTTTGCTGGGGAAGGCCTCCTTGGATTGGGGCCAGGACCTGCAGCAGAACAGATTAAGACCTTTTAGAGAATACATTAGTTATATTGCACAGCCAGACCGAGACCTAGGATTTAATTATATGGTCTGAGCGACTTTCTAATGAGATTCAATGAGAGGTAAAAAAAAAAACGAAAAAAGATTCGTAACGATTTGTGGGCATTTACCGGTCACAATTTCAAGGGGTTCCTCAAGGGTCAGCTTTGAGACCATATAAACTGATTGGAGTAGCTCAGTCATTGCAAAAGACACTTTTGTCTGCTCAAGAGTTTCAATTGCACCCATGCATCATTATTATTATTATATTACACATGTTCTCAGCTAAATGAAACAAGTCAGGAAACATTAGCATTAAAGACCCATCACAAATAGCACCAGAACAAAAAGCCATAAAAGCTAGACAACTTTTTGGTTAGGTTTAGTATTCCAAAATACCTATGCAAAGCTGCTGAATCCTATGTGTAGCACAAACACAAATTCACCGTTACAAAGTTAAGGCCATGTGAATAGGGAAGACTATAAAATGTTTTCCATAAAAATGCAACTCACCGCTAAAAAAAAAAAAAATCATTGAGAACTTTCATGAAATTGTCGTCATTACAATGCATTACTGTACGCAATTAATCTTGATGAATATGACTTTCTGATGCGTGTGTGTTCACCTGTTGAATGACCGGGGCTTGGACTCCCCCGGGCTGCATCTGCTGCTGCAGGAGGATGGGCTGCTGAGGCTGCTGGATAATGTACTGTGCCCCATTCGCTGCACGCACCACTTGAAGGATCTGACCTACAATGTAAGTGTACGAAAACGCATTTAAAAAAACCGCAGAGAAATCATGATTCACGCCATTCCCCTTTGATAAATATCTTGCCTTGGCTTGTGATGAGCTGTTGGTATGGAGTGACGCCAGTGGGCAAAGCCAGTGTTGCTGCGGTGGCTGCTGCACTCTAGTGGACAGAAGAAAGTATTGCATCACACATAGATTTGACTCACTTCAATCATTCACTTTCAGAACATTACATGATGAAAAAGTACTGGCTGTAACTCATCTCAAGCAAAAGGAATTTTTTGGGGATTTAGACCTTTCCCAAGAACCATAATAAAGTAGCAATTACAGTTGACTAGTTTATTTTCACACTCATCGGTTAAAACACTTTGTAATCATCTAAGGCTTTTAACCTCCATCATTTTGAGTTGTTTGATAATAAGTACAAAGCCAATGTGACCTTACAAAGTCATCCTAATCCAAGTTTCCATGTCCCGTAAATTAACATGTGGAAGAACTAAATTTTGTCTGATGTTACGCCCTGTAGAAAAGGACATTCAACTCCAACAAGTTTATAAAAAGTACAGACACTTACCATCCCCGTTGCACTCATGTGTTGAAGAATCTTTGGATCTTGAACAATGACTTGCTGCTGGGGCGCTGTAAAACAACAGTTCACAAGTATCGATTCTGAGAGTCCATGATATTTGGATACATTTATTGAGAAAGGTGTTAATTATATCATTGTGACAACACAACAAGTAAAGCTGCATTATATTGGTAAATATATATTAAGATTAATAGTTTAAAATTGATATTAATCAAACCCTGGAATATACAATATTGTTTTATGTACATTCAATTTCAGAAGGTAACATCTCAAAAATCACATAAAGGTCAACAATTGTTCTCTTCAAAATTAAAAAAATAGAGAAAAAAATGACTTGTGTTGACAATAGAACAAGCATACAATGTAATGTTTTACCTAACATACGAAACGGATAGATACTGGTCTCCATTTATGTCAGCTCACGCAATAATTTCTCCCCATTTCAAGCATGTGGTTGTACATTTTACAGAGGTATCATTTCCTAGTTTAACAAAATGACTTCTAGAAAGTCTTTACGATTGGGTAATGGCGACCACAATGATTCTGTGGTTAACCTTGGGGGGCTTGTCATGAGGATGAGCGTGCTCCCCTGTATGTGGCTGCACTGACCTTGATGCTGATGCGTGGGCAGGATGACGGGCTGGGCCTGGGCCGTGGTCACCTGGGGGTTGTGGTGGATGTGTTGGACCTGCTGCTGCTGCTGGTGCTGAGCCTGGAGAGCCTGCTCCTCTGTGTGGAAGCCCTCCACTGCCTTAGACTGCTGCAGCTTGTTCTCCCAGAGCTACAACAGAAATGTTCAGTTACACTCATCAGGTCTATCATCCACTCCTGATTTATCCACTGCCAGTTTAACCCTTGTGCAACCCTAGCCACAGTGATTAAAAGTAGAAGAAAAATAGCCTAAATTGGGTTATAAAATAGTCACATGACCCAGGGCTGGTCATGTTAGAAAAAACCCCAAATCAGCTCGAATTTTTTTTAATTAGGGTAATTTTTAATCACTGTAGAGGGTCAATTTGACCCGAGGATGGCACAGGGGCTTTATATCAGGTCACTTAATAGCATTCACTCTTGGTGACATTTTGTTATCATGCCTTCAGTCATACATGTTTAATTACTTTTAAAAAGTATATTAGTGGTGACATTAGAAAATAAAGTATGAATTTGAAACATAAAGGAAGATAGTTATTCCCAGGGGAATATAACAGACAATAGAACATTCTCAACAAATAGAAAACATAACAGTGTTGGTATAATTTCTATTGAATACTTTTTAAAATAATCTTTATTTTTCTCCATAATAGTTTGTACGTAAATAAACTGGAATGCACATTGTGAAAATAACATTTGAAATGACTCCATAACCCACTTGGTCAAAATCATTTCATCTTTTCCCCACAGAGACAGGCTACAGAGAAATGTAAAAGAAAAAAAGGCAATTACCGTTTTGAGCTCCAAAAGCACTTGTTCGTCCACTCCCTCATCCAGAAACAGCTCTCGTACCTCATTGATGACATCTTCAATCACCGACTTGTACAACCTAGGCTGCACAAGGGGGAAAAAAAGAACTTGTCAGGAGAAGTGGAAATTGAACTAGGCTAAATCGGAACATAAGTTTAATAAAGAAACAAGCATACTTCACATAGAAAAGGCTTTATCCTAAATGTACTGACGCTTTCCTGTTATTAACAGCTCTATAAATCCCACTTAGTGATGTCACCACACTTGAAAAGCAAGTGATACAACTGAACACTTTAAATTCCATTTTGTTTCATTAAAATTTTACATAAATGATAGAAAATACATTGTTTTTAGAGTTTTACAGTCTTTCTCAAACTGTCATGAGATGTATTTGTCCCTGTATTTGGTATGTTTTTAGTATTGATAAATGCTTTGGCATCTTGTTTTGATACTAATCAAACTATTATTTCATAATTCATCATCCACTTTTTGTAATCTTTCGAACAGATGCATGTAATTATTTAGAGCTGAAAAGGGTGAATATTTTAATAATAAACAATCGATTATTGAAATAAATGTCAAGAAATGTAGTATTGAACAAATTGTTTTCAGACCACAGTTGTAGCAATATTTCCTACAGAATAACATGCATTGTGTAACAAGCTGATAAGTTTCATAGGACTATAGATTTATAGCTCTGATATTCAAACTAATTAATGGAAAGAATGATTGTCTAACAAAACAATTATCAAATCAATTACAGCTCTTTTTATCTTCTTTGTTTCGTTTATAATGGCTGTAAATAGCGATGGCAAACTACAGAGCGTGGGGGGGAAACTTGTGCAATCTGTGCGTTAGTAAAATAAACCGAGGCACTAAGCACCAGAATGTGAATAGACTGAAGAGACAATGCATTACGCCTTTACAAACAAAAACAAACAAGCGCCTGAGCCTTTATTTAGCCATGCCCAATACGCACAGACTGACCAGCTACAACCGTGTAATCCGCCGCTGCTTTTTAAGTAGGCCCACAGACTACACGTATGCCTATACGCATAATCTGCCAATAATTATGCATATATCACAACAGAGCAAAGCGACATCATCTCGATAGAAAAGAGCCTTGCGTCTGCTCCCATGACGCACGGATCAGCTCAGAACACCTCGGTCCTCCTCCTCTGTCGGACTCCGCCATTTAAAGCCGTGTGCAGTTTATAAGTAGAGCCGATGACGTAGCGCGGACTAGCACCTTCCCATCTCGGGCAAAGCTATATTAGAGAGGCAATATGGCCGTATAAAACCAGGCAGACCAAAAGAGGAGGTGCAGACGCGCGCAGAGGACAGCAAGGAAGCCATTTTACCGAGCGGGGGAACAGCGCGCCTCTCAGCCGCGCACAAAGACGCCTTTTTATCACGATTTGGGAGGACTATCTCACGTTTATACACGGTTGCGCACGAAGCCAGGACCTAGTGTGAAGTTATTGCGTGGGGAAAATGGCCAATGTTGTATGCGATCGGCAGATGTTTTGCTTTCTTTTTGGGGAGGGTTGCCCTGCGCTCTGCTGTGGAAATGGTGGACAATGATCAAGCAGATTGGGAAAGAAACTACTATGTTTTTTGTTATGATTAGTATTAAACGTATTTTTGTTTTGTTGTACCTACATGGGTAATGTAAGTGCTTTGCGAACGTCAGATGAGTCCAATGACAAAAGACTAGTCTGAATAAAGTGTCTGGGAACGGCATGAACTGTAATCCCATTGCTTAAAACGCCCTGAATAACTGCCTTTTATAGAAATAAGCAGCAAAGTAATGGCGTTTTTAGGCAGGAGTTAATGTTTTTTTTCCCTGAATGAAAGCCTCCAGTGTTAGTCCAAAGACCAGCCTATAGGGAACAAGAGCCATCTGAATCTCTGGAATGGCCAACAAGACTTGTTTATTAATGTTTGCAAAGGCATATTTACTCTCCAACATGTTTTCTCAAACTTTACCCCGTCCCTAGCACAGTCCTTAGAGATTGATCCTTACCACTGGGTTCGAGTTAGCCGAGCTCGCCATTATTTGCGTAGTGTCAAAACCACACACACGGAAATGGGCGAGAAATAAAAGCCAAAAATGAGCCAAAAACGAGTTAAAACAGCTGGGCTCGAGTCTCTAGAACAGCCGGCATCGCTTTCAGTCAATAAGACAGAGTTTTGACGGTGTTATGTAGAGTCCCGGGCTGCGCCTCGCCAGCCGCGCTCCGTCCGCCGTGGTGCTGCTTTATATATGAGCGAGCAGCTGCGAGTGCGCGAGACATAGGGCAGGCTGCACGCGGGCTCTCGCGAGAGCTCAGCAACAATAACCAAGCACCTGTGCGAGAGCATGATGGGAAATTGAGTTTTTTTTTTTTTTTTTACACGTAGACAGAGGGTGTAAAATGTACAATTATATTTAGATAAGATAAATTGTGTGCAGTTCAGATTCATAGCTTTTACTGCAATATTTTTTCCAGCACCATTTTTTTGGCCCATACAAACAGCTCCAGTATGAAAATCATAATCATAATAAATTTAATATTATAGCAAATCCCCATAACTGCAAGTATTATACATATTTAAACTGAAAAAATGCATAAATAAATAAAATCAAAACAATAATAATAAAAAAGTTGATTTACAAATGATTGATTACACATATTTTGTTATGCTTGTTCCAGCATTGACAAATCCGCAAGACATTAAAATATAGACAAAGAAAAACCTTTATACAGTGGCCTGGCTTCCCACAAATGGTTCCCTAAATTTCTCGTTTTCTTTTATTGCTTAATGTGATTGATTTTAGTAGTTTGCTATCTACTCAATTAGCTTTCAGCCGTGTGAAACAGTGCTCAGGGCTGTTTCATAATGTCTGTACCATTTAAGTAACAAGATGGAAGCAACACGATGTGGATTGATTTGTTCAGAAAATGTACAGCCTCCAATCAGTTGATATAAACTTATAAACGTTGTCAAAAATGGGGACGACTGTGATACGTTCTGTCAATAATATGTCAATGGTTTGGACAACTGGATTCAGAGGTCCTGGGTCATTGCAAAATACACGACGGAATCCAACATACAGTATTTTTCATATGTTGTTATTATCTCCATACAACCTACAGAAGAGAGGAAGCCACACATATAATTACATGTCTTTATTTTTATTTATTACTTTATTTATATTTATCATAAACAATTTAACATTTCCATTTGTGATACCACTTATATTTTACTTTTTATGTTATCTATACTTGCATGTCTTTCCTTTCTCCCTTAGGCAAATAAACTTCTTCCACCATGTGTGCTGTGGTATGTTGGTGTCCCTTGAGATGTTGTTTGGTGTGCCAAAATACCTAATTGGTCAAAATAGTGCAAAAAGAAAATAATGCAAGAAGATTATGCACTGTTAATAAGGGCTACAGTTTCATGGTTGTATCAGTTTCAGATGGTGTTGTGTCATGTGAATGTTTTCAGCAAGCTCAAAAAGAATGAAGAACACTGTTTTGAAATATGCATGAAATCAACCCGTCATGACCCCTGTGTGTAATTAAAGCCACAAGACTTCACTTAAACTGATGTTTTTGTGTCAAATGATTTGTGTGTTTAAAAAGTCAATATGTTTATTTCCCCAACAGACCTAATTTAAGTGATTAATGGATTAAATGTTTACAACACAAACATAACAGTGAGCCTATACATTCCAAAATAACTACTTTGAAAGATACGCATAAAACAAATAATATATAACAAGTGGATTCCTTGGCTTTTGTGGCTTTAGTTAGGCTCCATTTGATCTATATTGAGTGAATTAATGTTTGAATTTTGTATCTATATTATCCATAAATATCAATGCACACTTTCTCTTGCAGTAACATAATGTGTCCACTAGAGTGCGCTCAAACTGCATGACCAAACTCCCTGGAACAAGTCATTGCTTTGTGATGCCATTACACCCAGACGCCACCATCCATTCATCCTTTCACTTTACATGCAGCTATGCCAGCAGTTCATCTCAGCTGCTTCAAGTCTGAAAATGCCTTACTCTGTGTTTATTAGTTTTATGTGCCAAATCAAAAATTCACCTTGCCGACAGCCGGTGGACCATTCCCCAAAAACAATAAAGCTTTGCAATAAACTAGAGCTGACAGGGGAAGGTACCTTGACTCCGGTCTCCATGGAAACCTCCCTCTCTGGTCATTGGTGCTGTATGGATGATATAGACGGGCAAATGCATTGTTGTGTGTGCATCAATCTACTTAGCGCGGTGCTGCCAGTGGTGTGTGAATGTCACAACAGCTGAAACCATATAATTTGTCTCTCTGCAAGAAAATTAGGAGCTTCTCAAAACTAATGAGGAGGCGGTACTTTGGCAATTACTTGTCACTGATTCCTTTGTCAATTCAGATCGCAGAGAATAAAAAACATGTGATTTTGATAGATGGGAGCAGATGACTGAATTGTGATTACCATCCAGGCTACCAAACTGTTTTCTTCAGGTCATTTGAAACTATTTATTTTAAGGCGTGTTATTTATAATCTTTCATGTTATAACAATATGCAAGTACATTTGCAGACTCTTAAGTTGTTAAATTCCAAAGGCTCATCGCAATTAGTTATGGTCTAATTGAATAAATGCAATTTTAAAGGTATAAGGATTATATTCTAGGATAGACTATAGAGACCATTGGTCCTCCTAATTATCAATAATTCTGGTGATACGTTTTAGTCGGTGTTCCTTCTGGAGAGGGTGGTTCTTTCCTAAAATTCGGGAACATCATCCTATATACTTTTAATTCAAGAGAAAAAACATATTCAATAAGCTAAAATGAATGCATTTGTGGAGATTATGCATTTTGTATTTGATAGTAGTTGATTACAAACAGTCACATTTAGTTTTAGTTTGTGACCACCCTGATGTCAATAATTATAGGTGCATTATTGAAATAATAATGGTTTTTACGCAGCATCTTTGAGGCCTCAAAGATGCTTCATTTACTCCGTACAGGGTGGTTAACTATTTCTGTAGCCACAGATGCCCTGGGGCACACTGACAAAAGCAAGAATATTTTTCTTCCATTTTCCTACAAGATTGTGGGGAATGTAGGGGAAGCGTCTTGCCTTAGAACACAACACCAACAGGCCCCCATCACAGTACTAACCATGCCCTGCCCTGCTTAGCCACATTATTTCCTCAAAAAATGATCATCAGGCTATAGAATTTCAGGCACTTTCATAGTTTTAAAAGACGAAAAGGTTAATAGTTTCCACGGAAATTATGTTTAAACGCTTTTATAAAACAATTTGAGCAAAATAATCCCTATTATAGAAGAATTTTTAGAGGAAAGTTTTGGACTATTACAATATCGGTGCCAACCATGGAAATTTTGTTGATTTATGGTCATCTGCTTAAGAACGTCAGTCCTGATATCTGTGTGGGCCTTTCAGTTGATGTAATTACTTTGTGTGATCTTGGATATGACCTGTGTGATTTTAATGGTGATTTTGGTGTTTGTTTTATATGATGATTTGTGCTTGTGCTTTGTGTGGGGTGAACTGTGAAGCGCTTTTAGGAAATGCGCTCTATAAATATACATTTACTTACTGACTGATTTATTGTAATATTTTTAACATCATATCTGAACACATGCAAAATTGTCTTGTATAGTTCAGGATGAAATACCGTTAAATTACACAACTGAACAATTTGTGACAAGTTACCTGTGACTTTAGGAAACTTCTCACATATTCATAGGTATCTGTTTCAGCAGATACTGGAACCCAAAGTATCGACCATGAAAAGGTTGGATCGGTGCAGACCTGTTCTGGACCTTACCACAACATTGACAAACATGTGTTGCCAGAGCAAGTTACAGGTCAGATCTACGGATCCAATCCCACTCACTGTGATGTGGTCGCTGAGGATTCTATTCAGCACTGGTAAAGTGATGCATAATGTTAACATCCCAGTCAACGCAACACAATCACCATGGAGACAAGCAGTGGCAGACCCCACGTGAAAACTTTTATAGCACACCTTTTAAAATGGGCTTAATATACTTTGTGAGAAATGTAAAAATGCCATGAACGGTAATCATGAAAAGTAAAAGTTGTCCATTCCCACGCCGCCGTAATGAGTGCTGTGATGCCAACGATCTGGAGGACGCACTTTCTTCCCGCTGTGGCTGGTCGCTTAGCAACAGAGGAGCAGCTCCAGTTGTGTCGGAGGCGCTGCTCAGATTAAGTCTCTGCTTCAATTATGAATGGACTTCAGCGCCACACGCCTCCCAAACGCCACCAGTCGCAGTGACGAGGCAGCCACGAAGTCTGTGCCGAGGAAGGGCCATGCAAGAGGACTGACAAAGAGGACCATCTCCACAAGTTCCAATGTGCAGGACTTTTGCGGATATTAGGTCTCAAGTTAACACAAGAACTCCCAGAAATATGAGCTATCCCAGAGCCATCATGTTCACTACTTTCCCTCCAAACCAATGGAATTCTGAAACATTCAAGCACATTTTTTTTGTTTTTTTGCCAAGTGCTGACAGTACACAGTGTGTCACTATGGTAACCAGCACTTTCTCTTCTCTACTGGAAAACCAAGCTGAACCTGAACCTGAGCTAGATACAGTCCAGGACTAGGACCAGTTCAGGATCAGGGCCAGTCCAGGACCAGAACCAGTCCAGCACCAGTTCAGGACCAAGACCAGTGAAGGACCAGGACCAGGACAAGGACCAGTCCGGAACCAATACTGGTGCAGGACCAGAATAAGAACCAGTCCAGGACCAGGACATTGAAAAAAGGGCTTTTGTAATTTCTCATGTAAAATTATGCTCTTTGAGTAAAAAAAGAATTGAGTAAAAGTAATGTACACCTCCCTCATTACATAAATAATATTATAGTATATAGTAATAGTATAATATTTCTTTAGATTTTCATACTAAGGCGCCTCAACTGTGTCCTACCTTCAATGAAATGGTCCGATATCGCAATGTTATTGCTTTACTTGAAATGATACTCAGTTTGGTTTAAAAAAAAAAAATTGTTTTAAGTTATGTTTTACGCCGAGAAGTCTTGCCACTCATAAAACATGTAACCGGCAAGTAAAGTAAATGCTTCCAATGTACATGGAAAGTTTATTGGGAAACTGTATTATGCCTGGATATTTATCCATTTGTACATGCTCTTCAATGTCATTGTATTAGTAAACTACAATTCACATTGAAATGCAATATCCCTTGTGGATGAAAATTATACAAA
This sequence comes from Knipowitschia caucasica, assembly GCA_964034765.1. Taxonomy (NCBI): domain Eukaryota; kingdom Metazoa; phylum Chordata; class Actinopteri; order Gobiiformes; family Gobiidae; genus Knipowitschia; species Knipowitschia caucasica. The sequence goes on from OZ035839.1 coordinate 14,908,784, forward strand.
AAATATAATAAAAAAAAAGAAAAATAACAACTCACTCACAGAAACATTTTCAACATGTTTCAAACTACACAATGTAAAACACTCCCATATACTGTATGTCCATTTGAGATGAGACAACACACACCTGCTCCTCATGCAGTCGCAGTCCGGCTCATGGCCCCTGGGAAACCTGAGTTCCACTGTAATCACACACATATTGAACTTGAACGATTAAAGCACGTACATGAATAATTAAGTGGTGGATGCGACGTGGGCGCGGTGATAAGGCCCTGTTGATGGGAATATTTGAGGTTAATGATTGGGGTCAGACTTAAAGAGTCTCCAGTCTCACAAAGAGCACTTCACCACAATGAGCCGCGATGCAGAAGGGGAAAACAGCCGCCGATCTCTCTACTCACCGGAACGCTTTTCATGAATAAGATTGAGTTGATGCTTCTATTGGATGTTCTTTTGAAATGTGCATTAAGCGATGGCTGGTTGGGTGTAAGTGATCACTTCAAAACGTACCTCACGAACACCAAGGCTGCTTGAGTGTCTGAATGATGCTTTGAAAATCTTCTTTGCCATCAATACAGCTACTCCCTGACACACCATCGGATCGTTCCATTTCATAGACTGCTTTAAGTCTCAAAATAACTTACCCAGTGTTCATTAGTGTTATGTGACTAATAAAAACGAATCAATTGTCATGTGTTTTAAGCATTGAAAGGACTGGACTAAACAGGACTGTGATGATGATCCAGAACACTCAACATTCAAAAAAATGTCTGGAAATGTATCAACACTTATGGACATTGGTCATCTGCCCCTTATCGACTAATACCAATGTGTTTTCTGTTTTTTTTCTTGTGTTTGAACGGTTTGATTCTCCGATCTGTGTTGTCTGAACGGTTGTGTAAAGTCCTCCAAGATAACTACTGTTGTGATTTAGGGCTATAAAGAATACATTGAATTGAACTGAGTTATGAAAGCATGTCTAGTGTGAGCACCAAATATAGCAATACATTAGACAAGATTGTAGACAGACTGTTTCGTACTCTGTTGTCCCCTACAAGTGGGTCAGGAGAAGACGGTTATAAAACGACACACAATCGAGTTTTACAAAGTCACACGAGGGACAAACTTTTGCATAACGATAGCGTAACAAGCCGTGTAAACAGAGTGAAGCTCCATCTGTCAAAGTTTGGGCTTTTGCATGCGCTACTCTTTCCTGTTGTAATGTAGGCAAGGGAAGTTTATATGTATAGCACAATAGTCTTTTTCTATATTATTTATTATTATTAACCTTTATTTAACCAGGAAAGTCCCATTGAGATTAAAAACCTCTTTTTCAAGGGAGTCCTGGCCAAGAGGCAGCAAAATATACAGTTTAAGAATTACATACACATTACATACTCATTATAAAAAACATTTACAAGAGGTTGACTCAAGTGCTCTCACTTTGGACTTAAATTCGTTCAATGGAATAAGATCAGTTATTTTCCAGTCTTTTTGCAACGTGTTCCATGTAGAAGGAGCAGAGTGAACAAATGCCCTTTTTCCCAGTTCTGAACGGGCAAATGGAACAGTGAGCAACAAATGATCATTTGAACGCAAACTATAAGAGCCAACGCTCCTCCGTGAGATTAGGTTACAGATGTAAGAGGGCAGTAGACCAAGCATGGCTTTATAAATAAAAGTATACCAATGACTCTGCCTCCTGGAGGACAAAGAAGGCCATCCCACTCGAGAATACAGCTCACAATGATGGGTCAAGGCCCTACAGTTAGTAATGAACCTCAGAGAAGCATGATATACAGTGTCAATCTTGTGTAGACATTGAGCAGACGCGTTCATGTACAGCAGGTCTCCATAGTCTAAAATAGATACAAATGTTGCAGTGACAAGCTGCTTTTTTGCTTTAAAAGAAAAACAAAATTTATTTCGAAAGAAAAAGCCCAATTTGAGTTTAAGTTTTTTCACAAGATTGTCTATGTGGGGCTTGAAATTCAGGGAGTCATCAAGCAATATACCAAGGTATTTGTAAGTGTGAACCACCTCTATGACTTTTCCTTCAGAAGTGGACACTGAGGGGATCGTTTGAGAAACCTTCTTAGTATTTGAAAACAACATTAGTTTAGTCTTTTCAGCGTTGAGGACCAGTTTTAGCTGCAGAAGTGTGTGCTGGACCACATCAAAAGCTTTCTGCAGAGATTCTACAGCTTTAACAGGGTTAATTCCAAAACAGTAAATTATTGTGTCATCAGCGTAAAAATGCATATTAGCGTCAGACACATTTTGTGTCTGACGCTATATTGCTTATTTTGAGCAGAAACAAAACAACACGCATACTGCACTAATGTTAAGACCCAGATGTTGAATATTCAAGTATTTTTCCAAGTATTTTAAGGTATTATTCACAATTTCATAAATAATTTTCTTTTCAAACTTTCTACCCTGCTATATCCTTCTTTCACCTTTCGAAAATCAAGAACCCCAGTTTGAAAAGTACAAATCTACTTGAGTACACACCACTTTATATTTCTTGCAGTAAAATATACAGGCGTTTTTACATTCTTCTTTATTTTGCTAAAGATAGAGAATTAACACTTAGTTCCTATTATGCTTAAGTCAGATAATTTATACTTTATTGCTTCTTCCTTATCCTAAAGTTGGAATTTTTAGATTTTCTTCCTCACAATGCTAAAGCTAGAGATTGTATACTTGTTGCTTTTTTATGCTAAAGTCAGAGATTTTATTTTGGTATAGAGTCATAGTTCATCTTGTGTTAAGTGCTCCTCAATTCTACTTTTCTTGAAAATTCCCAAAAAATAACAGATCTTAAATTAATCTTATCTGAACAGCAGACACCTGAGCTGTTTCTTGATTACAATATTAGAATTCTGGCATTAACACATTCAGCGCAGACAGCTTGAACCCCAACGCACCTTCTCTGCTCATGCGGCGGCGCTGAAAAAAAAAAAAATCTATTGGAAGAAGTCATTTGTTGATGTACACTCCCACGTTACAACTGGCTCCTGTCACCAGCCTCATTACCATGGACTGGAACATGCTCGCCGCTCCCCCAGCAATACATCAACATGTCACGAAGAACAACCAGCCAAACTCATCTTCCGCAACTTGTATTTTTTATTATTGCAACCAACTGGAAGACAATACATCACATAAACATCATTGTAGTTTCTCAGAAAATGGAAAACAAAATAAAACAACATTTATATATTTTTTGCCACGGTATTGGACAACGTTGATATTTACATGTAGTGATGAGTAGGTTTTTTTGAAATCATTCTTTGGCAGCGTGATTGCACAAGAAGGAGAATCGGACATTTACCGGAGGAGAAAAAACAAACAAAAAAAACGTGAAATTAAATGAAAAATGGAAACACACCAGGGTGCACGCTGCATCACGTTCCACGATTGGTGATTGATTTGCGTTTTGACATCTCTAACCTATGGCTTTCCAATATTACTCAGACATATCCCAACATAGTGGCAGTTAAGACTTGTGTAATCAAATGAAACTGTGTGTGCATTTTTGTCTTTTCAAAATGGAAGATGCTACATTTTCAGTTTTGGACAGAATCTGGTGAGATTTTTCCCCAAGATTCTCCATCATTGTCTATAACTGAACAAAACTCCCAACAAAACGGCCAATACAATATCACCATTATGCTTTAACGATATAGAGGATTCCAAGTATTCCAAACTAGAAATACTAAGCTCATTCAGGTGCAATATTCTTGTATTGCACAGTTTAATAATGACATAATTCCAAAAGAGCCAAAAGGGTTCAATTGGGCTGGAGGGCGACGTTGCTGGTAACTATGGTGACCTAGTTTACAGCTAATCTCTGTGTAATTTCTGGGCCAATCCACAGGAGACAAAAACGGTCACAATGGTCTTTGTCAGTAAATTATTAGTACAGAATCAACTATGGTTATTATTTTCTCATTGAGGTGTTTAAAAGTGACAATATTCAACAATTTGCATGATTGGCCAATAGAAAATACATTGCATTGCATTATAAAAGTGCCTCAGACCTGTTTTTTGACCTTTTTAATTTTCTCCAAGTGCCTGAAAAATATGGTGTTTTTGTTCTGTTTTTAACTGTCCAAAAATGTCTGATAAAAACTGAAACTAAACTCAAAACTGAAACTGCTTCTTCCAATTGAGTTGTATTGGCACTTGCCCTCCAGCTCAAATATAATTCTACAACATGGTTATCTTCCATCAACAAAACATTTTCCATTTATTCCCATTTTTGCTCACTGAATAGCAAATCCCATCCATCCAGACACATGCACAGTTTCATTTGATTGCCAAAAGATCTCTGGAAAATACAAAAGAAAAAAAGTGCTTAATGTTCAAATGTCCTTTTAGAGCATTGTTGGCAGTAGGCAGGTTTGTAGAAACATAAAAAAAAAATAGTAACACTGTATTATTTCAGGCAGTGAAGTACGTCTACAGACCTATGTGCTGTTCCAGTCGGTGAGTCAGAAAAGGGGGAGGAAAATAGATTCTCCCAACACTGACATGCATGGTGCCGGCTGAACACAGTCCCTTTACAACTGGGGATCGTGACTATGAGAAAGCAGACAGGAGCTTGACCCAAAATAACGGGGGCTTTATGTTTGACAAGAGATGGACGCCACTAGGGCGACTTCTCCGGCGATGTTAGACCACAAAACCCACAGCCGTTTTGCAAGGGCTTTTTTTTTATGTTGCATGTTTACATCTGATTCAGTCCCAAAAAGTCGTTTTTTAGTCCGAGTTCTGTGCGGACAGCTTTCAAATCCACTACCGCATCTAACAGTATAGTCTGCTTTTACATTGGCACCCCAAACTTGGCATGACTATAGTGCTGTAGATGTACATATTCAAAAAGAAAATAATAAATCATGTTTTTTTCTATGAGTAATACCTTTCAATGAACAATGCAGACCTAATTTTGTCTCAATATAGACACAGTTTAGATTTCTTACCTGTTTAAGTCCTACTTTAGTTACTTATTTGACCCGATTGACATCCTCTGTAGGTGATGCAAGGTAAAATATGTTTAAGAGAGAAAAATTGAATACAAAATGTTTTTTTTAATGCATGCTACAGGTGGCAGAAAGTGTAACAGACGTGCATTTTGTTTGACAAGAATTGGAAATGCCTGTGTTTTTGTTTGTACCTTTCACATCAAAATTGCAATGAACAAAACCACTCAAATGAAAACGACAAAATATATTCGGATGGCAGATAAACGAAGATGGAATACAGGTTTTCATGTGTACATAAAGAGTTGCACCGTACTTATAAGGTTGAATGGAAATATTTCGATAATAACAGCCATACTGATGTAGCCTTGGTTTCATTACAGCGTCCTCTATTGATGCTAAACTATTCCTCACCTCAAAATATAAAAAAATCCCGTCTAATTTCTTCCTGACAGAAGCTTTTCCTACTTGCAAAGTCACTCCAAATCTCTGGCACAATTAATACTTTGACGAGTCTCCATTTTTAGCAATGCGCACTAACAACAATGGCACTTTCTGATCGCTTCTAATACGGAAATGGCAAAACGCTTTCATAATCGCTTTAGAAATTCAATCAAATAAGTGAGTGAGATCCACATGCACATTTAACAGGTTATAAAAAAAAAAAAAAAAAACCCGGAAACATTCAAATAAAATAAACGTATACAAAGCAAGCTCTGATTGTGTATTGAACCATATATACAGTACAGCGCTGAACGGTATGCAAGCCTGAAGTCCAAATGACTAGTTTGTAACAAAAACAAACATTATTTTTCTTCCCAAAAGCGATTATATGGAGAGGTTACTTTCCCACGTCCGTTCAATGCACATTTTTGACACAGAACAATGTCAATGGAGGAAGGGAAAAAGACACTAACTTTTCACGCACAGCGATAAAACTCAAAATGGCGGACAGGAATGGCGGGCAGGCAGGCAGGCACCATGTTAAAGGGTCTGTGTGGTATTGGACGCACACTTTTGGAAACGCACACGTGATTTCCGGAACACTGGGGTCAAAAAACACTGAAACATCTAAAGTCCACGGTACGGGCAGAAGAAGACGGAAGTCCACCACTTTAGTGAGGTGAATGAGCTGGACAGTGGAGGACCCTGGGCGACGCGGGCAGGAAAGCATAACGTAAGGGTAAGAAAGTGGAAGTGTCCCTGAAATGGGCTGTGTAGACAAAGATTACAAACTTTATTTAGGCAATTACATGTTTGCGATGAGAATAATGCTCAATCATTCATCATTTGTCTTATTGCCTGGGGTTTGGTTTCAGGTGACGTCACAAAAGAGATTTGGTCAACATGAAACATTTTTTGAGTTTTTGGACAAATATATTGAGTTTTAATTTGCATACCGATAACTATGTCTTTTTGAACACATTGTTAAGAAGGTTCAGACTCGATAAACAGTAAAAGCACTTGTAGAGCGCGGATAGGTGCATTTCACTACTTAAAAAAAGTTCTGGATTCAGATTACATCCAATACGTAATAACTCATTCCGTTTGGACATAACTACACTGTTTGGCACTAGATGAGGGGCATTTGTCTAATTAAAGTCTCGTAAAACTTCAATATAAAATCAAAAGCCTTTTTTGGAGCTTTCATACTTTAGTTATGACCCTAAACAACAAAGGGATTTTACTGTAAAAAAATTATGCACAATGTGATATATATGAAAAGTTAAAAACTGGAAGCCCATTACTTTAGCTTTTGAGGACTGCTTTTCTAAGTCTAAGGGAAGCCATGAAAACATGTTGTTAATACCTTTTTTTTTTTTTTTACTTTCCACTGCCTCATGATCATCTTTTAGCAGATGGACATTTATGGAAGTGTTGTTGAGGATCTTTGGTAGTGCACCAGTGATTGGAAGTTATCCGGAGGAAATTTTACTATGGAGAAAAAACCAAAATGCTACGTACTTCAAAAATCAAATCAAACCAATGCTTGCGTCTCTGTCACGTCACCCACGGCCCTCCGGCTGCAGACCCCCATAGCTCCTCCCTGAAAACTCCAGTCACCGCTCAGGGAAAAAAACTTAAAAAACATTAAAGATTCAAAGAAGAAAAACTCCATTATAATCACGCGTATAAGAACTGGCGGTTTTTCCTCTAGGATCAAAGTTTATATGAAAATAAGTCATGCTTCATGCTAAATACATTGTTTATCTTACATGATCTTTGAATAAAAAAGATTTGCTTTTTATCTTATTTACAAGCACCCATGCAATATAACTGAGAAAGTCCTGCAGGTCAAATTGCTTCAATTAAGAAAGGAAAAAATAAAATATTTTCTAAACTTTTTACAGAGTTGCCCACATTGGACAAATTGCTTATATCTTTATGAGAGTAGAGTGAGGAGAACAGACAACGGAAAGCCATGTAGATATTCTCTGTTAAAATGACCTGGAGGTGTGGAAGCTACAGTATTATACGTTATGTCTGGATTTGACACTGAGCAAGGAGAAGAAGAAAATGAAGCCGATATTGCCTCACACCCGGCACTATGCTATCGCTAACATGAGTTTTTTATTATATATTTTCTTAAATACTATGAGTGCTCTTGAAATAAACAATGGATGCTTTCATGGACCCTTTTACAAATGGCAACAATCCACACACCACAAGAGAACTGTAGGGTCAGAGAGTGTTTGGGCCTGCTCTGAATCTGTGTGTGTGTGTGTGTGTTGTCTTGTCTGATACCAGAGAGAGAGAACTGTAGGGTCAGAGAGTGTTTGGGCCTGCTCTGAATGTGTGTGTGTGTGTGTGTGTGTTGTCTTGTCTGATACCAGAGAGAGCGAACTGTAGGGTCAGAGAGTGTTTGGGCCTGCTCTGAATCTGTGTGTGTGTGTGTGTGTTGTCTTGTCTGATACCAGAGAGAGAGAACTGTAGGGTCAGAGAGTGTTTGGGCCTGCTCTGAATGTGTGTGTGTGTGTGTGTGTTGTCTTGTCTGATACCAGAGAGAGAGAACTGTAGGGTCAGAGAGTGTTTGGGCCTGCTCTGAATGTGTGTGTGTGTGTGTGTGTGTTGTCTTGTCTGATACCAGAGAGAGAGAACTGTAGGGTCAGAGAGTGTTTGGGCCTGCTCTGAATGTGTGTGTGTGTGTGTGTGTGTGTTGTCTTGTCTGATACCAGAGAGAGAGAACTGTAGGGTCAGAGAGTGTTTGGGCCTGCTCTGAATGTGTGTGTGTGTGTGTGTGTTGTCTTGTCTGATACCAGAGAGAGAGAACTGTAGGGTCAGAGAGTGTTTGGGCCTGCTCTGAATGTGTGTGTGTGTGTGTGTGTTGTCTTGTCTGATACCAGAGAGAGAGAACTGTAGGGTCAGAGAGTGTTTGGGCCTGCTCTGAATGTGTGTGTGTGTGTGTGTGTGTGTTGTCTTGTCTGATACCAGAGAGAGAGAACTGTAGGGTCAGAGAGTGTTTGGGCCTGCTCTGAATCTGTGTGTGTGTGTGTGTGTGTGTTGTCTTGTCTGATACCAGAGAGATTGTATTGTATTGTTTTGCGGTCTTGCTTTTGCATGGTTCTTTTTGACATTTTTGTTCCAAATCATTGTCTTTGTGTTATTTCTGTAAAATCTCGTTGAACTGATTTTGAAATAACATTTTGATTGACTGATAAAAGTTATGATACTTGGACTTTTCTCAACTTGGCACCCTGTTGCGTTGCCCAATTATTTACACAGCATGCCAATTTAATCCGTTGATCGCGAAATTCACCAGAAAAGACTTTGATGTGCCCACCTTTCTGCAGACATAAAGAGCAGTCGGAATTGTATATATTTTTTCTAAACATACTTTCTACATAGACTAAACATACATAACAATGAGTGTCATACATTCTCACTTTAAAAAGGATTGTGCGTTAAATACGTTATGCTGGTGCTTAAGACTTTCTATGACACCTTCAAATTGCAGTCATCATAAAAGCTGCAATTTTACTCTTCAAAATTTCACAAGTAAAACCTTTTGAAGACAACCCCAGGTTAGACCCGGTTGAAAAGATTTAAGGCCCCTTGTCATTGGTTTGAAGTTATGCCAAGGGGAGGGACTATTTGAATTATATTATTGTACATACTAGAAATTGAAATTAGTTTAAAACTGAAAGACAATTTAAGTGGCTTGACTTCTCCTTTAAGATAGATGAGTCAAAATCCACTGAAAACAAGCGCGCGCACACACACACACACACGCACACAACTTGTCCGAACTGTGAAAGGGTCCATGAAGTTAAGAAATGGCAGAAAATCATTGTAAGTGCATGAAGATAATATCATATAGGGGTTTTACAATTATTTTGACACTTAAGGTTCCCAGCTTTGTTCTACTATGCCTTTCGCTCGTTCTTCTTTTATTTTTTCAAAAATTGGCTACATGAAGCAACCTGGTCGCGTATCTTTGGCACAGTCTCGTAATTGTGCTCATGGTGTAGTAGGAGTAAGCGAATGAGCCGACAAGCGCGAGCGATACGAAGACGAATTCTGATCGGAGGACGAATATAACGTGGAAAAGAACATATAGACATTCAAATCACAGATGCTCGTCTCGCCGGCGTCACCGCAAGATTGCTACAGATCAACATACAGAAACAGATAAGACAAAACAGCCATGTTCTGTTCATATTACTCGCTTTAGTCCAAATTAGTGACCACTTTTGTATGGCTTTCATCCCCATTTAGATCAACAAAAACAACAAAGACGAATGAGAAGTATCCATTGATGTTAAGAGTTGTTGAACATGTAGGAAAACATAGATTTTTGATATTGCCACAAATAAGTAGGATTCACCTAATGCCCTGCAGATAAAGTTAGAGGGAGATGAGAAGTGTCCGTAGAATAATGCGATTACCTGTTGACCTATCATTATGCTGCTGACAGACCCTCGTGAAGCTCCAGGGTGGGATGTTGTGCCGCAAAAAGTACCGTTTGGACTGTTTGTTGGTGTATTATGGGAATGCTGGGTAATTAGATTTGAGAATTCAATTTGCATTACACAATATACTAGGAATGGCATTTTCTAAATCATGTAAAAAAGTCCTGCAGTCTGGAAGTGTACGAAAGTTCCTGTTCCAAATAGACTAGACCTGTTGCATTGATACATCCTACTACAAAGCTCAGATAGTTTGAGTAGCAGCCACTGCATTGAATCCAAATCCTAAATAATATGAATTTTGTCCACAAAAGTTCAAGCTTAAATTTGTAAACAATTATTAGTGTAGACCTTGTCAACCACTTATTGTTTTCTAAAGAGACAGGGCCATTCCGCTAATGGAAGAGGTGCCACTTTCATTTGTACTTAAAGACAAGCAAAACATTCTTCCTGCTGTCATCAAGTAAATAGAAAATAGTATGTGACTAGATTTTTGTTTCTCTGGATGTTTTTCTACAAGCCATTGATGGGCCAGTAGTTCTTGAAAAATATTCTGAAAGTACTTTTGTGTAAAAAAGACTTGGCTTATCTGGAAATATAACACATAATAGTGGACGCAGATAGACATTGCTAAGCTTTGTGCGCGTCAATGTTTTTAAGGATGTTGTGTGCCTTGTGTGTTTCTGTAATCTGGTCCACATTTCTGCACTTAAAACCAAATTTTGATGTGTAATATAGGTCTAAATGAGGAACAATAATATAAATCAACATGGCCGCTAATTAATGCAAAATGAATTCCATAAAATGTCATAAATCCATGTGTGTTGTTAGATTTAAATTCCCGTGTATGGCCAAACTCCTGCAAACATCCCACACTGGAGCGTCACAGGTGCTGCTGTATAGTGACCGGTGCGTGAGTTAGTTTCTAAGAGTCTCTTTCTGCTCTTTCTGCTCCTTCTGGCCTTTCGCCGCTCGGTTTGTGATGTTGTTGAGGCACGCACGGACTCCGGCCAGATGCAGCAGAGAGCCGGCCGCCTCCTTCATCTCCTCGTCGTCGCTCTCCGGTTTCTCCAGAGCAGCGGCTGCGCGTCTCTTCTTCAGGGGCAACGTGTCGCTAATGCCCCGCGCTCTGTTTTTGGTCCAGGTTAAACTGCTCCCAGCTAGCGTCCCGGCTCCCGCTGCTGCTATCGCTAAGGGGCCTGTGCTACTGTGGCGTCTCTGTCCGCGCAATGCATTCTGGGCCATGTGGGCCGTGCTCGTGATGTGTGAATCCAGGGGAACCTCGCGGGGCTCCTGTTTTATGTCCTCTTGGATCTCTACGGCGATGATGTCGTCGGATAGCGGGGAGGAAGTAGCTTCGGGCTCGGCGGGGGCTGTGCTGTAGGTGTGGTCTTCCTGGAGGTCCTCGGCGCAGGGGGGAGGGGAGTATCTCAGCGGGCTGTCCTGGCCTCGGCTCAGGTATTCTCCCAGGGATGATCTGTGGCACATGCATAAGCAGATGTTGTGAGAGAGGACACAGAACAGGGGTTAGCTAAGTACAATGTACGCCATTCATGAGCAATATTGAAATCTGGAAATACTCAGATAGACAAGAGTATGTGTACGAATCATGTTTTTTTGTGTTCAAGTGGTACTTGGAATGTTGGATTTGCTTTTTCCACTTAGAACCCTTCAGAAACATTGCAAGATACATGGAGGAGGGAATAAGCAGTGTGTCCTGATGACATGAAGAGGAAGCAACAATGGGATGGGGTGGTTGCTGCACGAGCTAAATGAAGCAAGTGGGCTTTTTATCAGCTCAGGTGAGTGGAAGTGCCAATATGGCTGATTAGAAGAGGCACATGTGTAGAGTAGAGGGAAGATGATAGTTAAGCAGGTGGGACAGTGTGCATTGGGTGATACCTTGAACAATGATTCATGGAAAATTACAAAATAATATCATTTGAAAGTAGAGGACTCAAAAGTGAGCTGCACCTCAGGCATAGTGTCAACAAACGCTAGATCTGTGAAAGTCTGTTATTATAAGACTGTTACGCGCCCAGCTATGGGATTGCGCGCACTCCTCCCCTCACTCTGACCTTTTCTGTGTGCAGGTTAGGATTGGTTGAGTGTCTGCGCTGGGACTTTAAGAGGGGCGTCCCAGGCAGCACTCTCGCTCTCTCCAATTGCAGACACCTGGACCTGTCCACAGGGTCTGGGCCTGCACTCCACGCCGCCAGCCACGCCACTCCACACTTTTACACTTGCACCATTTACACATAAGGTTATCACACTGACCCCAGCACATCCCAGACCATTTACACTGATTCCACATTATTGTTTAAATAAAACGGCCAGTGAGCCATCAAAAGTCTTTGCCGTGTTCTCCCTCCTTTTTGTTGCCTCCCCTTGAGCCAAGGGGAACGTAACAAAGACCTATAACATTACTTCTAACTAATGTCTTACCAAGACCCTCCAATATTTCAATGTGTATGTGTGTAGTCAGTGAGGCGTTTGAGTGTTTTCTTTAACAACTCAGAACATGAATACAACATTCAATGTCCACTGCAATGTTGCACTTATGTTGAGCCTATGCAAAAAATTGCACTATTGGTAGATGGATATGTTTTGATATGTTGTGATGTAAATGCATGCACATGTGTTTTGTGCACATGTGGGTCCCAGGCCTAAGGTGTTCCAGCTGTAAAGATCTCTAATTGTATGCTCAGCTCTCTTATATAGTGCTGTAAAAGCGACCAGGTGGCCTGTGCACGCTCCACTTCATGTCAGTGCGCATTTGGCTGCTCCAGTGATAATCTATCAGCCTAAAACACCCCCCGTGGCCCTGCTCATATTTGCGCTCAGATTAAAACCTTTTGGAAAAGCGCAGACTCATTTCATTAGTGCCACCTCTGCATTTCTCAGTGACACCGTGCATGGTGGGCAGCGTCACGCTCTTTGAGTGGTGTGACTGTCTCAGCACAAACAGGACCTTGCTTTAAAGTCAGAATGAGTGTGCAGTGAAGCCATTTAACCACTGTCCAGCTCACACTGGCCTACATTATCACAGATCCTCAGGACTCAGCTCTATTAGCAGCCGACACTTCTCTGAGTAAAGCCGAACAGGACAGGTTACTTCTGACAACCTATAAATCAAAGCTGCTTCAGCAGCCGCTCTGTCCCCTGGACATTTCTCCAAGTACAGAGTTTGCATATTAATATCTTATAAGCAAAACGTGCACCTCTTATGGTGATCAAATATTCACTGCATACCTTTAGAGAGTCTTTGAGTATGTTTAATTCATTATGTGGAGCCGACCATAGTGGTGTTCCTTATGATGGATGTGCATGTCCTCACATGTTCGGAAAGTTGTTTGAATCATGAGCCTCTCCCTATAATAAAAACCTGAGAAGGTTATATAAACACACCTGAATGACGTCTTATAAACAAATAAAAGCTACAATTAAACTGTTAGTAAGGTTGTAACAAGTGCAAGAATGTCTGTTTGTTTTGGTTCTTGGAAAGATGTTTAAACAACGATCTTCTGTAACGTGCGCCGTACACCTGAGGACAAACAACAGGCTGACACGCCAGTGTGGTCTCCACAGTGGTGTCTGGGACGTAGTCTGTGTGGTATTTCACAGCTGTGGTCTCATCATCATAAATGTGTCTATGATTCTCATACTCATGCCCTGATCTCCTGGGGAGGAGCTGACCCACCTGATGGCAGAGGTCCTGCTGCCCACTGGGCTGATGGGCAGAGGTCTGATCACAGGGAACAGTGCCTGGCTTCTTACTCGGGCTCCATTTTGGATCACACCTCGAGGAACTGCGGAAAAACGAAGAAGACATTTAAGGATAACACAAATGCACCATCAAGTCACATGATGCGGAAAGCCTTCCAAAGGGTCCCAAACAGGACTGCAGCAGAGCAGACGGCCGCCGCAGCTCAATGCACACTCACTGCCTGTTGGAGGGGCCAACAGGGCAGTATTGATGAGCGCGCCCTGGTTAAATTGAGCGGGAAAGCGTCATAACCGAGTTAGGAGCGCTGCGAATCATTCAATTACCAACGACCGCTGGGCCAGACTAAATTTGGTCTGTCTGAAACTATGGGCTCCCAGCTGCACCCTACATAGACCACCATACCATCATTGAGCCATTCATCAGTCATTACAACACTGTTCCGCTCTGCACCTGAGTCAAGCAGCACTATAATCAAGGAAAAATGGAAAACGGATGATAAATTCACTTACTGAGACTATTTAATTCATCATTTCAGGTTTGAGATGGTCAAAAAATATCTTGAGTAGATAATATACTGTATATGGTAAAAGGCCACCACCAGAGAGGAGTTGAATAGAAAACACCATTTCACCTGAGAAAATACCTGAAGTAATTAAAGGGCAATACTTTTGTTTTGAAAGGCAGAACATTTCTCTGTGCGTGATATCATAGTGGTACAGTGACATCATAACTTTACAGGACTGAGACAGGAGCTTTTAGACAGACGGGGTGGAGTTACAAGTTCTTGATATAACCATGGATGTAGATAAAAATAACTCTCGATCGGTTTTAGATGAGGGACCAATGTTGAACACTCGGTGCAAAGTTCAAAAAGTGAATTCAGCAAAATATCTATCTTTCTAATATATTTGCAAATGTAATGGTACTACTCAGGTTCAGTCACTGATACTTTTTCTGCCATAAGTGAGTTTAATTTTATTTTGGCGGGCCCTCACAATAAAATAAACAACATTATATAGTACCATACAACACTGCATCATCATTTTTAAAGTCTGTAAATGTAAGACACGGTTATGTATGTATCTATCTACATTAGAATCTGTTTAAATGAATATATCCTCAGCCTGCCCAGGGACTACAGGTGGAAATTAGCATCTTTGCTATAGCCTGATACAATACATCTCTACTTTGTCTTAATGTTTAATTGTACACTGTCCCTGCTCAAATACATACCATACCATACCATACTCTTATCTTATCAATATGAATTAAATGTGCATTGCAAAGGCCTGACAAAACAAGCGCTGAATCAACCAGTGCCCCCAGAACAACACCTCCTATTGGACCACTGCGAAGTAACTAAATTTTTTCTCATATTTGGCTACTATACAATGACATATCTTTACATTGGCACATGAGCGAGAACATAGAACACAATCCATGGAGAAAACAGAACCCAGAAGAGATGGGTAATATTTCTGGGGGCAATAAAGTGTTGAAACTGAAGCTACAATATCACATCTTTCCTCTTTTTTTTACAAGCCTCAAAGGAGGGAGAATTGATTAGTATTTTAATAGAAAAAAATATTCCTCCAAGTAATAAAAAAGTCGACTTTAAATGATGGGAATGAATGTAAGAAACTTTTTAATGTATTTCTGCTCAGAGTTTGGAGATAATGACGGCGACAGCTCTGCAATGTCACCTTCAGATAAAGGCTTTAGGAAGGTAGGCTCTGATTATTAAGCTGTTTATTTGTATTTTAATAGAGAAAAATAACTTCAATCTTATGTGCGGCGGACTGCATAAATACTTTTCTCAGATGTTATTAGCGCAAACACTATGTACAGGAAAGCTGAATTTGTGTGTTAGCTGTCTGAACATTTAGTGCATACTGGGTCCGAGAAATAAGATAGAGAAGTAATGGGAAATGATAGGTGGATATTACCATTGTGTTTACATGCACCTCACATCTAAAAATGCAAGCTGTGAGTATAACCGCGGTCTTCATGTGTCAACGTTAATCTTATACTGTGTCTGTGGACCTAGCGGTAACATCAATCAGAATATTGATTTTTGTTGTTCATGTAAATGTGTTTTTTTCAGAAGGAAGAGAGAAGCCATTGAACAGCCAGTGGTTCTGACTATAGGGATACCGATCTTGCCGTTAAATATCTACTGATACCCGATGTGAACTAACTCTTGCTTCTCGCGCTTCTGGGTTGCTGGGTTCGAACCTCGGTCAGAATCTTTTTGAAGTTTGTATGTTCTATCTGTGTCTGCGCAGGTTTGCTCCAGGTGCTCTGGTTTCACCTACCACTAAAGACATGTAAAATGCTGCAGCTCAATGTGGCCGCGGCTCCTAACAGAATCAATTCAACTTTATTACAGACTATGGTTCCAATTTAAAACCTACAGACAGACAAGACAAAAGAAAACAACAAACAGTTATGAGATTCAAAAGACAGCCATTGAAGGATGGGTCCAAATAAGAAGAAAAAAGTGTAAAAAAAACCTGTGAAAATAGCACATTTCCCACTCAAATCACAGATAACTTGTCTCAAAATTGTCCAGTTGTGCCTTTTATCTGTTATTGCTTGATAAATGATGGCACATTCATCAAGCAAGTAAAGACAGAACAACTTTGCATGACATTCATCCACTAAATAGGCTTTATACATCAAGTTAAAGCCTTCAATACTTCACTCTGTATATATTCTTTATTTCTTTCCCAAATAGTGGTTTTATAAATGTGTAATTTACTGGTGGTTGTAGAGGTTGTGGCAACAGATTGACTGCCACATGTCCATCACCAAGCCTCAAGGCAACTATGGCAGGTTCCAAACATCACTCATGACTGAATAAAATATTGCTTACTGAACCACTTGTACGTGTGTACAATTGTGATAATTTAGAGTAGTATAGTGAGGCAGTGATGCTGTCCCCCGGTATAGCTCTGTCTGATTTTGTTTAGATTTATTTGTATGTATAGTATTGTTGTAGAAATCTAACTGGGATTATAAATCAATTTAACTTAAGAATGAATCTAATGATGAATTAGGATATCTGGGACAAAGTTCAAAGCTAGTCAATCTGTTCAAGCTAACTAAACTGTTGTTCTGTAGAGACGCGAGGCCAATGACGGGGTGGAGGCAGATACTAGCTTGATATCAGGGGCAAGAAGAGCATGCTCACCGGTCATACTGACCATTCTTCCTAATATCAGAGTAATATCAGAAGAGAGGGGGGTTTGGGCTACGGCTACCACTTAATCTCGGACTCAGAGACGCCATAGATAGACTCTTCTGTTTGTTCCATCCTATAAATATGAGAGAGAGTAAGCACTATTCAGCAGATCTACCCGGGACCTGCCACGCGGTTACACGGTTGTATTTCCTGTATATGTATACATTTACTGAGATAATAAACCACACTTTGATTTGAATTACAGCTCTTGTTGTTTATTTTATATTTAATATTGTGTATTTCACTCCTTAGAAATTCAAAACAGTATGTATGTCTTGTATTTGTGTATAGTGGTATGTAGAATAGTCTATAGTATGTTATGTAGTCTATATAGTCGTCTATATCGTCTTTGTCTTGTAGTAGATACTGTCTATGTATAGTATCTACTGTCTGTGTACAGTATCCACCACTGTCAGATTGTACTGTACAATAAGTCACTTTAAGTCACGCACTAGGACTGAAAAAACAGCACTGCTACTGCCACTTTTTTATTGTACATAACTATATCCTGCACAGTAGGATTTTTATGTTTTAGTTTTTATGAGTTCAAATGCATTACCCATACTTATACCTTACAGTGATGTAATTTGCACACAGCTACTTCACAACCATACATGCAGGCATATTATAACATTTTTTTTTTCTTTTTTCCCCAAGGGGGACAGCGGGACCCTAAACAAAGCGCCCTGGCTCTTCTTTAGCTTCAGAGAGCTAGATTCACCTTTTGCCGACACCCACAGAGCCTGGATAATGGACCAGCTTTCTGACAAATCCTGCGATGGGCCACCAAAAGCCAGGTTCTGAAATCCACAGGGAACGCTCGAAAATCTGTGTTTACCGCCGTCTGGAGATCTGATCTAACAACATCCGTGTGTTCTTCCTGATCCTCGAGACACTTTACCTACTGCTGAATATTGCCTCACTGAAGGGATTTCTTTAGTGCCAAATGTGAGAAATGTGGAACTCGCGATGGGACAAGGCAAAATAAAAATGTGACATGTATTCAACAAGGATTTGCATATGCCATCAAGGTCATCGCGAAGGTTTTTTTTAACAAGATGACGGCAAGAAAAACAGGATGAGAAGGGTGGTGGCGAGGCTAACCGCCCACATAACGGAATAGCAAAGGTTACCAAAACATGTATTCAAATCCCTTGGGTCACTTTGCATAACAATAATGCTGGCCCAAAGTCGCATAATGCTTTTTAATGCATAATTTATTGAAGGAATGCCATTTGATTCGTTTTCCATTTTGTATATAATCTATTATCCTATAAAAAGAGGGTGCAGCTTGTGACTCGACTAAAACTTATTTGGACACTAAACGCACATTTCTGGAGGTGGAAAATCCCCCGCAGCGCTCCATCGAAAGTTGAAATCATATTGTGAAGCATATTAGCGTGTAAATATATAAATATATATAAAAGTTCAAGAGAGATGAGTTCTGCAGGATTGTGGTGGCAACAGCATCAAAAATTGGCAAAAATGATTATTTTATTGAGTGAATTGTTTTTTTTTCTCCTCTCTTCATATAAATATTTATCTATATTTTTACACATTATATTGTTCCATAATATGCTAAATTAAAAGAGAATTTTTGCTTCTAGTCGCCTTTGACTCTGAAGTGGTAAACGCTTCTAAGATAAGATAAGATAAACCTTTATTAGTCTCACAGTGGAGAAATGTCAGTGTCATCGTTGCGCACATTACAGCAGAGAAAGGAAATAAGAGCACTCAGATTTGCACACATCGAATTGAGTCTATTATTTAAGATAATAGACAGCAAAATTACAAGATAAAAATAAAATAAAATGAGATAAACTCTGGGCTATAATTGCACTTGGTTCGGAAGTATTTACAGATGTCTATTTTATACATTAGCAGCGGAGAATATGAGCAGAATAAACATCAGAAACAATATCAACAGGTAAAGTGACTTGAATGGGAGAATTATCAGATGGATATGAATAAAACAGTAAAATATCAACAGGTAAAGTGACTGGTGAAAGACAGAAATATCAGATATGTAATAATGCAGTAGTACTGAAAACAGGTAAAGTGACTCCGTAACTTTTCCTGTCACAATTTTGTGCATAAGAAATGTAGGTTAAGCGCACAATCTACAGCCCCCCCTCCATCTGCCAATGGAAACAGACACACTTTGCTCTTGATCATATCTTAAGTTGTTAGACAGTTGCTATGACATAACATGGTACATACTAACTTCTGCCCATGGATCTCTAATCAACTTCATTCATAAAGACACCAAATGTCACCAAATGCGCAGAACACTAACACGCTCACACTTCAATGCAGTCCCAAGTGAACCAGAGCTCACTTTAGGTAAACTAATCAAGGAAACAAAGCTGAGATGTGAAACCGCCAAACAAGCTCCGCCAGTAGTCCATCTCCACAAATGAATCATTATTGCCGTAATTGGTTAACTTAAAGTGGTCACTTGGGACTGAAGTGTGAACCAACAGGTAGTCCACGTCTTTAGGAACAGGAGTTTTTGTGGTTTCTGATTAAACAAAAAACAATAATAACATTAGCATGGATCTAAAAACAACCCAGGCATGCTTTTGATGAGAGTTTATAGTTTCAACAATGCAAATCTGGTTAGTAAAAGTCACTTATTACTCACCAGCTATAATCTAAGTACAAAACAAGGCGGACTGATTGGAGAAGTAATGGTGTTTGACTCAACAATAGCCGTCTCTCAAACAGTACAGGCTACAGCCCTGTTGACCTTGTATCGGGGCTGTGCGTAAGCGTGTTAGTCTAGCAGCCATGTGGAAGTCATTTAACAGGAGTTCAACAGGGAGGAAGGGTGAGCAGGCCATGTCCAATTTCTGTTCCCTCTTTGACTCCTTGACTCTCGTTGTGAATCCCGACCACTGAAAAGAGCTTGCAAAACTATTTCCAATTGGGAATACCGTCTATGCTGTGGAATTAAGCAGGCATGGGTATACAGTAAATTGGATGCAGCCATGAAGATGAGAGGTTGGCTTAGGACCAAAGGACTAGACAGGACACATTTTACTATTCAGGAAATGCAGCCAGACGTCTCCAAACTTTTTTCCACTTTCTTTTGTGTTGTCTTCTTGTCATGAACTATGCCTGAAGGGCTGTCCCGAGTCCCGTACCTTTGACTAATATTGTTTTATTTATTTCAAAGATATTCACCTTAGCTTCTGTCCTTCTGAGACCATTGTAACTTGAATAGCAATAGAGCAAAGTCGAGCTAAAAGTTGCACTCAAAATAAGTGAGAAGGTGCAAAACTGACTTTTAAAATCTTTTAAGCACGTTAGAGAATTGTAATTTTTTTCACATGTGTGCCCTTTGGTACTCTACTATCACTCAATATCTGACTTCAGCATTTTTGAAGCAGACATGGTCCAGTTAAAGCGAACCAGAAGTGTGAATGTGCACTATTCTACCGGCAAAGCAGCAGGTCAAACTGGAATTATTCTAGACCCCAATCTCACAAATAAAATCCTAAAAAAAGGAGCTTATATTTGTATTTCCTTGTGGCTAATACTTCGGTGTGAAATCTCAGCAGGGCCCCGTGTTTCTCTCATGGGCTGGTCGTGGTTTGCAGCATATGCCTCCTCACTCCTGTGGAGACCGTATGAGTCACTTGTACACAGGGCGCCAAAGAGCCACCGCCACAGGATGAGGTGGGATTAAAGGCAAACACAAGGGATGCTGGGAAATATAAACTTTAAGAAGAAGGACAAGAAGATGTTGAGACGGTAGAGTTCTGTGGCTATAGTAGTGACTTGAGTAAGCAGGCTGTATGACATGTCACTTCACAAAAAAATGCTTTGTGCTTATTGACAATATAGTTATTTGAATTGTTTTGTAAATGGTTTACAATATTAACATTTCTTCCTACACACTATTTAAACCTCCTGCTTTTCCCTGAAGAAGGCGCCATGCAGTCTTAGGGTCCTGATCAATACGATTTTTGATAACAAAAGAAACAAAATTCACATCCGTTATCCAAAAATACATTAGTACAGGCTATATATATAGGCTATTATCCAAAAATACATTTTGGATAATAATACAGCACAACATTTGTAAAAAATAATCCAAATTTGAATTTTTTGTACAGCGGTTTATCTTATATTCACTAGAGTTACCTACAGACATCCCCCATCATCCACCAGAGTCATTGGGAATCGATGGACTCTTTGGGCTAAGTTCTGATTGGTGGAGTCAGGGTGGTCCCATCTGTTACATCTGTGGATCAGCTTTTCGCAGCCCAAAAATACATGCAAACATGATACCAACAAGTGCCATACTAGACACACTTTTTTCTTCTTAGATATATACATAGAATATAAGTATAAAACTACAAATGCAAAAAAGGCCTGGGGTTATCTTTAATTCACAGATACAGATATTTTGTCAAACATCTAATCACAATTCATATAAAAAAAAAAAAAAGTAAATAAACAAAAAAAATAGAATAAAAGAGCTATGGATTTAAACAGGGACACAGGTACCCCAGCTCTAGCACTTTCAGTAGTATATTTCTCCTTAGAGACGTCTATTCACCAAACAACACTCCAAATGATTAGTGGCTGAACGGGAGGAAGGCAAAGGTTTCACAGGAACACAGCCTTCATGACAAACGACAAACATATCTTTCATAATTCATTTTGTCGCCATGGCAAATGAGAGAGAGCCTTGTTCGGGGTGGGGGCACCTTTCTCCCCGTCCTGTGACAACTGGTTCCTTTTAATGAGCTTGTGGTTCCTGGGGCAAATTAAATCTCGTCTCATAACACCGGTCGTAAATTTGAGCGCGTGGGTCGAGATTTAAAACCAAGGAGGAGGCGAGCGAAAAGGGGAGGCTGATATTGTCGCTACAGCGTTCACAGCGCTTTATGGAATTTGCACCTGGAAAATGGTTTCCCCGAAGACAAAGGCAAGTGTAAAGAAAGGTTATGGTGCTGTGCGGGCTATTGACAGTGTTTATAATGGAGTAAACGGAAATGAACAGGGAGAATGCAGGCAGAATTGATGTAGTTTTAAGCCAAAATGAAAAGAAAAAGGCCGCTTCACACAGGGCCAGCTCTATATCCGATAAATGGACTAATAAGCTGCATTGGGTCATCATCCTGCCATTTGGTTGGTGAATGCTGGTAAGAAGGTCCTGGGTTTGAATCCCGGTCAGACCATCTGAGTGGAGTTTAAATGTTCAGCCCAACCACTAAAAACATGTACAATGATGTCCTCTCAGGAGAAAAATAATTTAAAATCTCATTGGGAGTCCCCTGGTTAAATAAAGATCAAAACAATGAATACAACTTGTAAACTGGATAACTTTAAAACTAAAACATTTATCTTTTTTTATTGTTGTGCAGGACTTGGTTGTCTTTTCTTTTTTGGCATCATTTACTTTTAATCAACCAAAAAACCCCATAGAGATTCAGAATATTCTAAAAAGAATCAACAGATGTCACCAAACGTATTAAAGTCATAATGGATTCTATTATTTGTTATACAATCTTGTATTCAAAGGGAAAAAAAGAAGAAAAGTTTAAAAACTGTATAAAGTTGACTTAACTACAGAGGGTTTCCTTTATCCTTTACACACTCGCAGACAAAATCATAATTTATTTTTCAATTTGCAAACATTTATCCAATTTGACAAACCCCCATGCCTCAATGATTTAACACATTTTGTTTAGGGCTCCCTGAAAACTACAACAAAGGACACTAAAATCCCCACAAACTCTGTCAGCTGAGGTCGAGCTGTTTTAGTTTATATTGAGTTCTATGGGAAACATTTCTGGGTCGCCCAAGTGAATTTAGTCTTATTCAGTCTGCAGTACCGCGAGAATCCCCCAAGTACACATATGACACAAAAGACAATATTTTCAAGATTACATTTATTGTGCCGAACAGAATGTGGTTGGGATTTGGCGCTTAGACCCCGGCAGAGTACTGCACGATTGCAGAAGGGTAAAGAGATTATGAGATGAAATCCCCCGAGGCCTAGACCCTGGTGGTGTTAGCTGGAGAGGGATGAAGGAGCTGGACTAGAACAAGGCAGAAATGGGGAGGAGGAGGGTAGCAGCATGAACGAAGCTGCTGCTTGGATGAGCTTCTGCGTGATATGAAGCTGATGCGGGCAGTGCTTGATTGCTGCAGGTGAGGATGTGCGTGAGGCGCTGAGCAGCTGAGTATGATTGACTGATTGCTGTTGCTGTGGGCAACAGCAGAAGAACTGAGCTCTCAGAGCGGGGTTCTCAGGTCTTCCACTCTGAATTTCCGCTTAAGCTTCATATTATAAATCCATGCCCCTGTGTCTTCTTTAGTTGTACTTCCTGTTGTCTGAGTACCTGCCCTGCCCTCATGTGTATCACATTAGTCTAGTATTTAAACTTATATGTCGTCCTTCAGGGACGAAAGTAACTCAGTTGGTAGAGCATTGGCCTTTGAGTCTGAAGGTCGTGGGTTCAAGCCCACCACGAGACCTTCTCCACCGACTCCCACTGATATCTGCTGTTGTTGTGTCCTTGGGCAAGACACTTAACCCCACTTTGCCTGAACTCCTGCTGATAGACCAAGGCTATGCCTTAGAGCAGCTGTCCTCCTGTGGACTCACCACTTGCAGGAGGATCAGAGAGGGGCTGTTGCTATGTGAACTGGGTGGCATCTCTGGCCACCCCCCACCCAGAACTGGATTAAGGGGTAGAAAATGGATGGATGTCGTCCTTCAATTCCTGTTCCGTCATTGTCATTCCAGTATTTGTTATCGACCCGTTTGGTTACCTTTTTGTGTTGTTTTCCATAATTTTTGCTTGGGTTCTTTCCTTTTTCCCACGTGACAGTATGTGCTTATAAAGTGTATCTTTTATGGTATAGAAAATAATTGGAAAGTCTTATAGGTCATGAGAATTTTTCACTGTTCCGATTCAACAGCTGTTGTTGTTTGAAGCCCAATTTCAGCTTTATTTTCACTGAACAATAAATCATAAAGTTTGCTGTTCTTTGCATATAAATTCAGACTGTGTAGCATCTGGTTGTGTTATTTTTTCTTCTTTCAAAAGGACCAAGAAGCTGATTAATGTAAGAATGGTGCACCTTTGCAAATGTCGACAAAACACAAAAATACATAGAAAAGCACAAAACTTCTGGGTCGTATTCGTAAGCACTGGAGCCTTGAGCTGCTCTGTTCATTTCACAAGTGATCGTTTGCTCAATGACCCAAATCAATTCAATCAGCGCGTCTCTTTCCTTTCCTTTATACGCTGCAATTAAACATTTAACGCATTTGACTTGTTCCTTTCTTTGCTGACAGAATAATACAAGCTTCTTAAAACAACACAGACAGACCAGCTTTGAACCTTCAAGACAGACAGGGAAGTATATGCATTTTTAAACTAATTTAGATTTTAAAAGTAACATATAATAATCACAATATTTCATTATTTTTATTGATTGTTTTTTGCAGCTGGATTGCCCCGAAAAGCAGAGAAAGAAAAGGGAACTTGTTTGCATCCTAAATTCTTGAGCTTTTGCATGTAATCATTGCAACATACAGAGATGGCTTCCTGGAGTGACAGGTTAAGATTTAAGGTATTCATAGTGTCTTTCACAATACATTACATTCATTACACATGAATGTAATGTCAGCAGAAAAAGGTGACATCACACCAAAGTGCCAAAAAATAACTGGAAAACAACATGAATTGGGCCAAATGTACATTCCTTTGAAGAAATCTTTAAACAATTCTTAAAATAGGATTTTCCAATGAGACAGGCAAAACATTCCAGAAAATTCTCCATTAGAATGAGAAATACATTGCAACTGCATATGAAATAAGACCTGTATGACTCATAAAATATTTCAAAACATACTAGCTATATTATTTATTAAAGGTGATGACAGTCACTTCAATTGTATTTGACTTCTCACAATAATGTATAATGCTGATATTGTAACATCATAATTAAGTTTCTTTTAAAAAATAATATACTAAATAATGTTCCCCCTTTTGGCAAAACCTTGACGAGTAAGATATGGTGGAGGATAAAAGTTTTACTAATGTCAAGGATTTGATTTGATTTCATCCAATCAGGAAGATGAGGGGTGAAGATGGGAGGGTCAAACATTCTCTCTTAAATTTTTTAAAAAGTAAACTGATATTCACTAAACATTTCTAAAATACAAAAGGTACATTTTACATATTTCAAGCATTTATTTACTATTTTTTTGTCATTTTTGGAGCGTGAAGTTCGTGATCAGCGAAAGACGTCATCATTCGCAAATCACTGATCAAGATAAGAAATAAAGCGTGCAATGAGAGTAATGACGGTTGAGCGGTTGAGCCATGGGGAAACATCTCAGGTGTAAGAGAACATAAATAAGCCAAACATGCATTTATCCCTTTATAATGTGTAAATGACAATTATCAAATGTTATGTCAAATGTTACATATTGTGTGGGGTTGGATTATTTCCATCATCCAAAAACAGTTCATCGAGATTAGTTGTGACAGCAACATTTTTAGGAACAGGTAAAACGCTAAAGAGAAAACAAGAAAAAGTCCAGCTCTAAAAAACCCTACTTTTGTTTTGAGCCCCTCGTGGACTGTGACACCGCATTACCATAAACTATCCCCGCTTTGGCGCCGATCGTGCGGGGCGGCGGAGGTGGGTTGGGTTAAGGACACAGCTGCTCGCTTTTGTCCTTGCGCGAGGCGTTCGGGGCCACTGGGAAAGACAGATTTCAGCCTGCATCAGCTCGGCGCGGGAAGAGGCAGGTCTGAAAGCTCTGGGAACAAGAGCTGGGGAAGTAATAATGGAACAGAAAAGGCACTCAAACTCGTTCACCTCCGCCACGCTCTACCCTCGTGCCTTTGCCCCGGGCGCGCTGTCACAACTTCGCTGCTAAGCAAATATTTTTCCTCTACTATTTGGCAGTGTCGCTTTCAAATGCGCTTACAGAAGTTGGGGTTCTCCGCGGGAGGTCTACCGATGGATGATGTAAGCGGGTGGCACTGATGGTGAAGGTGCTGTGCTTCTTGATATAACGCTGCAGAAAAAAGACCAGATAAATCCATTCAAGTCTTTGGCTGATGATGGTTTGATGTGAGGCAATCCTGAAATATATGCCAAATTATCCAGCTATGATTTTTTTTTCTACTCCAGTTGGGTGGGAACAAGGAGAGCTTCTATTTCCACCAAAAAGGAAGTCCAAAAGGTTTAGAATAGATTTGAACTTATTACGCTCTCTTTGGAACATTGCTAGAATTCATCTGGTTGATTTTTTTGGCAGAGATTTCCATTATATCTCAAACAAAGAAAGGGAAACATGAAGTGATTGACTCAAATAACTCTTTCTTCAAGTTTTTGTGTAAAATATTTTCCCACAAAAGGCTGCGTTCACAATTCATGCAGACTAAGAAAAAGTAATTCGCCAATCTCTGAAAAAGCTGGGTTTCTTCACCAACTGTAATTGTCTGCGTCATTGCTCTTCAACTTCATCTATGTAAAAAGTTGATACAGTCCTTGATTCTTGCATGATGGCTCCAGAAAAAGATGCAAAGGACAGTCACCAGGGGTAGTGAAAGGTTATGTAGAATCTTTGCGAGAAATGTATGTACAAGCGAAAAACAAACCTTCCATAAACTTGTGCCATTCTGTTTTTTCTTGGCACTGATCAAAAGCTCCAGCACAAAACTTATTTTTTGTTATGGTATTGAGCTCCATGTGAACTCCTCACCCCCTCCCTCCTGTTCCTGCTGCTGTGGGCGTGGTCAGCACTAGATCATGTATACGGAATCGGGACAGAAGCGGAAGTAAAAAAAACAAACTACCTATTCATGCCTAAACTTAACCAGCCATTCCCATAAAATAACCGCAACCCACCCCTAACCCTAACCTTAACCACCTTACTCCTAAAACTTAACCAGTCACCACTTAAGGACTTATTAGTCTAAAACTAATTTGAAAGTAGGATTGTTACTTCCGGTTTCGTCCAGATCCCGTATATGATCTAGTGCCGACCCTGTAGGCGTGGCTGATCCTGCTCCCTGTTCCTGATTGGCCTGTACACCTGCCCCTCATCATTCATCACCTCAGTATTTAAGCCTGGGCATTTCACCCGTCCTCTGCCAGATCCCCAGTCTACAATCGTCAGGCAACACCTCAGTTCTTTTTGGTACGTTTTTTTTTTTTTATATCCTTGTCTGATCTTGTTTTTCTACTGCCTACAGATTCTAGTGCCAGTTTCCAGCCACCTCACCAGTGTTTCCTCTGCCACTTCACTCCTGCTCCAGCTCCTACTCCTGTTCCAGTTCCAGCCCCAGCCCCAGCCCCTACCAGCTCAACCTTAATTCCAGTCAATAAATCCTGTAAACCCGTCCTCTGCATTTGGGTTCACTTCTTTGGTAAAAGCCCAAACCACAATATTCTAAGTACAATTTGTCTTTTCATGAGTCAAAAACTTAAATCTGGAACATGTAGCATATTTTATAGGCTGCAAGAAGTAGGATCAACAAGGATGAGAAGGGCTCATGGATTTCTGAATTTCAAAATTTCATGGGATAAGGCTGTTGGATCTAGATGTTGAGGAGTTTGTACGTATACAGTATCTATGTGTTTCATTTGGGGAATTTCATGCATTCTCATTCTCATGTTAGAATCGTCCAGCCAAACAGACGTCCAAGGCCAAGTTTATATTCTGTTCTCTAAAATATGATAATCTCTGACCCCCGTGGCTCTTCATTAAACATGTAGGTCATATGAAATACATAAACTGGGCTAAAATTATGTAATGAAAGAAACCAATTGCGCCAAATCTCCACAGGCAAAGTTGCGATGCGATTATCATTTTTTTCCTTCAAGCAAAAATGGCCTCGGGAAGTCTGACGAGTCCTCCTGGGCGGCACGGTGGCTGAGTGGATAGCACTCTCGCCTCTCAGCAAGAAGGTCCTGGGTTCGAATCCCGGTCGGACCAGGGCCTTTCTGAGTGGAGTTTGCATGTTCTCCCCGTGTCTGCGTAGGTTTCCTCCGGGTACTCCGGTTTCCCCTACCACTAAAAATATGTCCAATAGTTCTGGCATGCGCCCCCTGTACTGGCGACCCCGCTCTCATCTCTGTGTGGAGTGAGAGACAAATGCCCAAAAATTAACAATTGTAAACCGCTTTGAGACTCAGATCTGCAGTGAAAAGGCGGTATATAAATAAAGATTACTATATAAATAAAGATTACTACTACTACTCCTCATACCACGGGTGCAGAAACGAAAATTGCCAAATTGAATAAAAGCGTGAGGAGGTGCTAGGTACTGGTAGTTAGAAGACTGAGAGGAGAATAATGGTGGCGTGCATATGTGAGGATATACAGTAAATAACTCAAACGCAGGCATGAATCACGCCACAGCTCTATGTATGTACAGGACAAGGGAAAATGAGCTAAAGCTAAAGAAAAGCTCAGTTTAAGGTTATGTCCCCTTTACGCACATATTGGTCCAGGGTTCTGCTATGGACTGTGGGGAATAGTTCTCCAATTTGACCTCAAGGGGGCACTACCACAAGCATGAACCTCACCCATGAGATAAAGATAATGTTGTGAACGTAATGAACTATTATGAGACTGATACCTGACACCAAACGTTTCATTATGCACTTGTTGCCCCATTTCAAACAGCAGAAGATTCTAGATAACCACTTATAACTTAAAATGACACATGCACGAAATGCTGGAGCACGACAAACAAAAACACTCAGAGTCGGATTTATATTACACTTTAAAAGCTTGACAGTATTCTAAAAGCACTTTAGAGCAGTCCATTAATCTTTCACTCACGTCAAGTAGTCTATTTTAAGTCAGCGTTTTTCCTGTTTTGGCAGATAACAGTTATATAGTCCAGAAAACTGTATTACGCATTTTTTGCTTTCATATTGGTCTTTAAAAAACACGAGCTTGATAATATTTGCTTTGGCATTTCATGTTCACCTCAATCTGGTGGCAAAAGTAGTTAAAAAAGTAGATTCTGCCTTTTTTGTAAACATCTTACAAGGCACAATTTAAAGCTGGGGTACGTAACTTTAAACTTTAAAACTACTAAATTGTGTGTAATAAAATCAGTTTTCCGCTCGCAAATCAATTTCGGTACACTTTTTCAGGCAGAAAAGAGATTCAGAGAAGACCACCCTCACTTAACCAATCAGATCTTTCTTAGAAGTATACAATGGGGGACCATATATTCTTTTCTGTTAGGACAAACATGATTTATTATTTATGAAAAAAGAAATTTACAATCTCCAGCTTTCAAGATCCAAGATTCAAGATGAATTTATTATGTCCCGTAGAAAATTTGTCTTGGACTCATAGGCGCGACATTGAATATACACATAAGACAGATATCTAAACTGGAACGACTTCTTCTACCGGTTTAGATATCTTTTATAATTTCTAGTTGGCACTCTGTAGCGGCGGCTTGATGGGAGGAGCTCATATTGAGAGTAGAAGACATGAGAAGGGTCTGATGGGATTTTCTTTACCTGTCTATTAACAGTCTCCTCAAATATCTGCTGCAAAGATGGATGCTCCCTAACTCCCATGACCTTAACCCTCTGGGGTCTAGAGCATCGGATCTGACGCCTGCGCACATGTTTTATAAATGTTCAATTTTCTCATGAACGGCAAAACGTAGCGACTTACTTTTTTTTTCTCCGTGAAGTACACATTTCAGGCATTACAGAGCTAGTTTTGTTTTGTCTGTGTGACTTTTGGGGGATTTTCTACGTGTGTTTGAAAGTCGGTGTCCAATCGGATCTTCGAGCGGTCTCCCGTGAGGTAAAACAGCCAAAACAGTAAAGTTATTTTGCTTACACGCTGACACAGGGACTGCCAAAGATTGTCAGAGAGTAGGATGATCCACTCTCCTGTGTGTATGTATTGTCCCATAGTTGAAATTACAGCTGCGATTGCAATTACTGATGCGTAAAAGACGCATTATTTTAGCGGAATGTTACGAAAATGCGTCCCCGACACAGCTAATGTAGCTTTTGATCACTGATCTACGTGATCTACGAGTGATGTGTGTGTTCAGAGTCTGGGCTTGAAAGTGCATTACACAAAGATAGGAGGAGACGCAGATGCAGCGCTCACAAGAGCCAGCACCTGGCTGAAGAGTGCGCATTATTGATGTAATTATATTATATATTTATTATTGACATCGATAAATACATTATAATGATATGATGTATATGAATATAAGATGTTGTTTTTCTTTCTTTGTTTTCTTAGTTTTTTTGTTTTACATATCTTACAGCTGTGATACTGAAGCAATATATAGACATAGACAAACTGCTTCAGGAAGGGCATCAGGAGTACAGCGTTTTTTTCACTTGTAGTGGAATTTTGTAAAAATTATAATAGTCACAGGTTCAATTTTTTTCCCCATCAACCCCAAGACCCTAAATAACATTTCTATACAGTGTAAAACGTTAGCAATAGCATTTCATTGTGTTTTTCAAAACATTTTGGTGAAATTGAATTTCCGTTTCATTTTTTTCTTTGTCTTCATGATTCCATATTTTTTATATAATTCATATGACAGCTGTACACTATGAATATTATAAATCCACAGGTTGTACTGAAAAAAACAAAGTTTACTGCTTGACTCTGCATCACAAGATGACTATTTCATGAGCAATTTTACACAAAGAAAACCAGGCGAGGAAAGTTCCCCAAAATGAGCTTAGACCTTGAAGGGTTAAGTGCTGTGCGTACCAATCTGTAAAGTTCTTCTTTAATTGAAGGCACACAGTAGAAAGAAGGTAATTTGACCGGAGAAGTTCCCAAAACTAAATGGGAGAGAATACTAGTTTGAAAAGGTGGAAAAAAGCTCTATCCTATTGCCACAGTCTACAACATTTGAGATAGGAGCCTTTCAACGGATTGTACAATTTAGTTAAATCTTTCAAGATGACTCATGTTACTTCTGTTCTTCCCACAGACATAATTCAATCGATTGCTACATGTTATTGTTGTGTGCTGTTTTAATTTCTTCAAGTACTGCAAAAACTGAAATTTGAAATCCAACTTCCTTAATTTCAACAAAAACAAACCCTCCCCCTCTGCATGTAAATACCATTAATCTCTCTGCCACTATCTCTCCGTCTCTCTCTCTTCATTTGAGTCCATTTGGGTCGGTCCAGTCCAGAGCCGTCACACCGTGGCCTGGTCTGGACTCTGGGGGACCAAGACACCCCCGGTCCTCCCCCTCCTCTCTGGATCCTTGACCATTACCAGTCCATTACGGGCGGCGGTGGAGGGCAAGCCACAGACGCCTCCTAATGTATCCATTTCCTTCTCCATTTGGGATCCCAGCGCGTCCCGGAGAGAAGCCTGATTGGGATTGAATGTCCATTTAAACTATAGCCAGAGGAAAGAAAATACGGAAAAAAAGAAACAGGAAGTGAACGGTGAGGATTTTTGATAGAGCTCAGTTGTGGCCCAGTGCCGCTGTAGCTAAAATATTAAAGCTGCGGTACCGAACTCTAAACAGTTTGGCTCTATCACTGGTTTTTGCATGCAGTTATTTTTTTTGCCTCTGTCACATCTTGATCAGCTTTTTCAGACAGAAATGTGAAAAAGACCGGTCCACCCTCACTCAGCTCACTCAGCTCTCAGCCCAAAGCATCAAATCCCGACTCACAAGGCTCTTTCTAACACGTATGAAAAAGATATCATGTTTTGTCTGATCAATCAAAAAACACAAACAAAAACAGTGTGTAAATTACAAGATACAACAAGTATAACTACACAAAATGAATTATTATTAATATAATTAATAATGCATTTGCTTCACATGTCATTATTCATTCACTCCATACACAGTCAGTCTACTACTGTAGTCACAGCTGCCTGAGAGCAGGCTAACAGAGGCGAGACAACCAGTATCAAGCAATATGGGTGAAGTGTCTTGCCTTAGGACACAACAACAGTTTGGTACTTCACAGCCCGCTTTGCTCAAAGAAAGTGAAAAGCTTGTTTTTTTGTCTCCTTTAAAGATTCTTCTGGATAAAAATAATCATGTATAAGGTAAGCAAGGGACTATAAACGATCAATAGTGAGATTTTAGATCACAGTGATGTTGTAAACAATGTCTGGTCCAAGTCACCTGTGGACTAATTCATGCATTCCATAGAACTAAACTAGGTCTAAACCAAACCAAGCCTACTGACTGCCAGGAAGGACTACTAAAAAAATTCTAAACACCAAATCACTTTTTATTCTTAACAAATTCTTGCGAGATGTGTGTATCTTTTAAATAGTGCAGTGAATTTGAAGACTCCCGTAAGGTTGAACATTGAACCGTAATTGTTCCCAAACATCTCATTTTGAAACAGAGCGCTCCCCTTTCCCTTTGTAATCAAATCTCTGTCTCAATGTTGTTGTTTTTTTCAAACTTAAGAATCCGTCTGCGTAAAAAAAAAAGCATCTCTTTGGCTCCGAGCCAAGTGTCTGAACTCAGCGCTCAGTATTCTCAAGGTGCGCTGGAAAAAGAGGGATTTGAAATTGAGATGATTGGAGTTGGCACATCCGCGGAGGAGGGAGGAGGGGGGAGGAGGAGGGGAGGAGGGGAGGAGGGGAGGAGGGGGAGGCCACGGCACGGAACAGCAGATCACACACACACAGTGTAAAAACGATTGGCTTTTCAAGACAATATTCATTTCAACAACCAGGGATTAGGATTGCAACTAGGATTATAAACATAAATTACTACTTTCACTTTTTTCATCAATAATCAATGGATAAAATAAAATATTATGGGCCACATTATTTATCGTTTTTAAATTTTCTTAGCAAAAACCGTACATATAGCATTTTTTTATGAAGATGAAGCTGTAGAGCGTTTAAAGAGACGGTTTCTATGAGTCTCCAGATAATAGGTCAACATGAAGAACCTATTTGACCTTTTCCGAACAACCATTTAGTTATTCTTAATTAAACATGCAATGCACATGATGTCCATAATATTTACGTTCACACATGTTCAAGCAGATTATCCAATCAGAAAGCAGAATGAGTCTTATTGGGTTGCCAGTTTGTAAAAGGAAATGTAGCTGGTTTTGGCTCTTGGATCAGTAATCATTGCATAGGAGCTGAATGTAACACAGGCAGATTCTGGCAACAACAGTTTAGATTGTATTTGTAATGACTTCAGTCGACCACTCAGAGTGCATTCATAATACATGCTTTTAATCAATAGTTGTTTAGAACACAAATATTAGATTGGTATCTTTGCTCGACTGATATAACCCTGAAGTGAAGCCATCAAATATAGATTATACATTTCTCATTTCATAGGAAAAATCAGATTCACAAATATTCGGATTATTTGTTTTAAATTTCTGTTCAGTTAAATCACACCACCCAGTACATTATGTTTTGGAGTCTGAATTGAGCAGTGATCGATTACTAAGGACTACTATGATTAAAGCAAAGTGAATAACAAAACAATATATGACTTATCTTCAACAGTTTTAGAATGATTTTTAGATTTTTTGGAGGATATTATCAACTCAATACGAGCAAAGGCCCTAAAGGTCAATCAGGAGCAGTGGTGGCCGTAGTACAGCACCCAGGGACATATCTCCAGATACTGACGCTCGACTTGGTCAGGACTACTGGAATTGGAGGATTGGAGGACTAGTGTGCATGTTTTTAGTGGTATAGGGGAAACCGGAGCACTCGGAGGAAATCAATCAAGGAAATCAATCAATCAATTAAAACATAAAATAAAAAAACTAGGGCTGTCAAAATTATTGCGTTAACGCACGTTAATTAATTTTTTTCATTAATCGCGTTAAAAAAATGTACGCATTTGACGCATGCCCATGCTTCCCATAATAACACTCAGAATGCCGCGGACACATGCGTGTGTAAGATGGGGACAGAGCAGGTAGGCCCTCTGGGAATTCAAGTTTTGAAAGAATACACGCGTGACCGCGGGGCACTTGTTGTTTCCTGTATGAACTCTGCATGATGAGCTGCGGGCGCCACAGCGCTCTGGACAGCAGGTCCCACTTCCAGCGACTGTGATCACGGCGAACGGCGCTGCGTAATGGGATCATATCCAAGACCACGCACAGAACTATTACAGAACTATTCTCTAGTGTGCGTACATGTCTTTGCGTAACCGATGCACACAATATGTACAGCGCCGCTGAAGCTGGACTGCAGAGCCTCAGTCTCCTCCGTGTCTTCTCCCAAAGCGCACTCGCTAAATTAAAGCTGAGGTACCTAATTTTCCTTCCGACTACCAGTTCATGTTAGTTGTGCCAAAAAAAGTAATGGTGTGAGCAAATCAAACAGATTTAATGACATTCTGCATTTCAGACTATTTTGAAATGTCCCTCATCTGTAACAAACAATGGTTTTGGTCTGAGTCTAAACAGAAAGACAGAATGTTAATAATGTTAATTCCATTTTATATTTATTGTTATAACAAACAAATACAGTACATATGTTCACTAAGCTGTCATTTATCTTTCCATTCAAACAACAATTTACAGAAAAATATGGCATAATTTTGCCAATAGTTTGAAATGCAATTAATTACGATTAATTAATTTTTAAGCTGTAATTAACTCGATTAAAAAAATTAATCGTTTGACAGCCTTAAAAAAACACATTAAAAAAACTTTCTCCCGAGGCTGAAACTATAACTTCTCAAAGGCACCTACCACTCTAGCAGGAAAAAAGGAACAATGACTAATCAAGATGCAAAATTGACAAAAAAAAACATTATAGGAAGAATAGTACTTACAAATGTCGGTGCCTTGTAAGAGCATTCCACCGTTCTTCCTGAAGAGAGGATTCCCCGACCACAGAGGAGGACTGGGAAACACAAAAGAAAAAGTGATCACAAACATGCAATCTTTTCATTCTATTTAAACAGTGAGATTTAAGTTTCAAGTGACTAAAAGACGTTATTGATCAGCAAAGGAAATTGTATGCTCAAAGTTAAATAGGAACATTTCAACCTGTGGAACATGACTTTTATGTTTCATTTGTGTCGTGTCTGTTGTGTGTCTCGACATAAAGACGACCACGGCATTCGGTTTTCATCTTATTAGATTTAATTTTATATTTTGTTTGTGAATCAGCTCTCGCTTGGGGCCCAGAGCTGATTGGCTGAGTGGTTTTCTGTCTGAAAAAGCGGATCCAAAAATGTCACATGGACAAAAATGCACATGTGGAAACTATAGTGATTCGATTCAATTAAATTTACTTTTGTTTTGCCGTAAATCAGAACAGCAGGCGTCTTGGAGGACTTTGCAAAGTTGTTGATTCGCCAACAACATGCACCGGGGTACATCCGTGACATGTTGGTGCCATATGAACCAACTCGGGCTCTGAGGAGCACAGGGACTGGACTTCTGTTAGTGCCAAGAGTCGGAACTAGACATGGGGAGGCTGCGTTTCAGATTCATGCAGCTAGAGTCTGGAACCGTCTTCCCGAGAATGTGAGACAGGCGTCTACTCTGGCAGTTTTTATAACTGGACTGAAAACCGTTCTTTTTAGCTGTGCATACAAGTGAATGATTTTACATTTGTATTTATCTTTAATCTTTTTAATGCACTATGACTTTTTAATTTATGATTTTAATCCCATGTGTGATTTTAATGTTTTACGGTTTTTAACTACTTGTGTGATTTCATTTTTTATGTTTTTAATATATCTTGTGCTCTTAATCTGTCTTTTTATGTTTACTTAAATTCTAATGTTTGATGATTTATGCAAGATCATCAAACATATGGGTTGTGAGGCGCTTTGCGTTGCCTTGTGTAGGAAAGGCGCTCTACAAATAAATGTTGATCGATTGATTGATAAAACACAGCAAATGTAAATATATATATTCCAATCAGTCCATAGAGAACAGGATGACCTTAAAATGTTCATAAACACACATTTGATAAAACCAAACTATTGTGAGAGTGGGGATTTGTTCAATTGTTAGTGGTGTGAAAGTAAGGTCCCCCTGCTTTAAGAGGAATGTTGATGTGTCAGTATTAGGACAAAACCCTGTATCTTCGTTCTACTTTGTCTCGCAGTAGATGGAATAGTCTACCTTAAAATTTTGAATAAATAATTCACATACTTTGCCTTAAAAAGTAATAAAATCAATAAAAATAATCATAATAATAATATAAAAAAGTGAAAAAAACATTGTTCTAGCAAATGTTTAATGAGTTTGAAATCAGTAATATGTCTTTGACTTTGTTTTTTTAGATAGTTTTTGTGTTTTCAAGTAGCTAATGACTTGTAACAAGTTGCTTCAGCCAAATACATTTTTATGGTTGTAAAACGGTGAATGTAATATCTGTTCAGCCTGGTTCACACGGCAGGTTAATTAGGCCAATTTTGGACCCGATTTACCCCTAACGACAATCTTAATTAGCCAAAATAAATACATTCATTCATTCATAGTCACAAAAAGCTATGCATATAACTCCACACAACTAACTTAAGAAAACAGACACACTTTCACAGTTTTCTAAGAACATTGAGCAGAGTCTTGATGTTGAAATGAGCTTTTACAAATCGCTGCTAAAGAAACGTGGTTAAAGGCCGAGCGTCAGGGCCGGCTGCCATCACAAGCTGTCAGATATTGAAGCAAGTATTTGAGCCCATAAGCTGGCGCTCCTGATTATAGTGATTAGATTCCCGGGTGTCCCACTGTTGCCATTATTCCCTGTGATTACCTCAGAGAATTACAGCCTCGACGGCCTGCTACCACAAGGGTAATTTCTCACGACCACCCCCCTCCACCACCCCCAGCCAACCCACCAGTCCACTCTTGCCACACTGCAAAAACACTCCGGTCGGAAAGTCACACGCTGTTTTCACATGTAGCACCCCAAAAAAAAGAGACGGAGACGTGAGGAGCGGATGTGGACGGAGAGGCTGTGTGTGGAAAACTTGAGACAGCAGTAATCCTCAAGTTAAGGTACGTGAGCCATCATGCATCAATTCGGAGTCCGCTTTTGTCTTCAGTTTGCGTGATTATCCGGGTGCAAATGTGACTTGAGCATCACTGAATATTGCTGGAAATGAAACAATGCAAATCAACAAATATTCCGGGATATGTCGGCAAAAAATCCGCAATATATGCACCTGTAAAAATGGTAAAAGTGTATGATGTCTGACATTAATCTGACATTAAACGTATCTATGGAGACAAACAGCTGTCACCATTGAACAGAATCACAGGGGGATCTGTGGAGAGACTTGACAGATCACAGAATGTATGTTGTGCAATGAAGGTTTTTTTTCCAGTTGAACTCCAGGCAAATTCAGGATACATTCTAGACCAGACTCTCATTGGAAACAAGCATCCATGCACTCGCAAAGTAGATGCTTGACATTGTTAATGGTTATAACTAATGATTGAGTTTGAGTTGAGTTATTGTTTGTACTGTTGCCTAACTCTGTGTTTGTATGTTTCTATACCTGCCTTAGGACAATGAATGCAATTTAGCTTTTGTGCTAATTCCAGCATATTTATGTTGACGCTGTTTGCCGAGACATTGATTAATATGTACTGTCCTGAACTCAAACAAATGAATAAATAAGCACTCAATCTACAACTTGAAGAATATAAACAACTTTCATAGCCACAGCTGCCCTCCTCATGAATACAGATGTGACTACAGTGAGTGTATTGCCTAAGGACACAACAGTTTTCACTACAGCCACAACTCTGTCCCACTGTAACCAAGCTTCGGGTTTGGTCCTTTATAATACACTTTTCAGGACCCAGTCTGTCCCAAGGCAGCTGTGGCTATCACCACTGAGTATGGAGTAAGTGAGTTATAGAGGTTTACACAAAATGCATTCTAAGACAATCTTACAACAACAGCAAAGAAACCAAACAGGCATAATAATAATAATATAATATAATAAGGCATAATATTAATTCATTTTGTTTCAAGTGCATTTTTTCCTGTGGCAATTGACGCACTCTGTAATTATAATAATAGCTTGAAACCAGTCAGAAATGTTTTGACAGTCTAGTCAATAAATTACAGTTTCTTTGAATAAAAATTGATCTAAATATTGTGGACTCCAGTCATTTGAACAAAGAAATGCTCCTTTTTGCAGTACACATTGGAATGCAGCTCACCACCTCCTTTGTCACACGTTGAGCGTGTAAGAGCACGGCTGGTCCTGCACACACACAGACTGAGGCGTGATCATCGCTTCACTAATGAGGGCGGTAATGACTGCATCCCTCACATAGATGGAGACGTCTCCTCTACACGCGGCACGAGACAATGGACCAGCACTAAATCTATATATACAGGGATGTGGGACGAGATGGCGGGGGAAAGGGGGAGAGAGGGCTTTCCGGGTTGAGTGGTCTTTAGATGGCCATTAATCAGCGCTGCACTTTTCCCTGACACTGCTCAATTCCTTCACATTGGATTATTTCACATGACAAACGGCAACGGAGACACTGGGCTCACTAGTGTGCGCAAAGCAATCTCCCCAATTCTATTTTTTGGTATATCATAAATTCTCAGATTAAATGTAAATCGTTCATGATGTCGTCTTATGGTTAAAGGTACTGTGTGTAATTTTTACAGATGCTACAATTGTAGAAAATATGTTAACCAATAACAAATGTGACCTTTCTAAGAATATATACCTCCACCATGTTTTTGAATTGTTGTCATAGGCTTAGAATTTGACTTATAAATGTCCATGAGAGCTGGAGGACTCTACATGTCAATGCGCCATCTTGAAATACAGTGGTTGATAAGGGACAAAAAGGAGTTTGAGTGACCGATGCTAGCTAACTAACTTTCCTCCCCCCCTTCAACCCTTTTACCGCCTATACCTGTATCCCTACCTGTATGTTATGTCCACCTATATGTCTATCTGTATCCCTACCGGTATGTTCACATGTATGTATACCTGAATTTCTATGTATGTCTTTGTGTCATTGATGTTGTTTTGTATGTCCTTTTTTTTTCTGCAAATAAAAAAAAAAAAAAAAAAAAGAGAAAGGAGTTTGAGCGGGAGTTGGGGACCACTGTCAAAGACGACATACTGTCCTGTGAAGCTACTGCAGTGCCGTAAATTACAATATATGATCTCAATGATGGATGGGAGTAAAAATTACACAGTGTACCTTTAAGGCTATGGGGAGTCTGCAATTCAGATTCACGCAGCTAAAATCGGAGATGGTCTGTAAAATATGCTTCTTCTATGACAATGTTTAAAATCCAGGTTTAAAACAGCTGTGCAGACAACTGAGGGACTTTATATTCACTCTTTTTAATGTACTGTGAGAGTTTATGATTTTAATGTTGTTATCTTGTTTTGTTCTGCACTTTGAGTTGCCTTGTATGAATAGTGCTGTACAAATAAAATGACCTTGTAAGGCACGGCAAGTTTACTAAGACAATTTTTTTTTAAAGAGGCTCCTATACTGCTCATTCTCAGCTGCTTTAAATGTGTCAGGGTGTAACGTGTGTGTGTTGTGCTCTGTATTGCGGTTATACCTGTCAAACCAAACAGACCCTAAGTGCGGTTCATTCTCCATCTTCTCATACATTTTAATATTCTGTGGTCATAATACTTTCTCCACAACATCACATCCTATTCCACTCTTGCCTCAACAAGATCTATATTAAATGCACACAATTTGACTCTGGCGTATCTTGTTTTTTTCCGATTGATCTGAAATGAGAGAAAACCATCCTCATTTTAAAATCCCCAGCCAAACAACAAGTTGCCAAACATCATATTTCGAGTAGTGATTTTCAAAACGCTCCGACGGCTTCGCTTCTGCATTCCTTCATCCTATTTTATTTGTTCTAATCTCCTCACACCGTCTCAATTAAGTCTGTTTACGACTTAAGTTTTCAAATGAACTGCTTTGTCTGATTTTGATATTGTACAAAGAAAAGAAAAAAGATTAAAAGATTTCAAAGGCAAGTTGATGTATAGAGAACGGTGAACCCTCTCATCCCAGACTCGAAAGCCCCGAGCCACCTGCTGTTGCCATGGAGAGTTGCCACACATATTTTCCCTGCGCTAACGGCCTGTCTTGTTTTCCCCCGCCTCACTCAGCCTCTTCCCCCCTTTTTCTGCTTTTCCCTTGTTCGTTGCAGTCTCCCCCCTTTTTTTTTGCACTGAGGTGAGGAGAAAAGCCCCGCTCTCTAAATACGAACAACAACAAAAAGTACCATCCCAGGGCCCAGGGCCAGGTCTTGCTCAAGGTGCCAAAGTCTTTAAAACCCTTAAACCAGAGGGGACAGGGTCTTCTCTCGGGTCGGACCTAAGCCACGGTACGTCCGGCCCCTACATCAAAACAGCGCAATCTTTGGGTTTCAAGTGTTTAGATAAAGCCAATAAGTAAGTGAGTGCGTAAGTATGTAAGCTTTAATAATATACTGCTGTTGTTGTGTCCTTAGGCAAGACACCTCATCCTCACGAATGAGTCTGGTGTATGTGTGAATGGCTGGTGGAGGTTGGAGCGGCCGATTGCACATTCTAGCTGCCTCGCTTCTGTCAGTGTGCCCCAGGGCAGCTGTGGCTATACAAGTAGATTATCACGTTT
Source organism: Knipowitschia caucasica (assembly GCA_964034765.1). Lineage (NCBI taxonomy): Eukaryota > Metazoa > Chordata > Actinopteri > Gobiiformes > Gobiidae > Knipowitschia > Knipowitschia caucasica. The sequence goes on from OZ035839.1 coordinate 14,949,266, forward strand.
ATCTTATCATGTGAAGCGTCTTTGAGTGTCCAAAAAAGCGCTGTATGCATTATTATTATTGTTGATAATTGGCTGACTTCTGTGAAATATTGTTCCCTTGTATCTGTGCAGCATCTCAGAAACGATTTGTAATATGTGCTATGTAAATAAAGTGGTCATGAGTTAAAGCTGAGGAACCTAACTTCTTTTCCTTGAATCATACATTGCGGTTGTCTCAACAAAAGTAACTAGTTGTGAACATATAAGACCACATTGTGCTGTTTTTGGCTCATTAGAAAACATGTTATCTTTGGCACACTTGTAAGAAAGAGCCCTGTGAGTCACTATTTGATGCTTTGAGCTGAGAGCTGATTGAGGGGGGTTGTCCCTTTTTCCCTTTTCCGTCTGAAAAAGCTGACTTAAAGATACATGTTCATGTTCAATGGATTTGATTACAGTCACACAGATAACAACACACCATACACGTTCTTGATTTTGGAAATATCATTTGTACTGTATAATTAATATTAAATGCATATACTCTGTTCCCACAAAGGCTTCACAGCGCGACAGTGTTGCCATGGAGGCGTTCTGCGGTTACCGGGACGACACTGTGCGTTCCTGTCGCCCCGGCAACCGCTCCGCACAGGTTTATTCAACGAGGAAGGAGTTAAAGACAACGACAGATTTAGAGACAAATGAATCGAAACGCAGCAATCACTGGTGCAAAAAGAAGAGGACATAGAGAGAGAAATGTATTAGGTAAATGTAAAGAGGAGTGTGGGGGTAATGAGTTAGGAGAAACAACGTTATGGAAGACTCAATGTTGTCAATATATGAGTTTAGGTGGCGTTTACATGGACAGTAAAACAGTAGATTTGGGTATCAGATTGACCTTTCCTTTAAATGAAGACGATGCTTCAGGAGGGTGACAACGTTAAGAAACAGGGCCTTAGTCTCCCGTTTCTTGTAAGATCCTCACAAAGACAAAAGATAGAATATGTTGTCTTGCATTATCAATCGCCGTGACAACTATGGTCTGGAGCGATCCTGAGTTTTGATATCCATAGATGTACAAATACAAATGATATTGTTGTGAAACATTGAAGGTTCAGAGACTTATGTATTCAGAGACTGTATTTGAGGTTCAGTCACATGAACTGACTAGTAAAAACAATGAGAATGCTACCAGAGAACTTCCTGGTTCTCGGAGATCCAGATGGGTCACGTGTAGAGAGCAAGGACATTGAAGTCAACAATATATAATAATTAACAGGAGGATGCACAAAACCCAGTCACAAATTGTAGTATGAAAAGTTGGGTTGGTATTGGCTTAGTTGTGTGATAGGAGTATACATATTAGTTTAAAAAAATATTAGTACCATTATAAAAAATGCTCAATCTATAAAAGTGGCTCAACGTTGTTTTGTATACATATTTTTCCATAAGTACAGACAACCATCTACAAGCAGATTAGGACCATTTTGTCACTGTTGTTGGTCAAAGTCACTTCAGCAGCTGCAAATTGGACAGATCCATCTTTGTTTTTAAAAACCTTTCTTCTATTTGTCCGAATCATTTCATCCATGAGATCAGACATGGTACATTCACGTCCAAAGTACTTGGTATACCATCGCCCCTCCCTAAAATGTAAAAATAATATCCCCATTGAGGTTGGGTGCAAATAGGACTGGGTGGAAGAGAAGCCCAGGTCCAAATCAGTCTCCAGATGACAAGGCTAGTTTATTTGTATAGGACAATTCATACACAAGGCAACTCAAAGTTTAAGTTTAAGTTTATTAAGGAAAACCTGAAGTGCTGAAGAGAATAGGATCTGATTGGAATCTGGTGGATTCCCATTTCATTTTGGTAGTTTGTTTGTGGTCTAATCAGAGCCTTAAGAAAATCCACCAATCAGAACCCATCCAGAAACCAAATGAGAACCATGGGGCATAATAGCTGGCAGGGGTTGACGATCACATTTATTGATGACGGAATGGAAAATGGATTGATGGAATAATCCAAATAAGGAATGAGATGGTTAAGTGTAACATGATTATGGCTTCTTTCCACACGACACAGACATTATGTATATGCGGTCACTAAAGGTGTGTTGCCAGATCTCTGACAGCTGCAAGGGGAGTAAGAAGAATGATGCAGCTACAGAAGTGGGCTCCTCCCCTGATTCTACACTACTCTAACCCTCCTCCAGCGTCTCCTCCAAATGTGAGGCTGTGGAGGAATGCACGGAGGAGCTGACCTCTTACCCAGCATGCACCTCTTCTCATCTCCATGCCACTCATTAGTGCGGTGCATATGGTCGGGACTACTGGGGAACCCCTGCATCATCGGAGAGTGATTGCGTTGTATGACATAGAAACAGTCGCTCAATGTCAGAATAAATTGTATGTATAATTATGGAAGATATTTCACAATGAATATTTCAAAAACAAGTATGTGTCACTTGCGCCAATATTTTGTATGGATTCTGCCTCTGCCTGGGTTCTGTCTGGGTCATCTTCAACTACCTGTAATTTTCAACACATGTTTTCTGCACAAACTTATTATTGATTAGAAATTAAATACATTTTATATTTACAACTGGGAGGATTCTACTTGATGATTAAAACAAGGACTACCATTTCTGAAAGAACTCACAGAGCCGTCATTCTGACTGCTCCCATTCAAACCAATTTTGAGAAATTCACCCCAAAATGTTAGTTTTCCACCAATGTTATTAGGAATTTTGTACGTACATTTTTTAAAGTCTCCCAATACAGGTTAATATAACTTGAAATACAGCAACATCAGTTTTTTGAGAGGCTCATTGCTAACTGCGTGCTGCTTTGGTAATTCACACTTCTGCCATAGAGCAAGCAAAAAAGTCTATTATATTTTATTTTAAGTCTAGTATATTTTATGGAAATAATGACATAGAAATAAACTACATAAAGACACAGAAAAAGTCACAAAGTTAGGAAGACTCAAATTTACTGCTCTGGGAGTTCAAGTGTCAACAAAAGAAGGCCTCTTTACAATGTTGTGTATTTTTTCCATTCACTTCAAACATGGTGGACTGACTGAAGATGGAAATAAGGTTGAACTTAAAAACAAAACAAGTTTTTCAAGACATCAACATTTCAAGAGTCTTGTCTTATTATCAAGAGGGTTTTTAAAACGAAAGCAGTCCATCTAAATTTATTTTGGAAATCCCTGGAGACCACACCATTGTTTATGCATTCTAAAAGTAGAAGGCAATGTTGTAGTTTACCACTAGATGGAGGTATTTTACGGCTCTTTACCTATAAAAAAAAAAAACAAGACAAACGTTTATCCACGTTCTAAAACATGAAATGCCAAAGTAGGTTCAAATAAATGAAATATTATTTGTTTTATCAAGGCTTCCTCTCTCTTGTATCAAACAAATCATTCTCACTGTATTTAAAGCCTCTTCTATTCCACCCTCCATTCATCACACTTGACTTCTATCTTTTTTTCCTCCCTCCCGCGTGCACGATGTTACCGGCTGCTGACCCTTGCCGCGTGAGTTATAATGATGACCGAAAAACCTGCAAAGCTCCTACCACAAAAGCAATAGAGGACAAAGCCACGTCATTGCACCTCTTCCGCTCCCCTGCTGGACCCGCTGAAACTGCCAACAATCTTTATTCAACCTTTATTTTTCCTGATGGCACCTTTTCTCCGTCTTCCCATTCATCTCCCACTTTAGGTTTGCAGAGCTCCTTCAGACAGTCCTTGACCTTAACATAATAGAGCCCATTCACAGCTATTACGCTCCATAACATAATATTCTTGAAAGACTCTTGAGGGCAGAGTATTGATTCAAGAGAGCAGAGATCAAAGCAGCAACAGAATAAAACGCTTTTGCATGTCATAAGAAATTATTATTTTTCACGTTCGTATGTCGTTTGACTGTGAGTTTTTATTAATCTGAGGAGCTGGAGTATCAAGACTGGTTAAAATGAAAGCTGTCACTAATGGTTATTTTTGGGATTATTAAACTAGGCCGGTGTCAAATATTTAAAAAGTGGAAGCCTGGCCCTAAACATCTGTAAACTTTGATCAGTTGTTATTTCCCTACATGTATGTCTGGGTCTGATAGTAGTGGATCCAAGTGGCTGCAGTTACTTCGGTTGTATCCCCTCCAACCAATCAGTGAGCGGGGGAGGCAGGTATTAGATGGAGGTGGTGGTTACGTCAAGAGTTTGCGCCAAATTTCCTGGTTGTAGTTTGGCATTGGCGGAGAATGCGTTAGTAAAGTAATCCATTCTTGTTCAGCTCCCGAATATCAGGAAATTGAAGCCGGATCAAGGAGAATGTTTAGCAAATTTCATTATATATTTAAAGAATTTTGTTCTATTTTCATATTCATATACAATATCAGTATTACCACACATTCAGTAACTATAGAGAAACCAGATTTTATCCTTGTTAATCAATGTACACCCATGGACATTTCAAATATTTATAATCTCTCTGATGATCCAAAATGATCAAAACAAGAATCAAGTTCTCCATTACCCTGCAAAAAATTGTTTTTTTAATAGATCCTATCCTTTAGATACGTCACCATACACGTCTTCACTGAGGCCGAGTTTCAAGAGGTTAAGCAGTGGATTTTCTTTTCATTTGGGCCAAAATGTCTGACCTAATTCTAGAGGAGGGGCAAATCACCCAGTAAATTATGCTTGAATTGTCTCATTATGAAATAAGTCTATTTCATGATGTATACATGTACTGTATGTCTTTTCTCTGAAGTATCTTGTGTTACTACATGTGTTTTGGTTATTGGAGCAGTTTATATCATCCCAAACCGCTCTCTTTTTTTTATGATGTAATGGTTTTTGCCCTAATAGTCAACTGTATCATTAAACCAACTTCTCCCAGCCACAACATTAATTTTTCATTGATGGAAATATCCCCATGTAGTGTATACAGGGCTGTTTTTGCTGTTGAGGCCACAAATGTTCCCAAATAAAAGGGACGCACTTCTGACCAACATGGGGAAAGTCTGCACATTTACATTCAGATTCAGATTCATGTTATTTGCCAATTGCAGTAAAACCACATTGGAATACATATGCAAAAGTCCTCAGTGTGCACAAGGCAAGTAGATAGATAAAACAAAGTTAAAAGTACAGAAATAAAGCAAACTAAACAAAGTGCAGCGAACAATTGACACTGTGAAATTGATCAAATGAAAACATTTCAATACAAGATCAAGAAACTGTTAGCAAAGCGATATCTCCTGCATCTCAACGAACAATATCTTCTGCCAGAGGGAAGAAGCTGGAACATGGCTTTTTCAGGGTCATTGATTTTCTCGAGAGCTCGATTTGAGAGTCGGGATTCATTAAGAACCTCCAGAACAGGCAGCTCACAGCTCACGGTCTTCTTTGTAGAGCGGAGAACCTTGTTTAAGTTTCTTGGGCTGTGATGTCACCAAACCACACAGTCACAGAACCAACAAGCAAACTTTTAAAAGATAATGGCAAACTTCACACACACACACATGAGAGGAAATGTTCTGGTACCACATACTGTACATATAAGCCGCGGTCATCACAAACCAAACAAGGTTGGGGTATATTAGACCAATATTAAAGATTTTTAATGATTTCTGAATGAGCGTCTGCAGTTCTTGTCCCTTTAACATTATATTGAGAATCTATGCTTTCATATTTTTCTGTCATCTACTGGCATTTCTGGAATACTTACAATTTAAAACAAGATTACATTGTCACGTTGAAAGCCCAGCTAAAGAGAATATAATTTGACTGGAGAAATTGTCAAATTATTAAAACAAAGGATTTCTCATAGCACACAGAGGATGAGATGGGTGCATAAGTTCCTCATTTTAGTTTGGATGGAGTTAAAAACAGCCCAGGTACAGTTTTAAAAAAGGAAACTTGTAACATGGTTAGAAAAGACAACTTTGCAAGTCATTTTTAAAGAACAAAAAATTCAAGAATCATATAATTTCACTTTTGCAAAGGATTGTATGTCATGTTGGCACAATTTATTGCATTCGACTCGCATCAACAAGGTCATAGGGAGAACATGCAAACAGATAGGCCCCGCGTCTAGGTTCTAGGTTCTCAGATGACAAAAAACATGCACAATAGGCTCTCCCAGAAAAATACATTAAATGAGAAAAATGTTAATCTGAACACCCAGCCAAGTAGCCAAGTAGAAAAAGAAAAAATAGGATGAGTAGGACTTTATTATAAGCAAATCTTGTGTTGGCCTTATCTTGATCTCCGGTTCAAGCAGCAGTGGCCTCACATTAAACGAAAAGTCCATATAAGGGCTCTCTATGTTTGGTGCAGCCCATTAGAAGTAAATGATGCATACGCTACATGCCTCTATACAGTAAACAGCTGCTGGCAGATTTCAAACGCACACACTAAATTCTTTTTATTGATCCACTGCCTGCACACTGCCCTGAGAATGCAAAAAGTGTGCTTGAAGGGACAGGGAACCCCTAAGAATCAATCACCGCAGGTTTAAGAAGGCTAGTGCGTTTTGGGTAAATGACAGAGAACAGTAAGTATGAGGAAAAGGTCCCGCGGCAACAAAAGGAAGGTTCTCAGAAGGAGTTTATGGAAGTAAAATGTTTGAAATTGGATGAATGAATGTATTTTTTTTAGACAAAATACTATAATGATACTAATAATAATGCATTGGTTTTATATAACGCTTTTCTGATTCAAAGACACTTCAAATGTCATCATTAATTTACTCAAAACACGGTATAGGTTCAATAATTTGCAACTGTATGTGTTTAGGAAAGTAAGCAGCAACTACAAGAGTGGCCGGTTTTCTATTGCAATAACCACAACGACATTGAGCGTGTGAACAAAAACGGAGTAAAAAAACACGTCAGGTGCAAGAAAGGTAATTATGAACCACGTCCTTCCAGCGTGATGCTAATTTGGGCCGAGAGTCGACAGAATTAATGAATTTGAGCCGAGTGACCTATAGGCAGCGGCGCACCACACTCACTCCTCAGGTGCACTGTCATCTGGGACCAACAAATGGACTCTCTCTACGCCGCAATGCAAATGAACTTTCTCTCTCTCTCTCCCTCATCCTCCCTTCTCTCTCCCCCACCTCCCCCCAAAGCCCCGTGTTCCCAATCCGGCCTCCAATTTGTTCCACTTCCCCATACCTCATTGTTCAAAATGACACTTTTACATTTTATGGTGAACCAATTATTCTGTCTTACACAGTCGGCTGGTTCCTTCGCGAGCTCAACCTGCCCGGATCAGCAGCAGCGGCAACGGGGGTTGGGGGTGGGGGGAGGCGGGGGAGACAGGGAGAGTCCAGTCACAGAAATATATAAAGGATATACAAAGGTTTATAGCTGTGGGTACTTAGAGTGGGGGGCAGAGAATTAGACATTTGGATGGGTAAAAACAACAAGGCATGTGGAGATGATGCTCAAAGTGAGGGTGTTTAAAGATTAAGACGAAGAGATCCTGTATTTGTCTCTCAGTGGGGGATTTCAGTGTTGCATCACAAGTTACAGAACAGTAGGAATGATGAGCAAAAAACAGCACAATTCTACTTTAAGAAAATAATTACAATACAATAAAGGGAAATATTTAATTTTCAAACAGTGAAAGAAGGATATAAGAATTGAATATGTTTAAAGTGATAGTCTGTAACTCTAAATGAATTACACAATTTAAGTATTAAATTGTATTAAATTGACCTCCTGGCCTTAAATGTTGATATAAAATAAGTCATTTTATGAATTCTAATATTACAGGTAAGTCCCGCCTTCCCTTCTCTTAGCTATAGCTCAGAATCCACGATGCCGTCCACGTTAACCAATCGAGTCATGCCAAGGGCTGTCAATCATCGCCGCCGATGCTCGCAGCTGCGCACATGCCCAGTTGTTTGTTTTCACGGAGCCTCCGAATCAAGCCTCTATTAGGCTCTGGAACTTCCTGAAAACTGAACAAAGAATTCTAAACATCCGCGCTGAGGTACTTTTGTATATACTGAACCTATATCCATAATCAGATCCTCTGCAGATGTGTCCTATAATGTTCAATCAACGTTAATAGCTACTTCCGGGTTTACCGCGATCGCATTTTCCGTGCATTAAAACATTATTTTTGTCATGAAAATAATTCTGAAAACCTCCGTGCATGTGTATTAATAATGTATATGTATAATGTGTTTTCAGATTAACATTTAAATGTGTTACGGAAACATAGGCGTAGACCAATCAGAAAGGAAGGGGGATTTTTTCAACGCCTGTACCTCTCTCTCTTTTTTCTGACAAACTGCAGACAATCACTCTAATGATACAAAAGGTGCTAGTGTCCAAACATCCATGCATGTAAATACTAACGCTAAATCCACACTTTAGTGGGACACACTCTGCCCGTTTGCCTCCCGCTCTGGCGCCTCTCTGATCAGCAGCGCCTGATTGGTTAGAACACTTCTGTATGGTAAGATAGGGTCTGGGAATGCCTCAGTATTCCCCCAGATGAGCTGGAGAGAGTGTGCATGGAGAGGGAAGTCCGGGCTTAGAATGCTGCGACCCGGCAACAGATAATGTGGAAGAAAATGAATGACAGTCCAAACTTGTCATTCAACTTAGCAATTCATACGACTTTTTGCATCTACCCAAAGAATGTAAAACTACCTTTGAAAATGTATCCAAAGATTCTCCAATACAAAAAAGGGGAAAAAAGTAGCCTTGTGAACGTTAAAGTGATACCTGCTTATCCAGGGTTTCAGAGATTAGACATATGAATAGCCAAGATAATCTACAGCTGAGAGGTCCTCAACGTGGAGTTTTTGGGTGGCTTATCTGTTTTGACAATGGGAACAGATTGGAAGTACTCTTCTAGACCTGCACTTATACAGACTGAGTACGAAAGCTGAGAGCCCGCGGCAGCAGAGCAGAAGGATGGGAGGTGGGAGAGGAGCTAGTACATGTGTGGAGGGTCACAGACTGAAGGCATAGGAGAGACAGGCGCAGATGGAGACTCAGCATCAAGGAGGAGAAGCTTTGTCTTTGGGAAGAAACTTTATCATAATGGAAACAAGTTCACTTTATAGGGGTCAAAACAGAATTACAACACATACAAGTGATTTCAAGATGACTTTGAAGGGACATTACCTGCATTCACTAAGGTGGTTGAAACGGATTTGCTCATTGTCCACTATAAATTTATCTGAACTTATTGCTTTAAATCTTTTAAAATCCAGTTTGAGAGCACTTGAGACATCCTCATTGACATGTAACTGTTTTTATAATCTGTAATTGTACACTATGTAACTGTATGTAACTTTTGTCCAGGACTGCTTTGAAAAAGAGGTTCTTAATCTCAATGGGACTTTCCTGGTTAAAAAAAGAAAAATCTAGAATATTCCTCACTTCGTTCACATCAGTCCAATCCTCAGGTCGCTGCACTGGCTCCTGTGACTCAAAGAATAGACTTTAAATCAGCTCTGCTTGTTTCAAGTCTCTCCATGGTCCCTCACTGATCCTCCTGCAGGTGGTGAGTCCACAGGAACCTTGATCTTTCAGCGGGGGCTTCAGACAAAGTGGGGTTAAGTGTCTTGCCCAAGGACACAACAACAGCAGACATCAGTGAGAGTCGTGAAGTAGGTCTCATTGTGGGTTCGAACCCACAACCTTCAGGCTCAAAGGCCAATACTCTTCTGGGCCTACGTCGCCCAGCGTTACAGATTTATGCCGCTGAAATCTGGAACAGTTTTTTGGATAATGTGAGAAAGCGTCACAGTGCCGCCCCCCAGGCCTGGTCTGATGGTCTACAATGGTGAGTTTAATCTGCCTCCAGCTTCAAGTTGACACACATTTAGTACCATTTGTACATATTTTGGTTTGAAACATGCAAACAATAAATGCCGCTTTATCTCAATGTGGACATGGCCTTCACCAGAAGTAACCGGTCAGAATGTTCACTTCAGAAACATTTATTAGACATAGATTCAATCGTCACAGGGAGATCCACAATGCTTTACAATTTGGTTAAAAACAATCCCAAATCACATCCCAACGACCCAAACAACCCACCCAAACAAAATAACCACATTAAGTACACACACACACACACACAGACACACACACCCAAATCAAATGGTTAAAATCCGGCGTGGAGGCTGGGAGTGGAGTAGCCATCTGAAGAACTTGTTATAGATTGAATTGATATAAGTACTGCATTTTGGTCAATAACTGCCTTTTCAACAGAAAGCTTGCTGACCAAGATAAATTGCTTTCAGGACCACATTTTGCTCACGGACCATAGTTTAGACATGCCTTTGGAAAGCCAACCAAACCTACTCAGATTAACAATGCTGATTTTACTTTCAAAGCAACTTTTACATCTCATCTGGGGCAAAACTTTGAAAGAATAAATAAACTGGCTTTACCACTGTTTACGTCCTATAATTGGGCCATTTTCCATTCCCAAACAGCAATTTCTTACGTCAGCACAGCTTCTTTGCGTGCTCAATAATAAATTTGCCAACCATAAACCTATTTTTGTTTCACTGCTGCAAGAGAAACTGTCAACTACCGCACAAATGACAAACAACTGCTGAGTCCTAACGATTCATGTCAACAAAGCTGTTTGATAAGACAAAAGGATTCAATATTTTCAAGAGTGTGAAAGGAAAATGTTAATGTTATTCATTCATTTGTCAGAAAAAGAACTTCAAATCATAACTGTGAGTAAAGATAATTTCAATTTAGTTGACGAGTCTCATGAGATCTAGAAATGATGCCGACCAGTCACTTGTTTAGAATTACAACGTTATATTGATACGAGGCTTACATTAACTTTCTAAAATACATTGAATATTTACTTCTGTTTCTATTGTAAGTACTTCAATTCAATTTAAATGTAATTTGTAGATATAGGACCTCCGAGGACTTTGCTAAGTTGTCAATTCCTCAAAAACAGATCAGAGAATCAAACAGTTTGAATACAGAAATGCAATTAAAGCAAACACATAGGAGCCATTGGTCCATAGGGAGTGGGATGACCAAAGTCTATTCATTTTAATTAGGGATGTACCAAATCCAGGATTCGGTTACGGATTCGGTCGAATATTGGCTTTTTTGACGGGGTTTGGTTTCTGGCCGAACCTTAGAATTTTTCCCCACCGAACCCGAACCCTGCACTTACACTATGCGCGCTGCGGCTGTTTTTTTTTGTCCGGAAGTGTAAATAAACATGCACTTTAGCGGAGTTTTATATCCTCTTGCTCTCTGTTGCTCTTTGGGTGCTGCGGGCGAGGGCTCTTCCTGGTCATGTGATCGCCGCAGTCCAATTAGCTCTAGTTATATTCCGGTGCGAGGGGAGGCAGGTTGTTGTCTGCTCGAGGTATGTTCTGATTCTTGTTTTCACCTGTAATGCGGTTCTGATGGGATCATAAACTAACTGCCTATTCACCAACTTTATGGAGCCGATTACCAGTACCAGGTACTTGTCATCTGAGCTGCGTATGACTGTAGAAGCAGAATTGGTGAGTCCATGTTTAGGCAACTAGCCTCTTAGCATTAGCTTCTCTCCAACTTGTCTCATTGTACGAGTTTGGCATATTTCTCAAATATCCATATATGTAATGTTTTGACCTGAACCAGTGGAAGCTATTTATTTCGCTCTTATTTTTACATGACATGCACAGTAATATATGTACTTTATCACTGAAGTTTTACACTGCTGTGAACTGAATGTATTTGTGTTTAATGATAAGCGTGATTATTATAAATGTTATAATAATATATTCTGGTCGAGCTACATGTCCAATTTGCAATGCCGATTTGTCTCGTGGTGGTAAGGACCCTACACAGTACACAACATCGCCGCTGTTACAACATTTGGGTATGAAACATTTGTGTATGAAACATTAACGGACTGAGGATGGAATAGGATTCGGTATTCGGTTTCGGATTCGGCATAATCTTAAGCAGTGGATTCGGTATTGGACCGAACCCCAAAAATCTGGATTCGGTACATCCCTAATTTTAACACTCCATCAATCGTCCATAGATCATCCTTAAATATCCTGGATCATTACTGTCCTATTGCAAGCTGAATTACAGAAATATATCAACTTTTGAACAATATTCTAGTGTATATAAATGAGTTTTAGTTATGATTACATTTTTACTATCCAGGCTAAAATGATATGAAAAGCCTTATCAAGTCAATTGATAATTCAAATAACTTTATTATCCGTGAGGAAACCTTTTCAGACTGTTCTACTGTTTGAAAAAACTTGTTTACTCTTTAGCTACAGGCCTGTATCAAACCCTGAGCTCAATCTAGCATTTAAAATACTTGTATGTGACGTTGCACGATGACATTTAACAAGTTTCTATATTATAAGACTTTGCCGGTTCTACTTGTTAGTTTGTTCACGGTAAACTGCAGACCGAGGGCGCAGGCAAGGCAGGGGAAATATGTTATATGTAGCGTAAAATTAAACGGAAAGGTTGACCTTTTTTGAACAGCTAAAATATGTGTCGGCTCCGCTCCTGCTGCTGCCTCTGTATTTGGACCACACATTGTGCAGGTATTCTCCATCTCGACAGAGAGTACGAGAAACATGTGCGTTCCAACAAGCGGTTCCTGGCCGCTGAGGAGGACCACGAATAGTCCTTTGATATGAGTCTGATTAGTTGATGAGAAAAAACATTGTGATTGAAGGTGCATTGTGTTGGAACAAAATCTATCGAGCTATAATGTGTTTATAATCGAACCAGCTTAAAGAATCAATGGGAACTAAAGTGGTTGATGCACTGTATTGACAGGAAGGTCGGCGGGTGGTGTCACTTTAGCCTTACTGTAAATCAACACAGCAAAGTCAAAACAAATATGAAGAATAGAAATTAGACAAGGCTTTTAGAGGCCCAAAAATCTACCTTAATAAGCAGGCCTATTAGGGATTTCATGAGCTTTTAACCCCTTGATATTTCTTCTTTGACATTTTACGGACTTCTGATGTTTGGTTGTTGCATTGTATTTTAATCTGTATCACTTTGAGGTTTCCTGGAAATGTGATGTGCAAAATAAATAACATATTTTATCATTATTATATTATAGTTATTATTATTAAGCAATCAATCAATCAGGATTACTTTACATTGCTTCCAAACCTGTTCAACCCAATTTTACAGAATCCAAGTTTTGAAAATGGGTTGGGTGAGGCAAACGCTCAAAAACTTCCTACTCCACTCACCCAGGACGGTTTGGAACAAAAAAATGTGTCAGAAAAGAACGATACAAAAGCAACACAGCAGACCACACTCAAATACACGCGCACACACACACCACACACACTTTCAAAGACAAACACAGGCTCAAACACTCTCTGACCATACACCTCTCTCCCATCACTGTCTTTCCTCCTCAAACTTCTTCAGGACTTTTCTAAAAATCAGGTTCCCAAATGCAATCAGATTTTGAAAAAGTTTAAAACGAATTTCTTAACCCGTAGCTCCACACACAGACACACACATTGATTTTAAAGTAGTTCTAGATTCAGGAACATACACTTTTTTGGTTCGGCGTAATTACGGTGAGTATCTCTATTATGGAATACGTTTTAGCAGTTTTAAAGGCAATCAAGTCCTGAGTCCAGAATCTTTCTCCAAGGGTTGGTAACATCACAGCCAGAAAAAAGAGAGAACAAAACAATTTGGTCTACTCTGTGAAAACTATCTGTTCTGGTCATTCTTTGTCAATATCTGCCAATTATCAATGATTTCCCCAGGACAATCCATGTTCCAGCTTCTTCCCTCCAGCAGAAGATATCGCAAGACATCTCGCCGTTGTCGTTTCACACTGTTAAATATTCATTGTGTGTGTGTTTTGATATTATATTTGCGCTTTTGACAGTGTTTTATCTACTGTACATAATATTTTTGCAAAAGTACTCCAATGTGATTTTTTTTAGCGGCAATAGCAAATACGCTGAGCTTTATCTTGGATGCTTGAACGATGGATAACTTCTTCATACCGTATTGTAAAAGTGCACACCTCTTCTGGGTCGAAGTCGCTGACAACACAACAGCTGACTTTGCTTTGTCACTACGGCGGAGCGCTGAGTTCAGTTGTGTTCAAATAAAACCAAAATCAATATAAACAGGACAGAGGCTTGACTTTCATCATATCTGTGAAATGTGAAGCTTGCATGGGGAAGGAAAACAGACGATATTGACTTAAGGCTGTTTTGTCCACCATGGCAACATTACAAAGTATTCTCTTGATGCCTGGATTCATGAATGGGCAGATCAATCCAAAGATATTGAGCATTTTCAAGAGAATTACTGTTTTTATCCGATTTTACTTTTAAATTGGCCAAAATATAGTCTTCGTGCCGAGGTCAGCTTCTTAAGTCGCAGAGGACTTTTAATGCTTTTTAATACAAAAGCCCGTTGGCATCAGATCCATTACACAATACTTGTCATTACTTGGAATCAGATCAAAAGCAGTGCAATTGTCCTTCACGAGCCTGGATAAAGCAGCGGTGGAGATGGAGTTGTTATATAAAAGAAATAGATGTGTCCAGCGCTCTTGTATTCGCCCATCACTTGTCATGGGCTGTAATGGCTCAACGCAAAGGAGGGCTATGTACAGCAGGCATCGGTGGTAATGGGATACTATGACATGTTATACTTCATTTAAAGCTTTCTTTTTTATGAGAACATCCACAGGATTTCACCTGTTCTAAAATATTAATTAACATGTAATTAGAAGTTAAATAAAAAAATGTACTTTTTATATTTAGCTATGAATCTTCAAATACCTATTTTTTGATATTGGGTCCAGTTGTGAATGAATCCAAGCCTACTAGAACATAATATATTTTCATTTCATTCGTTCATTTAATTTTTGTTTTCATCTTGTACATTACATTATTCAACGTACATGAAATATAATTAATGTGTCAAAATACAAAAAAAAAGAAAAATCACAACCAGCCCTTATTACTTCTGAGCAGTTCTGGTTAGTTCTTTTCCAAAAACAGTAGACATCCAGAAGTTCCCATCGCTGCATAAATATACCACACTGTAGTTGGGTGTGTGTAGAAGAGCTTACCTGCTGTGAAATGTCTGTGGGGGCAGTGTGGGTGGTGACGTGGAGGGCGTGGCCAGGCTGGGGGGGTATGGGTGATAGGGGGTCTTCTTCAGGGCCTGGATCAGGTTGTGTCTGTATTCCGGGTCTATGGACCACAGCGAGCCTTTGCCGATGCTCTGCAACACACACAAGACACAAGTTTGGGATGAGGAAAATGCAAAAGCAAAAAAACAATTTCAGCTTTAATTATATCAGCTGCAAAAGTGACACATTTTATTCAGGCTAATAGAGTCGCATGAATGTGTTTCCTGTTGACCTGTGACAAAGTTTATGTTTTAAAATGCACCAAAATCTGCTCATGCACTGAACATAAGTTTGTTTTACTCAGTGCTATGGGGAAACTGGGAATTGGACATGATTGAAACCAGTGTCTGAATGGAACTGAGCCTCTAGGCAGAAGTCTGCTCAAGTTTCTACTTACAGAGGTTATCTAGTTCCTAGAGTTACAAGGATAAGTAGTGGCTGGGATCCCTAACTTTCCAACCACAAAAAAAAAAAATGCATAGTAAAAATTTCAAGTCCGTGTCCACTAATTTTCACAAGTATGTATTTTTGTATCTTTATCAGCTTTTCTTAGTATGCTGAATACATTATATCTAGAAGACAGCAAGTTGTAGTGTCATTTGTTCACATCAATTTAACTGTATGAACTGTATACATGTATTTTTCATGACAAAAAAGTTAAACACCCCAGCTTTTTACTTTGTTTTTACTTTGTGGTGAGGGTAATTTACGTTTTATAAAGGTAGTTACAACAAGTATACAAAAAGAGGTCTAACCGGTACATACAACGGATTTGGTTCTTTTGTACTTTTACAACACTTTTTATGTTGGAACAAATAAAATAATGTATGTAAAAAGTTAGGTAACCCAGCTTTAATTGTTCGACTTTATAGTAAGTTAAATTATTTTAATTTAATTTAATTTAAGTGTACCAAAACATGAAAATATGGTATAACAACTTCATTCAACAGTCAACCTTCTTGTTCTAATGGGACAAAGTGTGTTTTTGATTTTGTTCTTTGCCAATCGATGCAGCTCTTTCCCATTAACACTAGGACTCCCAGAGCTGAATATGAAATTATCTGTTATTTTTGAAATAAACTGTTTACTTTCCAGCAGTTAGCATTTGGTCTTTAGCTTTAACCTTTCAACAAACAGTTTGTTGGTAGATTTCTCGGAATTCCATCGCTTTGAATGGGAGCAGTCAAAACCATAGCTCAGGGAGTTCTAGCAGTTTCATACAATTCGGGGAATCCTAGTCATAAAAACACGTTCTTCTTTGCACAACATTCATGTCAAAGACGCATTTCTCTTTTATATGCATCCTCGGATCAAAGACTTTTCCCAAAACCATCCGTCTATAGATCATCCACACAGGGCGGGAAACCATCCAGGCTGCTTCCGTCTCCCCCCGAGCCACCTCCCTCTCTTTCATCCATGAAGTGTACACAGTGCCAGCTCTACTACGACTACAAGTAAATATGAAATTAAAGATCGTCCCCGTGTGTTTTGTACTGCTGTGTTTGAGCGGAGTAGGCATCGGTGGGAGGGGAGGTGTCACTGCTGGAGAGTTTTTTACTTTATTTCACAAAATCTATTAAAGGGGAAGTGTCAGGCGAGTCGGAGCCCTGAGCCAGGCATTAATTGGGATCATGTAAACAGTTGGAGGAGGATGTTTTTTTAAAGGTTTTGAGCGGGATCCAGTCTGACAACCTCTCGGCTTAATCGAGTGGCGGCTTGGAAGTTTGTGGGAAAGAAACACACTTATACTATTAATTAACATTTTCCAAGTTCAGAATCAAGAAGCCATATACAGTATACAGTTGACGGTTTTTAATGTTTTTATCCTTGTTTTTAATCACATCTCTGTAATAACTGGTTCTATTCATAATATAATTCAAATTTAAAAAACTGGAAAAGTTCAACCTATTATCTGTCCAAATAAACAAACACAAGTTGGATTACATTTAGAACAAAAGATTCATAAAGTTGTATAATTATCGAAACCGCAATGTAATTGGTGTTAGGTGAAACAGTTTCTAGCCAGGCAACTGATGCGACAAGTGTGTGAAGACATTAAATAATGAGGTTAACATTTTGTGGATCAGAAATCTTAGTATTCAATAATAATGAAAAATAGTTATACATTTTATTTCATGAAACACCTTGCAAAATATAAAAAGACAACACAATACATTTCATAAATAACAAAGAATAAGCCAGATTAAAAAGGTAAATTTGGAGATGAGATTTGAAAATGTCCAGAGAGTATTCATTTTCTTGTTTAAGCTGTGAATCTTCCAGAGAGTTACATTAAACAGGTCCGTGCTCACCAGGACTCAGCCAAGGAATGAAATTAGCCATACTGTGTTAATAAATGTGATATTACCCAGCATGCCTTTCTCCCGGGAATGCTCCTCTCACAGCAGAAAATGTGAATGTAGTGGTTAAAGAACAGATGTATTTCTTTGTGCTTGTGTTACAATAAACAAGGCGCAATGTAACTTAACTGGAGGCTGGAAGTTTTAAAAGGCAGAAAACAGCTTTTTCCTGGAAGTCCTAATCTGAGGATAGTTTGAAAGAAAGAGCACTCGGACAAGAGGGACAGGAGGTTGTTTTTGTGCTTATTTGAGTCAGAATGTTCGGATATTAGCGTGAATGGAACACAAAAACAACAACAGGATGCTTTTGATGAGGAAACATGATTAAAACCTTTAAGAAGATCCTTTTGCTTTCATGAGCTCTTCCAGAAGGGGTGCACTGATCCAAATGTTTCATGTCCGATACGATTACAATACTTTGACTTTCAATATCTGCTGAAACCTGATATGAACAGGGGAGATGAAAAAGTATGCTTCTTTCCTCAAATCATGGATCCAAAAGGGACCACTGTTTTTAACAGCTGGTTATTCTGTTAGTAAAAACAGCACAACATGTATGGGTAAAAGTTTAAAATCTCATGGGTTAATATCAGCCAGTGAAAAGTCTTGACATCATAATCCAAGCCTAATCGGTGTCGTCTGAAACATTATAATCAAATCAAAACATCCATTCATAAGTCAATGTTGTGACTCAATACTAATAATTATTTATTATTATATCTGTATGTTTTAAATGTGAAGCGCTTTTTGATCCTGGTCTGTGAAAGGCACTATACAAATAAACTTTACTTATTTATTTACTCACTTACTTAATAATAATAATAATAACAATAATAATGCATTGGTTTTTTATAGCACTTTTCAGGACACTCAAAGACGCTTCACATGTCACACGGTGGTGGTAAACTACTGTAGCCACAGCTGCCCTGGGGCAAACTGACAGAAGCAAGGCACACTGGTTAGTATGTACCATCTGCCCCTCCAACCATGACCAACTATTCACACACACGCCAGACTCATTCTAGGCAATGTGGATGAAGTGTCTTGCCTAAGGACACAACAGCAGTTTGCAAGTTCGCATGCAAGTATGGCCACAATAAGACATGTTGTATCTGACTCTAACTTGGAGCTTTTTCTTTCTTCTCTACAACTTTCTACTCCTTCCGTGTCCAGCTGGAGCACTCAGATCTCTCTCCACAGGCCACTATGAGACGGCAGCATGTGTACATTTGCTCATAGCGCCCCCTGTCTGTGTGTGTTCATGACTGCGTGCCGCCCGTGGCTCTGGGGCCATATGTGGCCTGTGGAGCTCTGAGCGTGTGGTGACTGCGTATGTCCACTTCCCCTGGGGAGCGTGATATTACCCAGCATGCCTTTCTCCCGGGAATGCTCCTCTCACAGCAGAGACGCCTCTCCCAGTGAGACAGAGATTACACACACAAGAGCCCGCTTCACAGGGCCCAATCTCAGCCCCATACCCGGACATGTGTGAACAGGTGAGCAGGTTTGGAGAAATGTCATGCGGCTTCAAAATGAAAGGACGTAGAAAGGTATGAAAATCATTCTATCACACCCACTTAAATGTTAAAGCTGGGGTACCTAACTTTCAAATTGCAAAAGATAGATAGATACTTTATTGATCCCTCGTAGGAGAAATTCAGATGTCCAGTTGCGGCAGAAACACATCCATCCATTCAAACAAAACAAATCAATAGATAATTCTAAGAGTTGCTGACAATAGTATTAAAATGCTAAAATTAGTAATCGAATAATTTGAAATATAGTTCTTTGCTCTCACAACAAAACAGTGTCTAGTTTTTTCTCATGCATATATTTTTGGCCTCTGTCACATCTTTGGCCCAGCTGAGTCCAGAGCCGAGTGGCCTTGGTCCTCGTTCTGTAGCTTAGGTCCTGGATCTCTCTCTCAATGTGGTTCTCCCCGAGGTTTCTCACTTTTCTCCCACTGGCTTTTAGAGTTTTCCCTTGCCGATGCAGGAGGGTCTGTTAGACAGTTAGTGTAAAACAAGAAGGACTGTGGTGATGATCCAGGACACTTTAACATCCTACAACATTTATCAACATTCACGGACATTGTTCTCTCTCTATGGACCAATGTGTTTGAACTGTTGATTCTCTGATCTGTGTTGGTGAATTCTACGGTTTTGTTAAGTCCTCTGGGATAACTGGGATTTACTGTGATTTAGGGCTATACAAGAATACCTTTAATTGAATTGAATGTAAATATAGATTATTATTTCATATTCTTTTAAGTTTTAATGGTACAATATTATGCATTATTATTATGCACACAAATATTGACCATTGTTCACGGTCGTTCAGAACCCTGCATCAAGGCTCTCTCAACCAATCGGAGAGCTGCTTACATCCGCCACCTGGATATGTTCAAGTTTGGAGAAAAAGCCACAGATTATAAAGTGCTTTTGAGGACAGACAGGGTGAAGGGTGAAGAGAGAAAGTCATACTGAGAACATATTTTCAAAATGTCAAGTTCGTGCACAAACCACAGATGCTTTTGCTGCCAAAAAAGTGTTTTGCCGTATTTTTCGTTAGGGAGACAAGCGACATCACAATGCTAAATAACAGGAAAATTCTATATGGAGACATGCTCTTGCAATACGTGTATTTTATAAGCAATAATAAGTTAAAACGCCATTTTAAGACACATTTAAAACTGGGACAACTCCACAAAAAGTGAAGTTTGTAATTAAATCCATCCAAATTATTCCTTGCTCTCAAAACAGTCTGATTTTTTTTTTCACATGCATACATTATGGGCTTATGTCAGATAAAAAAGTGAAAGTGAAAGTAAAATACTGACTCATGGGGCTCTTTCTTACAGGTTTGCAAAAGATAACTGTGTTTTATGAAATGGTTGAGACAGCATGGTTGCTCTGACTTTTTCTATTTAAACTTTTACATGACTTTTACATTATGAAAACATAATATTTACAGGGAAAAAAGTTATACCCCAGCTTTAATGCGTGTACAAACAAATTCAGCTCTAAGCATTTTTGAACAACGAGAAGACGAGAACAACAATTAATCCACAAAGTTAAACACACACCTATCCCCAGCCCTTGCAGCACATGCACAAAACAACTCAGCGCCTCCATTAATGCCATAAGTACCTTTGCACTTTAAAAGCAATCGACTCAATTCACGCCGTTCTGTTAAGCACTTAAACTATTGGAAGCTTAAAATAAATATAAATAAGTGAGAAAATTACCGCTATTTAAGATCAGAGGTGTCTTGGCGAATGGTTTTCAGAGCAGGTAAAAGCAGAAGAGAAAGAGGAATGGTGAAAAAACCCCAGTGACGAGGCTGAGAGCTGCCAACATCTGTTTCCGGTCTTATGTAAGCGCACAGGGCTGGACTCGCCTGGAAGACATTAAAAAGTCCTGCAACTGACCCTGGACGTTTTAAAGTGCGGCTCCTGTTATTTGAAAACATGTATTCAACATTAGCACATTTTTAGGTTCATAATTTTGTATTGACTTATGCTT
This sequence comes from Knipowitschia caucasica, assembly GCA_964034765.1. Taxonomy (NCBI): domain Eukaryota; kingdom Metazoa; phylum Chordata; class Actinopteri; order Gobiiformes; family Gobiidae; genus Knipowitschia; species Knipowitschia caucasica. The sequence goes on from OZ035839.1 coordinate 14,970,311, forward strand.
TAGCTTTCTTTCTCTGTTGTTGTTGATTTTTTAAGTAATTAAATATTGTATCTATTTTAAATTTTTTGTTTATTAAAATAATTTCACTATGGGATGGGTGGCATACGGCATTATGTCTTTTGATAATGTCAAGATGGAAATTGTGAAATTAATAAAAATATGTAGCTTCTGTTGCATGTTCAAAATAATAAAACAAAAATTGTGAGTTCATGATAGAAATGACTAAGGAAATCTATTGTTTTTATTTACTAGCTTTTTTAATTTCTTAGTTTTTTGTTTTCTTCAGAGATGGCATCTTTATTAGAAGAAGGAAGAAGAATGTCGTCCCACAATTGGGAAATTTCAGTCTGATGCATACACATGCACATATACATACACAAATAGACATACACATCAAGGCAAGCAGCGAACATCACTCCTGCGCTCCTTATAGGCATAGTGGGTTAAGTGTCTTGCCCAAGGCCACAACGACACCAGACATCAATAGGAGTCGGTGGAGGAGGTCTCATGGTGGGCTCGAACCCACGACCTTCAGGCTCTTCCTTGAAATAATGTTAAAATTAGGAATTCATCAATATTCGGACGAAAGGTGACCGAGCCTTCTCTGTCCGGGCTCCTCGGCTTTGGAACGACCTGCCCGAGGAGATAAGGCTAGCACCATCAGTATCCTCTTTTAAATCTCTTCTTAAAACCCACTTTTATCAAACAGCTTTTAACTGTTAGTTTTAAACTTCACATGCTGTATTTTAATGTCTGCTTTGTCTTTGTTGTGTCTCTTTTGTGTTTTGCTCTGTTTGCTTTGTGTTTCTGTATCTAATTATTTTGACCTTGTATTATGACTGTTGTTTATTGTTTATCATGCTGACTGTGCAGCGCTTTGTAAACATTGTTTTTAAAAGTGCTATAGAAATAAAGATTATTATTATTATTATTATTATAATAAATGAAGCACATTTGTACGTCAGCTGAAGTGAATAGACACAGACAATTTGACTTTTATATGGATTTAGACAGGAACGGGCAAAAAACTGAAAAAGTTGCATTGGAAATCTTAGCCTAAATTGTCTTTTTAGCATTATTATGTAAAAAAAATAAAAAAATAAAAAAGGTTTGTATACACATAATCCATTATTGAATTATCAGCAGTGTCGGACTCTATCAAATTAAAGAGAAATATTATTGCAGCGTCTGTAGCCAGTATAAATATATGACCATCTATCCGCTTACAAGCATATTACAGTACAACATACCATAATAACCTTTTGCATGATTCCACTTCCACAGTTCATATTTACAGGGCTTTGATGGACATTTACAGATCGGCTAAAGGCATTAGACCTGCGTGTTGGTTAAGCCTGATTAACCTGCTTTGATTCAACCATCCATCAGCACTTAACACAGATACAGCCGTCATAGCAGTAAAATACAGAATAGTGTCAAATATAACTCATGGAAGCAGTGTTCGAAACATTCATGTGAACATGTGTTAAAGGGAGCCCAAGTAGAAGAAACCCAGATTATACATGCTCTGCTATTCTATAAAGTTGTTAACTGAGAAATTTTACTTGTCTGGGTTCGAAGCTGCAAAAACTGAACTTTTGCTTTAAACTTTGAAAACACTAAAACAAATAGACCTTGGACGAGGATTTAAAAAAGCATTGGCTTGAATTGATATGGCAGGTTAACAAAATTGTGAGTGAAATTAAAAAATGTCAGAAGTCACTGAAATTTTCCTTTAATCAAACTGGGGCTAAAATATCAGGCTGCTGCTCCGTCAGCAGTGACACAGCCTTGTTCTTTCAGCGGGGGCTTCAGGCAGCGTGGGGTTGATTGTCTTAACTAAGGACACAACGACAGCAGACATCAGTGGGAGCAGTTGGAGTAGGTCTCGTGGGGGGATTGAACCCAAGACCTTCAGGCCCAAAGGCCAATGTTCTACCAACTAATATATATATATATATATATATAATGTCATTGTGATAATGTCGTTACATTTTTTGCATGTGATCTGCTCAAATTGAATCAATAAATGAAATGAAATGAAATCACAAAATTACTTTATTATACAATTCAGATTTTGATATTGGGCAGCCTTAAAAGTACTAAAAATGTTTGTTGATTGATCCGTCAATTTTGACTTTGTCAACAAAATGTGTATTTACTGATTTCATTTTTTATAAAATAAAAAATAAAAAGTTTAATTCAAATATTGTTGGGCAGCTGTCTTGCTTCTGAGCAAGAAGGTACAGGGATGGGATCCATCTCTTTGAGTGGAGTTTGCATATTCTCCCTATGTTTGCAATGTTTTTTTTTCAGTTTCCCTGCCACTAAAAACATTTACAATGACAGAGACCAAAGAGAGACCAAAAAGAGACTGGAGCGAGAGCCCAGAAAGAGACTTGAAATGGAGTAAATAAAGGCCAATTGTACTGAAATTAAGTTGAATGTATAAACTATTTAGTATTGTGACAGCACTAGTGCATAGTGATATTTTCACAGAAGTCTCAAGAGGCCAGTTTGAGTCCCAGTTTTCAGAGTCCCAGTTTTTAGTCAATAATAAAATGTCTTTAGACCAAGATTTTCAGTCAATCAGAGCCTTAACTAGAAAAAAGAAAGCATCAATTATATTTCAATCCATAGACAGTGTGACAGCAGGTCATTAGGAACAAGATAATGGGTCAAATGCACAAGTGTCCCACACAGATATAGCGTCACCGTGCTTTTCCTTTGGCCCAGTTTGCCCCTGACTTCACACATGCACAGAGCGTGTGCCTGGGGGCGGCTGCACACAAGCTCTGACAAAGCTCCCCTCACTTAAAACTGACAAGATAATTACTGCTCACATATACAATCACACGCAGCATAAAGGCACACAACGTATCTCTGATGTTTCACTAATTGTAAAGGCAGATGTTATGTAATCAGGGAGGAGTGATGATCCAAAAGCTGGTAACGTAATATTATGAGTCTGCTGTGATTATAGATATGAATGCTGTTGATTTGGGCTAACCCACTTGAATAGTAATTGTTGTCTGGACTAATACATACATAATGAGGGAACCAGAGTTAGGTTTCAAACAGAGAAGGCAAAGATCAAATAAAATGTGTTGAAAAACCTATATTTTTTTTAAAGTTAATGTAATTGTTTTACCAGGACGGTTTCACTTCATTTATGGGACATATTTCTAGACATCTCAAACTTAAGGAAATGAACGAGAGACCTGAACCAATGAGTTTTGTGGTTTTGTCTTAATTTAGTTTTGGTTTATTGATGGAAGTTTAGACTTTATTACTCCTAGTTTGGTCCTGGTCTAGTCTTGGTTCAGTCCTAGTTCAATCCTAGTTTAGTCCTGGTTCAGCCGTGGTTCAGTTCTGGCTCAGCCCTGGTTCAGCCTTGGTCTATTCCTGGTTCAGCCCTGCTTCAGCCTTGGTATAGTCCTGGTTTAGTCCTGGTTTAACCCTAGTCTAGTCCTGGTTTAGCTCTGTTAGGCCCGGTTTAACCCTGGTCTAGTCCTGATTCAGTCCTATCTCAGCCCTGGTTCAGTCCTGATCTAGTCCTGGTTTAGCCCTGGTTCAGCCCTGCTTGAGCCCAGATCTAGCCCTGGTTCAGCCTTGCTTCAGCCCTGGTCTAGTACGGTCCTGTTTGACCTGTATCCTTCACATGTTGCCTAGTGCCTTCATGGCGGCTCTGCTTTATCTCTGTGGCTCTCATTCTGTCATTAAAGGCATGTCGTCCAACTGAGCTCAGAAATCCTGTTTGTAAACAAAACCATGGCAACCGCACGCCCCAACGCACTCTCTCACCGCCTCATTCAAATGTTCAAAACACACACAGCTTTATTTACACGCACATCCCAACATCTTAAAACACACACTAGTATAGTTGACTGATTTCAACTTTTACAGTGTCATGAAATAAAATAAGAAGATATTTCAGATCTCATACAACCCTTGAAGTAGCAGCACATATTTCCATGACAACAAGTCAACAACTTAATGAGTTTTGAATTATTATAATTTTTTTCTTACGTAATGCAGCTTTAGAGCAAAAATATATTCAAAAGTATGTATTCATTGGTTCCAGCTCCAAACTGCAAAAAGTGAGGAAAAATTGCCCAAATCACGTGTTTTCTATCTTAATTTCAGTACATTCTGAGACTAAGCCATTTCGTCTTATTTCAGGAACAGTTTTCATTCCAAGGGAGACACTTCTTACTTCTTTTTAAAACAAGATCAATTTGCTTGTCCCATTGGCAATCCTTGTTTTAAGGCAGTCAAAATGTGTTCAAATTAAGATACATTTTTGCCAAATTCGAACACATTTTCACTTATTTTTGCAGTGCTTCCCAAATCAATTGGCAGACTTTTTGTTTTCTAATTATAGACAATAATTTGGCATCACCGCGAATAGTATTTCAATGTATCCAGAACATGTGGCGCTATAGTCTGGCCTTAGCCATCCGTACACTCCGTGCAATCATCATTTCACTGCATGTAACGTCTGGGTCTAGTCCCTATGTTAGCGATTACAATCGGTTGAATTTCAGCCGACCATTCAGAGAGCGCGGAAGGCAGGTGTTGTAGTTAGTTGTGGGTGATGTCAAGAGTTTGCGTCGAACGAGAAGGTTGTAGTTTGGCAATGGCGAAAAATGCGATAGTAAAGTAGTCCGGTCTGGTTCTATCAAGAAATTGAAGCCGGAGCAAGGGCAACGTTTAGCAAATGTAATCGCTGGAAAAATTGTGGCGCTACTCCCCACGGGCTCCGTTAGCAGGAAAGGAGATGGCTAGGCTAAATGCTAACAACAGACTCGGGCGCATTACATACGTCACGGTTAACTCAGATCCAATCGTTTCAATCTGCAAAAGGAGTTAACCCCTCCCACCTGTAAACGTAGCTCAATGGAGCACCTCCAGACCTTAGTATGAAATGTCATTTGTACTATGGTGTGGTACAACCAGGCTAGTGGCGCTATAGTTACTGCAGAAAAAACCTGGAAAGTTCACCTTCTCACATCTGTCCACAGTAAGAATGGGACGTTTCTGCACACATAAACTGTTAGTGGATCCAATAAAGAAAGAAAAAGTAGAAAGTTCCATATCCTGTGAATATTTTAGATGTTATGTCGCAGACCCTCTACCAAAAAAGAACAACTCTCGGCTGTCATGTGTGACCCAGAAACACATGAGTGGAACAAATGGGCGGCTGCTGTCACTCTAATCTGCACCTCTGGAAATGGATGGGGACATGATTTGCTCTGTAAGCCTCGTGTACCCAGTTTCTACTTTGCCTGGGCAGAAAGAGATCAGAGATAGGCTGCCTCCCTGTGTAGTGATAAACTGAGTCGGTCTGGGTGTGTAGTGGTTGTATGTAGTGCATTTAGTTATCAGAAGGACACACAAAAAAGGCACACTTTGGACCAGTAGAAACATTGGTGTTTGAGTAAATGTAAGTTCAGAGGTGACGTCATGCATATTTTTGACTATTTGACCCTGTGCTATCATATACATTGAATTATTTTATAAAGAAATTTATTTTATAGTTCTTCCACTTGAAACAAACTATTTAAATGTAAATAATTCTATTCAGTTTGTCCAATCAGGAAGCTGTGAGGGGGATTATGGGAGGGTCAAACTGACACTTGAGCGCGATTTTTTTTCTCTCTTCACAAATTTGAAAAGTAAAGTTAAAGTAGGGCAGCAGCGAGTTAATAGATTTATCAAAACGTATTGATCATTGAATTAGTTGTTAAATAAATAAGTAATCTCAAACATGCTGAGAAGAGTTTTTTAATTTATTGTTTATTTGGTTGGGACAGTAAAAGTGAATGAACACATCACTCCAGACTAATTTGCATCCGTTGTCCGACATTCGCACTCACAAACACACATTCATTCATTCACCCTGAACTATTGCACATGTTTTTAGTGGTAGGGGAGCACCTGGAGGAAACCTACCCAGACACAGGGAGAACATGTAAAACCCACTCAGAAAATCCCTATTCCGACCGGGATTCGAACCCAGAACCTTGGCTGACTCAGGTAATTCGATAATGAGAATGAAATTAAAATGTTTTTGCAAAGTGTTCCTAATCAAACAACCCAATGTGTAGGTTGTGACTACGTCCGTGAATATTTACAGTCTATGGCTTCACTTTCCTGTTTCCTGCAACATTTTGAGATCTTTGTGACATTAGAAATATCGACGTGAGGCTGTACGGTTAAGCCCTTTTCAAACACTTCCAGTTTACTCTGCTGAACTCCAGAGAGCTCGCTGTTTGTACCATCACACCTTGTTCTTCGACCTGCAGATGATCCTTCCAGGGCACTAGTGTTATTTTAACCTTTGAAATGGATTAACTCGAGACTTAAAAACATGTTTTAAACATGCTGATTCAATACAAAAAAGAAAAAAAGAAAAAAAATTTCAAACAAGAAGTACTGAAAAGGTATGTGTGACCAGTGGACTTGTGGTAAGTAAGTAATATTAATTTATGTAGCGCATTTTTTTGAATAGACCAAGGTTACCCAAAGCGCTTTACAAAGTTCCGAGTTTTAAAGGACACTCCAGAACCAGATGAACTTTCCGGGGAGCTCTTCGTTTAATCTCATTTTTGTAAAAGGGCCAGACCCGGTGAACAACTTATAAATAATATTAAACATACAAGTATCGAGACTAAATTATGCTGTTGGCCTGTCCTGTGGAGTTTTTTTTTTTTTTTCATTAATTTGAATATTGCCAACTTCAAACACAGCCATATGTCAGTAAAGAACATAATTTCACTTCAGATATTGGCAAAACTAATTTATGGACAGTGCTTTTGATTTCAATTGCAGAAAATTGCTCCGAGTGTGCCGTCTTAGCGGTACAATGACATCATACTATTACAAAACAAAAGGGGTGGAGTCACATGTTTGTGTCAGAAGTTCCTGATAATAGCATGGATGGATCTGTTTCTGATGAGCGAACAATGTTGCACTTTTTAATAATATGTCTCCTTTAAGTAAATGCAGGTTCACAAACTCACACTTCCACAAACTTCCTCTCTGCGCTCCCTCTGCCCCTCAGACTCGTAACTCTGAAAAGCCTCAAAAACAAAGTCTGGAGTTTATGTGGCAGTCCGAACTCTGTCAAGTTTGTTTGGAGAAACTCTGACTCACAACAGAACTTTAAATCACTTCTCAAAACCCACCTGTTTCAGCTTGCTCTTCCTTAGTTTTGCTCTTCTATGTTTTGTAAAGCGTCTTTGAGTGTCCAAAAAGCGCTATATAAGTTTGATGCATTATTATCATCATTATGTTATTTTTATAAATTACGAACTTTGCAAGACAGAACCAATACTCGCCGTTTTGTGAGTTCTTTAAAGAGACCCCTGATCTGTAGAGAAGCAAGATGCAAGTTTTTCTTCTCCTCATTCCATTTTGAGCTGATAAATTAAATTGTAAATACTATATCCACACATAATGAAACTGTTAAATATTGCTCATATACTGTATGCATATATCTACAGTATGTGTATATTGTATCTGTATGCAGTAGGCAAGCATATGATGAATGTATCTCAAATTAATAAATATATGAACAATTTTAAGGAAATGGAGCAACCTCAAATACTTTTGGTATGGTGTAGGAAGTATAGTTTCCAACATAAAAATACTCCCAAAACACCATTAGACATGCCATCACTACTTTGTTTGCCTATTATCCTTACAGAATCTAGTATTTGTGCATGATTCTCGTTACGCTTTTACTGGAAGGTCGGTCCAAGCATGTGATCCTAACCCCACATTTTGACGACCTCAATTCAAGCTATCAACAAATTCAAGCTATCAACAAATTCAAGCTGACGACAAATTCAAGCGCTGCATTTAACCATATATCTTTGCATTTCATTTCATTGCAAGCATAAATGCACAATGCAACACAAAAGAAAGAAAAACCCCCCTTTTGTAAAGTGCTCGTTTCAGCACAAAGACACAAACAAGTAAAGGAAATGCAAAGCGCAGAGGGCTTTTCAGATGCAGATATCCTCCGTGAATGGACTGAAATGACAGAGATTGTGTAATTGCGAGATAGAGCTGGAGCTTGGCAGGTACAGGGGAGTCTGTGGAGATGTGGCCTGGTTTTCAGCTGGTGTGAGGGGGGCGAGTTTGTCTTAAGCCGAGTGAAGGAAGGAGAATAGGTATGAGAGAGAGTGGGCCAGATTTGGAGGTTTCAGGCTGTGTCCAGAAGTCCACCCTACTCCCTATGATCAGTTAATCAACACTCAAGGCGACCAAAGTGCTTTACACTAAAATCACAATCCATTAAAACATTTTATGCATTCAAACAATAATGCAGTTAAAAAGCATTCAAAAAGTGTCACCGGGCGAATGCGTATTAAAAGTGTTAAAAACCAGTCTGAATAAATACGTTTTGGGCCTGGATTTAAAGAAGCTAAAATCAGTGAGGACACGCATGTCAGGGGGCAGCTTGTTCCAGAGTCTGGGTCCCGCGACTGAGAAGGACCGGTCACCCCAGGGTTTAGACTTAGTCCTTGATACTTCCAGGAGGAGTTGAGATGACGAACTCGATGATCTGCCTGAGTCACGAACAGTCAAAAGTTTGGACATTTCACTGATCACTGAATCACTTTAGTCAAAGTTAGAGATTTGAACAGCAATCTCACTACTGTTGCACTTTCTCAATGGGATTTATTCTGGTTGAAAAAAGTAAAAAGTAACCTCCAGTCGCTTGAATGAAATATCCAGTGATTATCCAAATATCCAAAATTAGTGACAACATGTGATATCCTAATAGACTAATAATAGTCTAATAAGCTGGATCTTATGCTAAAGCGAAAGTGGACAAGATTTTCAGGTTTTCGACCAAGAATAGGTGGTATAAACAGATCAAGCTATAGCAGTGCTTTTCAATTATTATATGCCAGGCCCCTCTTAGGAAAAAGAAAACACCTCTCTCCACTACGAGGGGAAAATGCTCCATGAACAAGTTTCCTCGTCTGTGCAGAGACAAAAGTCAAAGAGACTGAATATCAAAGCCAAAGTGCATTAAATCACCAATATATATAAATCACTAGATCAGAATGTCCTCAGTCCTGTATTTTTTATTTGTAAACGAGGATATTCTTTGAGTTGCTCCTGTTTTGAGGGATTGAACAGATAAGATCCCCAGTGCAAACTTTTGGAGCCAGTCAGAGAGGCGGTTCTGAGCGGATGTGGAACCACTGTCGTTCACTATAAAGTGGCCGTAACTGCTCTGGCGGTCAGAACGGAGTGATGATGGAGGAAGTGGAATCTCGTTCTGTACGTACAGCAAAAAACGGCCCATTCCAGCGTCACGTGCAGCCCCCCGGCATCGCCCCTTGGGGAACCCGCCCACTATTTGAGAGTGACTGAGCTAAAGCGTGGTAAGGATCTTTGTCATGTGATTATTATATTAAAATAGGGAAAGTCAAAGTAGGCGGTCCGTCCAAGTCAATATTATTTCCACTTGCTGCTATGGTTACGTGAAGGTCAAATACCTTCTACAAACCGATACCAGTACATTGTGTCTCCTCAACTCACAGCTAACCCAACGCAAAATGGGTCTTGTGTTTTACATGTCTTATATCCTGAAGAAAACACAGAAAAAACAGCTTACTTGATATCCAATAACCTGTGTCCTATTCTAGTTTTGTGCTGCTTATGTTGTGAGGTCTTTAAAGAACTATACAATTCATCATTCACTAAAATAGATTTCAAAGGTAGCACTAATATTAAATCAAAATTAGTTACTTCAACAGTACATGTTATTAGCAGGCAATATGTAAAAAAGGTAACAACCACCGGCTCGTCAATTGTGCAAATATTGTAGAAGTGCAATTCAAAACTGTTAGAAATCAATCAATTTGAAACCATTTCTTTCCATTGGTAAACTACAATCGCTGAAAGACGGGTGCGTGCCATGGCAAGCTCTGTGTATTTAGAGAGCATTGTGTGCGCTGGGAGCAGGTTTGAAGGGTTAATTAGAACGCTGTCTTAAATGGTGTGCAGCGGCTGAAGACGAGGAGAGCTGCCCTTGCCAAGCTCACCTCTGCACATGTTAGCATCAGCACACACACACATACACAGGCACACATACACACACACACACACTATGAGCCCGTTACCATGGAGAGCGCTGGTGCTGGCGGCTCAATGACCACCCAGTTGTAAAGTATAAAAGTAAAGCAAAAAGACTGAATCATTCATGATCAAAGGGGTGCATTTGACTGCGGAGAGGTATCTGTAGCTGGAAAATTTATCAGTATGTCTTTACAATCTTTGCGCTCTCCAGGTGGGCGGAGAGGTCTTTTATCAAGTGCACATGTTCAAGTATATATCTCGGACTCTCGTTCGTGAGTGGGGGAAGGATGGAGCGCAAGATTGACCGACGTATCATGACGAGATCACGGATACAAGGGGTCAAAAGGAGTCCTCTCGGGCAAGTGGCTGGGTGTTCCCTCAGAGCTCCACTTCAGCTCAGACACATCACAGGAGCTCAGACTAGAGTCGCTGCGCCTCCACACTAGAATGAATTGGAGAACATCTCAGAGGGAGAATCGTTTCAAATCATTTCACATGACAGTGTTTGGAGTCTGTAATTATCCAATTTGGAAAAAGATACACAACAAATTCAACTCCTCCCTCTGGTGGTAGCGTTGGGAAGTACAGGCATAAAGCATAACTTGCTCTTGATACTTTTGTATTTCTAAAACAAATGATTCAATTATAAACACAGAATAGTTGTATGTAATATATATTAGTGAATAGTAAATCTCATTATCAACAGGGGGCGACAGTAGCTCAGTTGGTAGAAAATTGGCCCTTGGCCCTTGGGCCTGAAGGTTGTGGGTTCAAGCCCACCATAAGACCTACTTCACGACTCCCACTGATGACTGCTGTCGTTGTGTCCTTGGGCAAGACACTTAACCCCACTTTGCCTGAAGCCCCCACTGAAAGATCTCAGCTCCTGCATGTGGACTCACCACCTGCAGGAGGATCAGTGAGGGGCTGGTGCTCTGTGTACTGGGTGCAGCTCTGACTGCCACCCCCCGACCCAGAAATGGATTAAGGGGAAGAAAATGGATGGATGGATGGATAAATCTCATTATTTAAGATATGTGTTTAGTGGCAGGCAAAACTGGAGCACCCAGTAGAAACCTACGCAGACACGAAAGAAACATGCCAACTCATGCCTAAAAAAATCATGCCTATCTCGACATTCAAGTTTTACTAAAATCAAGATACATTTAACATATTTCAATACATATTTTTGCCCCTGAAACTCCTGATGTTTAGTCTTTGGGCAAGACACTCCGGCTGATGCTGTCACATGTGCAGGGAGGCGGTCACGCTCTGCCCGTCAGGTTTGACAGAGGAATGAATGAATAATGCATCGTTGAGCGTCTGACGCCAGCCACAAGCCTAATGTTATTTCCGATAGCTGCTGTTTTTTCTTTATGTTTACAATGGGGCTGCTCCTCTTGTTTTCATGCTGGTTTGATCACATTCTACTGCTGCTGTTGTAAAATGCAAATGCTTCATGCAATGGATAAATAAAGTGTTCCTTATCTCATTTCCTCATCCCCTATACACTAAACAAACACAGTCACCGCTGCATGATTTTCACACAGCCACAACAAAGCTTATATATGTTGTTTAAATGCATTGAATTTCATGCAACTTTTTGCTTTTTCTTTTTTACAAACTTTCCACATACTTAAGTAGATTAATAAAAGTCAATGAAGATAGTAAAAAAGTTTTACACTAGAAGTTGTAGGTAGGTTTTTAGATACAGCTGGACTTCCAGGAATCCATAGTATATGACAAAAGATGTAGAGGTCTGGGTTTGTGTTTTAGCCATAGACTGTAAATATTAATGCACATAGTCACGCCTATCTCTGCCGTTGAAACTAATGTGTCACCAGTTTTGCCTTCTGTGGGGCTTTTTCAAAATGGCAGGCACAAGCCCCTATAATTTATCGAGTGCATTCAAAAGTCCACAACGGCTAAACTAAACTAAAAAAAATACTCCCCTTAGCATTAACACACATCTGGAGACGAGTTTTGTACCATCCTGAAAAGCCTTTTTGCGAGGAAAGAAGACACCATACAAAAGCATTCGGTAGTTCTTATTACGGGTACACATTGCCCCCCCCCCCCTAACCCTTCAAATGTGTGATTTTACAGTGTCTACATGTTTTTAGATGATTGCTTGCTGCAAAACAAATTTTCCCTAGTGGGACAATAAAGGTAACTTCAACTTTAACTTTAACTAGACATGTTTTATTGTTTTCACACGGCTGTATGCCAAGGCAAAATACAGAAGCTCCCCTCTGCGTCTGCTACGTCTCCACTTGATACGTTTTCTTCAACCTTAAGAAAACCACAAAATCAAGTAGAAAAGTACTGGTATCAACATTCCATACATGCAAAAAGATGTTATTAGAAAGATCCATGCATGTTTGACTAACTTATATTATATTGCGTGGGTACAGGGCTTTCTGTATGTCTTAATGAGGATGAGCATAGACTTTTATTACATTCCTTTAGATCTTTTTATATTTTGTATTTAACTTTTCTAAAATATAGAATGGAGGTGATAGAGTGAATGAATCAGAAACCATATTAGTAAGTAGTTGAGTCCAAGACCAATGTAAAAAGTTGTTAGACAAGGATCACGGTTGGGTTAGGGTTAGAGATTTTTGCTTCTTAATACAGATTATAGACTGCTTCCTTATTATGCTAAAGCTAGTGATTTTATACAATATAATTTTAATTAGTAAAGAGTTTAGTATAGAGCTGTGTTTATTTATCTTATTGTGTGCTGAGTTTATTTACCTTGTGTTGTGTGCTCATCATTCCTACTGTTCTGTAACTGGTCATGCAACAGTGAAATTTCCCCACTGTGGGACAAATCAAGGATCTCTTAATCTTAATCTTGCAGTAGGGTTAGGTGATAGGATTTGGGATTCAGGGTTACAGGGTTTAAGTTATGAGTCCAGGATCAACTTTAACATTAGTTGACTTAGTTGTGCATGTATATGAATGCATTATAGATTTTAACTTCTTTCAACCATAAAGGCAGTTTTGTATTTTATTTTCAAAGGTATGATTAAAAATATGATTTCTAAAAATAATCATCACATTGTAACAAAAGAGGAATTTCAAGTTCAAGAATGTGAGAACCAGTGCGTCCGCTCCCAGATATCTACATATATCTGTACATTACATATTATTGTTCCTCTCTTCTTCATTCTGTTCAGCAAAGACCTAGAAAAATCAAAAAATTCCTACAATATTGAAACTATTCTTTGAAGTTGGATTTTATAATCCGACATGAATAGATAAACATTAGAACATGTTTAATTCTCTTCAGTCGCAGCCCTCTCTGTACATAAAACCACCTACAGTGCTTTTGTGCGTTTGCCTCTTTTCCTCTCACACTCCTCGCACGCTCCGCCGTCGCCGGGGCCAAATCAGTTTTCCCGGTTGCTACGGCAACAGCATACTTTCATGTCAACTGCAGCGAGTTGCCATGGTGATGCGTACACAAGAGAAACTCCGCCGTCGTCAAGGGCCCTGCGTTGACAGCCAAAAAAACACTCCCCGCTTTACTATGTGCTCCGGTCTGTGCAAATACTGTTTAAAGGTCTTAGCAAAACAGGGGCATGTTGTGAGGAACGCCTCTCGTCAAAATGCAAATATACAATCAACAAAGTGTACGCAACCACCGCACGTTACAGAATGTGTGAGCATAGGCATGACAAGTGGACATACCGAGTCTAAATAAGGACTTATCCATGTCTAACACTAGTCTATCCCTGTCGAACACCCATGAGCTCTCAGACATTCTGTTCATAAATCAAGGGGATATAGAAATATGTCTGTTTTACAATGCACAAATGTAACTTAAGAATTGATAGATCTTCTACATTCGAACAGAAATTATACATTCATAAGTATTTACAATATTCACAATCCTTCGTTTATGGAGAACTTTTGTACATTGTTATGTTGCCTACTGTGCTTACAATATGTACTGTACATACACATGCAAATATTAATACACAATCAAGCAGCAGTATTTGCCATATTTACAATTTCAATACGTATTTACAAATGTATATCTATTGTATACATAATTGTTAGCTCGAAAAGACGGAAAGCACGCCATGGGAAAGAAGGAAAGCACCCCATGAGCATAATTTAAATCTATTTAATTGAAAATAAAAAAGGATATATGTTTGCTTATTCGGTTGTATACAGAATGCATTTTTTTTTATCATGACAGCAAAAAGTGGGAAAGAATGAGGCCCTCCAAACGCAGTTGTATAATGTCCCTATGGTCTGTCCAGTCCTGATGCATCATGTCCACTCTCGTCATCGTCTATCCATGTGCATCCATGTCCAGTCCTCATCTGAGTCCAAGTCTAAGTCCAAGTGAAGTCCCTCCCTCTGGTGCTTCTGCAATTAGTGTGTGTCTGTGTGAGGATACGAGCCAAAAGCCTTGAGTTAGAGAATGCTATCACTCCATGACTCCAAACCTATCAGACAAAGTTACATAGACCCCCTTTAAATATTGTCTTTGACTTTGCATCTTCTCTGATAAAGACACATGTTTAAAATCATATAATTTATTCTAATGTTGTTCAGTGACATTGGCCCCATGCTGCTGTGTGTGTTCAAATCATTTCAAACGGCCAAACAGCCTGGAAACTCGGGTCAAAACTTTTGCATGGATTTGGGAACCAATCACAGAATGGGAGGAACGTCAAGACCATGCAAACGACAATAATAATCATTTGGCACCATTCTGTAAATTAAATTGGTCTTTTCAGCTTATTGTGAAGTATTTCTGTCACAAAACTAACGTTATTGGGTGGATTGTATACAATTTCCGCATAAACTACAATTGTTTATGCGCCAAAAACGACAATTGTAAACCACACCTATGAGAAAATGAATAAATGGTTCCACTCCTGCATTCGGTGTGAGATACGAGCCAAGAGCCTTAAGTTGGAGAAGACTACCTCTCCATGACTCCACACCTATTAGACAAAGTTACACAGAGCTCCTTTAAATCATGATATTGTCTTTTACTTTTCTGCTGCTCCGGCATTTTTTTGTATTCCTGCATCACAGTTTGAGAAACAGCAGTCAGTTGAAAATCAAATATTTATACTTAACACCCCCCGTTCACTCCCTCACAACCCGCTCTGTTATTATATTCTTACACAATTACTACTAATTTAGCACTAATTGAGAGCGAGAGAGACAATTTCCCATTTTTACTCGCCGTGACTTCAGTACGTCTCAATACAGCCTGGGAAAATCCTGGTATTAAAAGTGAACGCATCAAGAGCTAAATAAAAAAAACTAGACGCTGCTCCCACCGGGGAAACTGCACCACACAAGCCATGAAAGAACAGCATCAAGTATTGATAAAGCCCCAATCGGCAACACAGGGAAACAAAATACGGAATATGTTAGGCTTCAAGTTGAATGCAGCTCACAACTGTCTGCTTGTGAAATGGCTTACCATGAGAAAAGATGGGGCAAGTCATGGTTACAGATGCTGCACTGGAAACTGGTAAGGTTACGCTAATGCTGCCCATGCACAATTAGTGATTTTAACTTGGTTTGAAGACATTTTGCTGCTAAAAAAGTCATTTCTTTGAACCACAATGGAAAATCGAAAAGACATTTTTTTTGTAAAGAAGTTGTAGCCCAGGGTTGTCAAACTCATTTAGATAGGGGGCCAAGTAAAAAAAAAACTTGAGAACTGGTTGGGGCCAAAAGTACAAGTGTAGAGAAGGGGCAGATAAACATAAGATTCTTTTTCTTCCTCCCTGCTCCTTTCCAATCATGGAAATGTATCATGTGAATGTATAATGTATGTATATTAAGTTATGAAGCTGATTTCATGAAAAAAATTGTAGACAAATTGACTACATATTTAACATTTTTAGTGAACATCTCAAAATCTGCACTCTGGAGCTCTTCGGGTTGCTCAAAAAGGTGCCCTCTGCATTGAAAAAAGAAAAAAAATGTCATGATAAACCCTGTTGCACACTTACCACCATTCACCAATAACATTATTGTTTGCTTATCATGTAAAATATATGTTATTTGCATCTCTTGACTGAGGAAAAAATGGCTCTTTTGATAATGAAGCTAGCCGGCCCCTGGTCTAGCATATGTGTGTCCTTCCAAACTTGAAACATCATGTATTGAAAGTGATCAGCTCCATCTACATAATACACAAGGACACGTTCCAATAAATATAAAAACAATTTAAAAATCTTGAATTTTAGATATTTGAATTGCATTTATAAAAGAAAATGAACATAGTGCCCCTTACAAAAAGGTAAGGCGACTCTACAAAAGTACCCAGAAAGGCAGCATATAAATCAAATGTATTATAGTTATTATTATTATAAAAAAAGTAGTAATGTAGTTTTGAAAGTCCAGGAAATGTGGATTGGTTAATTTATTTGGTAGAGCACTCTATAGTAATTCCATAATTGATTATAAAACACAAATTCCTCCAGTTACACTTCCCTATAACTCGACCTTAAAAAGCATCAGTTCTCAGTCGTGTTTGGATTAAATTGGAATAATTATAAATGCTTAAAGCTGTTGCACCTGATTTTCAAACTAAATAAGTTGGTTTTTAACTTCTAAGCTCCCATTAACTCTTTGGCACATCACTCGTATTTATGCATGATTTTGGCTTCAAAACTCTTTTTTTTCAGACGGAGCAGCGAAACAGGGTGGGCCACGATTGCACAGCCAATTTGTTAGTTTGCTCAAGGTGAAATATTTTTCTAACTAGATAGAGACAGTGGTGATATCAATGACAGAGGTTTGTTTTTACAATCCAATTTTATAGAGGGACGCTACTTTTGCTTATCTTAAAAGAGAAGCAGTTGCAGCTTTAATTGCTTATAATATTGTTATTGTTAAAAAATTATTCACGTTTGACCATCGGGGCCTGTTCTATAATGAGAAATATGAAATCAGTCGCATAAATAACTAACACTGGCCACAGACATTCAGAGTGTGCACTAATGGACTGAGATTTTCGTTTCGAGTCAAACCAGGAGCTATTTTAAGTACATATTACTGGTTTTCATGATTTTTTTGTTTTTACATTTTGACCAGTTTTGAATGTAACCTACAGTTTTACACCAGTTTGTCGAGGTATATCGGAAAACGTATTGACTGTACGACTCAATTAAATAAGTGTATCATAATATTTGAATGCAAAAACAAAACATTAGAGCAGTTTTAATATATATCTGAAGTACAGCCATACAGTAAGGTTTAAGGTTTATTTATATAGCGCAGTTTTACAGACCAAGGTCAACCAAAGCGCTTTACAATTGTTGAGAGTTCAGACCATCCATCCACTGGCTCATTACATTCATAACTACAGTAAAGAAGAACCCTGCTTAACTTTTTAGCAAGTATAATTATGTTAAAAGTGAGGCAGGAAACTATTTTAACTGAATCGCAGTTTTTGGTAATTTCTTTGGCTTTATTGATGTAAAACAGTCATTATAACCTGTCAGACGCACTACTCCATTTCATTACAAAAAAGAAGGGCTGGGAATCATTAAAAAGACCAAAAAATACAGTAGTTGATAAAAAAAATCCAGGAGAAATTAAGACATTACTAGAAGACCTTTTCATTGTCATGCAATAAATTGTTTATTCAATAATTTAGGGTTTGAATTATGCTTTAAAACAGAAACTTTCAAATGATAACATGCATTTAATAAGTAATACATGAATGGAAATAAGTATAGGTCTACAATGCAAGTTTTCCCTACATCCCTACACTAAAGCAAACAATGAAAAATATGTGAATATATTGAGGGATAAGGATAGGGAAGTCTGCTTGGACTGCTGCCCTCTCTCAGGATAAAGCAGAAGCAAATGGAGGGATGGATTAAAAAAACACATAAATATCTGCCGAAACAACAGATTCAAAACTCTGGAGTCAAATCCACCACAGAACAGTACAGAGCTGTCCTTGATGTCGTGTTTACAGTGAGAAGTCCACCGCTGGATCCATGGCACACTTCTCTTTTCTTTCCATGTGTTTCTTTGGTCGCCTCTCCGCGGACTGTTGCATGTTTGTTTTCCAATGTTAAACAGCTCATTATGTGTCGGCATGAACAAAATCAAACTCCTCGTGGGATTATTATTCTCCTCTTGCATATTTTTCACTCAACTTTTCCCTCCACTGCCGCCGTGTAATTATGCGACGGCTTTGCAAACTTGACAAGTAAGAGCGCTTATCTAACTGCTTATTTATAGAAAGGAAGAGTGTGTGATAATATGGACTTGATATCAAGGCCAATGGATTAAAAGCGACAGGAAAATTATGTTGAAAGAAAGCGCGTAGAAAGGAGGGCCACTTGACTGCATTTCAAACAAAGGTGGAAAAAGGTGAGGATTAATTAAGATTTCAACACATGAAACACGGATACAAAGAAGTATACATAGAAATATATACATTTTATAGTAAGCACCTTGATATAAGAGGTCTTTAGATAACGGGGCTTATTATTGAAGCTGTAGCCAGATTCAGATGTGGGCAGATAAGTGACATGACACACTATTGTACAGAAATCCTTGAATTTAATTAACTGTATGAGGTGCTTTTTTGCATTAAAGCCATGCGATTATATACAGCATTTCTAGGTAAAAAATAAAATCTACGTTTAAACCAAGATTTGTCATATCTATCCTATCCACAACCATTCAGAAAACGTCACAATGACTGTCATTATAATATGATTTCATAGATTTCATATGGGCGCTTTTGTACTGAGAATAAAGAATTTCAATTCCAGATAAATAAATAAAACAAATCTATCATAAACTCAAAATATCTTCTACACTCCCAAAACGATTCCCAGTACAATGCATTTCCCAAGCCTTTCCAGGGCCTGGATTTTTATTCCATTTATTTTTCAAGACATTTCCAGGTTCCCCATGACTTTACGAACCCTAGATACCTTATAATATATGTTTGAATACCGGTCTGCAAAGATTAAAGCTGCACTAACTGACTTTATTTTTGTATTCATTACGAAAATGCTATCCATGTCCATGCAGTGCATTGGGATATACATCCTTTTGAAGAAAAAGTAGCGCAGATTTGTGCTGGCGTGACATTATATTTTAGATCGAATTTTGATGAAACAAGGAAGAGAATGTGTTTCGGGTCTCTGATTGTGACCAATCACAGCGGACCACTAGCCCCTACTTTCGTGAGAAAGCCACAGGTCCGTTACCATAGTCAGCTGAGTTAGCACAACAAGCAGCGGATCTAACTTGAAGCTTCCTCGTCTTCGTCACCGGTTACTGCTTACACAGCGAAACAGCCATCCTAAAGAAAGTCCCGTTCCTCAGCGCTTCCCGGTTCTATCGTTCTATGGTCACGCCATCCACGTGCAAATCCATATCCATGTATTATCCATATTGGGAGACGCTAGCTCCGTCAACAACAGTGAGTGAGTGTGGGGGGCGATAGCTTCGTGGGTGCGGGGAGGGGAGCAGAGAGAGAGAGGCCAGAGAGTCCACGGCTTCAAAATCCCAAAGTCAGTTAGTACAGCTTTAAAAAATCCAATATTTTTCATCTCATGTTCTCATTGGCGCTAAGCATGAAAGCTACACACTCTAACATCACCATGGAAGGATAAAAAACTGGACTGTAGTTGACCAATCAAGTTCTCTGACACACAAAAAAACTGGGCTAGGAAATGACAAAAGCACTCAACCCAAACTTCGCTCACTTTAGATCTGCAGAGGAGTTCATGTCAATCCAACCATGCAAAAGAAAACTAGAAACCCCACAGTAATCAAAAAAGCTTCCTCATTTACCTGGCTGCGGTCCTTGTCCACCTTCTTGAAGCACTTGTTGAGCGACAGATTGTGACGCACAGAGTTCTTCCAGCCCGTGGGCGCGCTGGCGAAGTACGGGAAGTGCTCCAGGATCCAGCCGTAGATGTCCTTGACGGGCAGCCGCTTGTTGGGCGCGTCCTCGATGGCCATGAAGATGAGGCAGCTGAAGGAGTAAGGCGGCTTCCTGTTGGCGCCCGTGCCCAAATCGAAGGAGTGCGCATCCCCCAGCAGCGCGTCGTCCGGAGAGGGGGACGAGGATGGCGAGCGCTGGCCGTGTCCCGCCTCCTGTAAAGGCGACACGCTGCGCAAGCCCGAGTGACTGAAGCTGTTGAGGAGGTCCGTGCTCTCGTGGAGCCAGGACAGACTGGTCAGCTCCTCGTCGTCCGCTTTGGAGAAGGACGCAGACAGGGAGAGAGAGAGGTCGCCCGCATCTGCCTCCGTGGCCTCGCCCTGGCCTCGATACGGCGGGCTTCTCCCCTCTGACGCGCTGGCTCCACTGCTGGGGCTCTGAGCCTTCTTACTGGGGGGCATGGTGGGTCCCATCCAGCCCCGGGCTCACTCCTGCAACCAGAGACAGGAGAGGGTTAGTTAAGATCGAGAGATGCTTTATTTGTTCCCACGGTGGGGAAATTTCAGTGCTGCATCCCAATATTTCAACAGTAGGAATGAGGAGCACACAGCACAAGATACATGAATAATAACTCTATACTAAAATAAAATAAAATCTCTAACTTCAGCATGAAAAGAAGAAGAATGTCAGAAAGCAATCTCCATCTTCTGTACAATAGGATATAAGTCTTAAACTCTCCAACTTTAACATGATGAAGAAGCAATAATTAAGCACAAAAACCACCACCAACCATTCACACACACATCAGACTCATTCTAGGCAAAGTGTCTTGCCAAAGGACACAACTACTGTTTCAAAGTGATTGTTTTATCATTTATTTCAAACACACACCGCACATTTTTCACATAATCCAACATGACAGACGCAGATTTACAAGTTTATGTGGTATGAAAAAGGTCAGCGGTTATACAAAATGAAAGAAGGCAACCTTTATTTTGCACGGGGGAAAATTGTCTGGCACACCAACGCACATCGTAACATAAATAAATGACAAAAAGAGTTTGTCCTTGCCAAAGATGGAGGGTGTAAGGACAGGGACATTAAACCATTGCGCCGAATTACTCTGAATATGTGTTCATCTTTGTGTCTTTTAAACAAATGACTGCTTAAACTGTTTGATTTTCTATTCTGCTATTGGCAAATCAGCATTCTGTCTGACCTATTTAGTTGAGTGAGGGCAGTCCTCTAATGATCTAAAGATATGACAAAAATATACTGTATGCATGTAAAAGCTAGTGACAAGGAACTAGCTAGACAGATTTTTAGACATACTATACAGTTCTTATTATTATTATTTTTTTTTTAGGTTAAGTTCCCCAGCTTTAATTTGACACATATCTGGTCAGAAATGATACTCAGTTGTATGATACTTTTGTTGTTGTAAATTTCTCCATGATGAGATCAATAAAGTGAATCTTATCCTAATTCAAGTTTATTTAGCCACTGAACGCTGTGTGGATCTGAGAATGTGATGTTTTCATTCAAGGCATCACAAACCTTCAGATCCACAGCAGACCATTTATCCCATTCTTCTAGTCGTCACTCTGTCAGGTGGGATGGAATTCTCCGAAAAATTTCAAATAGCTTGACCCCGAGTCAATTGACAAGTGCTTGAAATGCCAAGTTTTTAAAAATGAATCCCTCCCTCTATCAGAAACCAGGTCATATACAAACTTCGTGATTTTGTAAACTACAGAAAAAACTGCAAGAGGAATTTGTGAAATGTTTCATCTAATCTATCCACTTCAAATTCACTCAAAACGTTTTTTTTTTTTTTTTCTGACACTAGCCAGCTGCATCGGGAATAGTGTTACACATTTTCCTCACTAAATAGAGTTAGATTTTTTTCCCCCTTCTCCTTGTATACCAAAATGGAGGGTTAGCAACATGGGATAGAATTTTCTGGTGAAAGATTCATTTAGTTTCAACATGATCCGTTCCGCCTTCATCGACCACCTATTTTCCATGCTTTCAAAGTTTGATTTTCTTACCTTACAACCATTACACTTTTCAAAGTTATCCAAAAATGGCATAGCGTCCCTTTAAATTGACACCGCTACACTCTGTATACTGAGCCATTATTATTACTTCTGCATTAATCCTGCCCAATAATCCCAAAAGCTGCTCTCTCTCACGTCGGTCGGTCATATGATCTCTTTTATTTGGTTAGCTTACAGCAGACACCAGACCCAATTAGAGCGTGTACAGTGAACAGCCCCCATCATGGCTGCTCTCAGGGGCGGTCTGAGTGGGACGGCGAATTTAGTGCTCCAGTGGTCGAGGAAATCTTGCACTTGTAACAACCCCCTTCTAATTACTACTGTACCAGTGCTGTATTGACATTACATGGGGTTGCTGTCATAACATACTCCTTAAGGTCTAATAGGAAGCGGGGTATGTGAGAGTGTAGAGCGATGACACAGGCCAGATAAAGTGTTTGATTATAATATTAGGTAGATGAGATGAGGTAAGAAAGTGTCCGACTTCAAAATGATTGAGCGATTTCAAATATGGCAAGATAAAACATGATTTATCAATGGAGAAATTGATTTTGAAAGGTGTTTCTGAACAATGGGTTGCGTTCATTTTGTAGAATTCAATTGGAGGGGAGACGCCAATAAACTGATTCACAATCATATATATGACCTATTAATCTTATGTCTGAAAGCCCTTTCTCCAGGCCAACATCATGCAAATGCTTTTGTCACCACGTCCAGAGACCATTTTGAGAAACGTTTACCAAAGTTGATAGGTATAGGCAAAGAAGATGTGCAAATTTGAGACAGTTTTGTGTGATTTTGCTCAAAAAAAAAAAGAAATGATGGCAACTAACTAAGACTAGAAATCTGATATTGACAGTTACCAGGACACAGGATTCCACTGCCCTTTACCACTATGTTAGTATCACCTCTTTGGAATGTTGTGATGTCACATGAAATACAACAAATGTACAAATAAAGATTGAGTCATTCATTCCTTCACTTCTTTGACCGTAACATTGTATTTTGAGCCCAAAACATAAAAGTTGTTTTACACAATTTGTAAGCTGCAAAAGTAGTAGGTATGGATATGAAGCTTCTATAACATCTCACCAGCTCTTACCAAAGCTTCAGCACATTTACATTCAGTGTCCAAATGCAATTATTCAAGAATGTGCATGGCTTTAGAGATGTAGTCATACTTTAGACCAAGTCAAAAGAAAATACCAACTTTCAACAGTCTTAAATAAATTAAAAGTCACTATGTGTGTCCTGGAGTCCTGCAGATTCAGGACCAGAGCAAAATCATAAAGGACTACAACAACCATCCATACAGATGATCCATATGGAGAAATATACACACTTTCCAACATATTTTTTTGCAAGGTCAACTTTATAAAAGAAAGAGCAGCACAAGCAACGGGCGGCATGGTGGCTGAGTGGATAGCACTCTCGCCTCTCAGCAAGAAGGTCCTGGGTTCGAATCCCGGTTGGACCAGGGCCTTTCTGAGTGGAGTTTGCATGTTCTCCCCGTGTCTGCGTAGGTTTCCTCCGGGTGCTCCGGTTTCCCCTACCACTAAAAATATGTACAATAGGTATGGCATGTGCCTCCTGTACTGGCACCCCCACCCAACAATTGTAAACCGCTTTGAGACTCCGATGTGCAGTGAAAAGGCGGTATATAAATAAAAGCTTACTTACTACTTACTTACTTACACAAGCAACAGCCCAAACTTTGACTTTCACGGCTTGTTTCTCCGTCATTATGCAAAGGATCGTCCCTCGTGTGACATCTGTACAGCTTTATAACCTTCACCTGACCCACCCGTGAGCATTGCAATCTAAAATACAGCTATATTTTGTCGGAGCGTTCACACTGAAGACGAGGTGGTGCGGGGGATTAAACGGCAAATGGAAAGGACATGCTAGCTCGTTTCACTCAACGTAGGAAAGCTGGAGTTTATGAAGCGAAAACCAGTATTTTATCACTGGGAATGACCCTTATGTGTTTCAATGGTTTTGCAAGAGCACGTGACAATTTGGATAGAATATAAACATATATTTCATTCTTAAATAGTTTGAACATCACCTTTATGTGAGCTAAAATGCGCGCTTTGTGTGGTTTATAGTTATGGAGCACTGGCACATGCAGTGGAATAAATTGCCTCAGCTTGCTTCCCATCTCAGCTCCACATATGCTCGAGAATGTTGGAATAACCACTTTAAAAGCAGGCAGGATACCAGTAAACATTTAATAATAGAATGTCTGGGTTATTAATAGAAGATCCAAACATATCTCTAAAAATTGTAATCACATGTGGACTCTCCTCTCTCTCTCTGACAGCTGTGGCGGAGCAGACGGCTCCGAGTAATCTGCCCCCGTCCTGCCTCACGTGACCCGCAAACAGTTCAATGAAATAAATAAATAACATGTAAATGGAGGGTGTATTTTTAAACCCACGTCCCATTTCCGACCGCGGGATTATGGGCCCAGCAATGCCGTCGCCGCGGGTCTAATCCAAGGTGATCACGGGCCGATCTGACTGACAGCTGTCACCGTGGCAACCCGCCGTGCCGTGAGGAGTGTCAGGCCAGGTCTCCATGGCAACGGGGCAAAACAACTCGTGATGGCTTGTCCCCCGCAGACACCGTTTAGGATGAAGTGATTAAAATGGACAAGCTACAGTCACATTATAGGATATAGAATGATTTTAAAATGATGTTATATGTGTTTTTCAAACTGAGTATTCATATTGCCTGTTTCCTGTGTATTTGTTTTTTGTCTTTTGTACATCTTGTTGTTTTATGTTGAAATTGTACACACATTTGAAATCAATAATATTAGATTTGATTTGAGTTACGCAAAAAAAAAAAAAAAACTACTGGTGTGTTGTGAATGATAATAACAAAAATAATCATTATCATAATTACTTCTACATCGTCCCATTAGAAATAATTGGTTCTATCAGAGTTCTGAGTTGCACAGTGAGAAGTGAGATAGAATAATTATTATAAAATACATTAGATACAATAATTAGGGCTATAACAAGGTATTTGATTTGTTGCAACTAATATGAGCAACTAAGGTTAATTGAAAATGTTATTAACTACACTTACATTACTTTAACTATGACAATAACTTTGTAAATGGCTTCTATTCCAAGCTTGTGCATAGTTGTGTTACCAACCAGAAATAAAAACAAAGTTAACTTTCTAAACTTGGATTTTGGATGTGAAATTATCTGAATTTCCATTTTGATCTACTAAGCCAACAAAAAATCTCCATTTGAAAAACAACCACAGAATGAAAAGCAGGCTGTCAAAACTAAACAAAACTCTTGATTTATTGGGCTGCTGTGTTTCAAAATGTGAGCTGGACAAAAAGTTCAAACAAGTCGAAGCACTGCTAATGAGTTGCTGGTACATGTATTAAATAAATACATCCGTTTTTTTTTTTTTTTTCTAAATCACTAGCTGTAATTGAATGCCATCGTGTTATTAGAAATGACTCTCTAATGAAGTCTCTGATATGCCAACGCAATTGTCACATAGTTGATGTTGTTCATGAAATAATTCCAGTGCTGCACGCAAATACAGAACAGAACAGCCCTCTGTGAGAACGTGAAAATCATCAACAACAACATCTATAGTCAACAATAAGATAAGATAACTTTATTGATCTCACGGTGGAGAAATATGCAATAATAATAATAATACATTTGATTTAAAACGCCTTTCTGAACACCCAAGGACACTGTACAGGACAATAATGGATCAAGGTCAAATGACGATGTGTCTGATGAAGTAATAATGCTGCCACTATATTCTGAGCTATTTTTGAGAACATAAGTAAGTGATATTTTTTTATATAGCACATTTTTACAGACCAAGGTCATCCAAAGTGCTTTACAATGTTCAGAGTTCAGATATTGTTTCATTCTCTCCCCACACGGTGATGACGGAAGAGAGACGCCGAACGCACTGACGCATCAAAGCCTCCAACCAGCATCATCCATTCACTCACTCGTTACATTCATACCTTTTTTTTTTTTTTTTGATATTTATTGTGGAAAATATAGATATACAATTCAGGAGCAGACATATAATATATGTGCAAACTTACAAACGAAAGCAATTGGGCAAACAATAAGCACACATTCATACCTAATGTGCATGTTTTTAGTGGTAGGGGAAACCGGAGCACACGGAGAAAACCTATGCAGAAATGAGGAGAACATGAAACCTCCACTCAGAAAGGCACTGTTCTGACTGGGATTCGAACCCAGGACCTTATTGCTGAGTAACGAGAGTGCTATCCACTCAGCCACCTTGTCGCCCAAAGTGAATCATCGTAAAAGTGATACAGCGCAGAAACTGTGACTTTAAATTTAGCTTGATAGATCAGTGCAGGAAAGATTAAAAGTAGTAGAATTCATAGTCCTCGTTTTGGAACAATGTGTTTTGATAAAAAAAAAACTATCAAAACTCAAACCATGTATTATAATAATGCAATTCAAGGAAGATTATAAAACTTTATGTGAATTTTTTTTATATTTTTGCATGTTTGACCTTGCTGTGACCCAGCGGCTCTAAAAGTGGTCAGCACGGTGCCTTGCCCTTTGATCACGGTTGTGTCTACAGTGCTCCAGGATCAATTGCTTTGTAGGTTTTCTGGTGCGGGAGAACAGATCCGAAAAATTGATCCTGAATCCTAAAGACCACTGTGATGAAGAGTAAAGACGACATGCTGACCACACATACCGCCACAAACGGGTCAACAATATACACTTTTTCACACAAATGTTATGCCCCTTTGAGGAAGAAAGAGTATGCATTATTCATATTCATTCTTTATAATCTTGGTGGTAGAATAAATATATCATACTATGTCTCCATTTTTTTCCCCATTGAAATTAAACCTACAAAACCTGCCTATTAACAACAAATCTGGACTGCTCAAAAGTGATGTATAGAACTGAGATGAGAGCAAAACAAAAAATCTGCAGCATTTTTGTAGTTTCCATAAATAGGTAAAACTCGAATATTGTTAGAAGTTAATTTATTTATGTAATTCAACTTAAATGTGAAACCAATTTGTGATATAGACTCATTACACGAACAGCGACATACGTCAAGCTTTTTTTCTTCATAATTTTCATGATTATGGCTTACAGTCCTTTTTCTAAATATTCAAATTGTTTTTATTTGGAGATTATATAAACAGCTTCTGAGCCAATTATCAACATGCAGACCGCATGTTGATAATTGGCTCAGAAGCTGGTCATATATTAGTTCCACATTGTGAGTTCAATTACAAAAGTTAAGACAAGAGTCACATTTTCACCTGTAATGTAGCTATTTCATGGCAATAGTGAAAAATCATGTATTCAGGTATAGCCCTGTGATCTCACATAAACACTGTGGTTACACCTGTATTGACACTGCCTGAAAAATTCCTTTTAGTCAAAACATGCACTGTAAATATGTATTAGCAAATATTAGACATTCCTCAGAGTTCTTTTTCTGCAACCATTGGTATGTTTTTGAAATGGAGTAATGTTGTAACGATGTGTCCTTGGCAAGAAAGTAATTCAATCTCATCAAACGTCTCTAAACTAAACAAATACAATTCAATTAAACTTTCTTACATACTCTAGGTCCAACTTAAAACAAACAGTTAGGACTTTAAAAAGGCAGCCATACCAGTGTCTCCACATTTTGGACTGAAATCGAGTGGCACTGAACCTGGTCAGTGCTAAATATTATTTCAATTTCAGACTTGTTTAGTCAACAGATGAAATTGTAAAATATGAAATTGTGCATTAGGGTCCTCAGCACAGCCTGTAAAGCGGTCCATCGCGGCTTTCTCACAATCACCCAAAAAGCATCATCGTACCACCTACAGTGTACATGCTAGTTTGATTACAGTACACAATCAAACTTCACACACACTACTACTTCAATACGTCAATACGGGCGGAGTGGAGCATCCAACTGCCGACAGGAACAGCGTGTTGAATGAGCGCCGGTGCTGTCAGGAAGCAAAGAGAGATGAGTTGAAAAAAAATATATATATGCCTCAAAACTCCACGTTCTCCCAGGCACAGGGACAGTAAAGGCTGCCGTGTATACACCGAGCAACAGCAGCACCTCCGCTATACATGAGCGGCTATATTTAGCACAGGGCTCTCCACTCCAGCCTATCACCGGTGTTAAGCAGCTATCAGCGCCGGCGGAGAAGTGGCGAGGGGACATGGAGAGAGAAAGGAGATGAAGGAAGAAGGTTGCTAGAGTTTTGTTATGCGACAACACAATCAAACAATTCGTGAGGTGACTCTTCCGATGCAGTTCAACAACTCCAGCACGGTCATAAAGAGAAGGGTTATTGGCTTAGCGTCCAAAATGTCATGACCGTGTGGATACCTGACGCAAAGAAATGTTTTAGAAATGCTTTATTATGCCTTATTATGCTTTATTCTGCTCTACTTTTGACTTGTTTGCACCAAGAGCCAAAGCAATTTCCAAATCTGTGACTTCATGTTACTTACATGGCAATAAAAATGATTCTGATTCTGATTCTAATTCTGAAAATGACAAACGGATCCACATTTTTTCTAGCCCCATGGCCCGATGCCACTTGTTAAAAGAGGGAAAGTCTGTAGGGAAGCTCACATCCAAACAAACATCCACAAGATTTTAAAAGGCGCCATACTTTTCCACAACATGAACAAACAAAAAATCTTTTGTTTTAATCATATGGAAGGTATGAAAACACTAAATCCAGAGCAGGGAACAAGTTGGAAATGGTTTATCCAGCAGCGTCTCTAATGGTTTGATCTTGTCTGACAGTTACGTCTACAGGTAAACTGTTGACTTCATATATTTGTATAGTATTGAAGAAGCATGCGTTAGTCTGGCCAAGCCACATTTGTGTACAGGTTTGACTGGAATAAAATAAAAATTGACTGCCTTAAGTTCCCAAAAAAGCTGCACTGAATGAGAAAAAAACCCTCAAAGTTGTAAAGGGGTGTGTAACTCAAACTGTGTGTTTCTGTGTATTTCGTATTCTGTTTGTCATATACAAACCTGTATATGTTAAATATACAGGTTTAAAAGGAAATATTAATTTAAATGTTGAGTGATGCGCTCATCCAAGTGTGGAAAAACAAAAACATGATCCTTCTTGAAAGTCTTGAAGTAAGTAGTAGTAGTAATCGTAGTAGTACTTATTTATTACAAGATACAGAAGAGTTTTTGAAGCTTGAAATCTTTTAAAATCATACATAAGCCTCCTTTAAAGTCATGTGTAAAACAAAATTTTTATTGTTATGATTTTATTTGTTTATAATTATATAATTTGGTTGGTATTATTATTATTTTTTTAATCTCACAGCCATTTATTCTTGCTGCATAATGAAGCTCAACTTGAAACCTTGCTGAGATCCAACTTCTGTTTTTCCATTTCTGTTTAAATATTTTTATGTATTTATTTTTTGCCATTTTTGATGAAAACTGGTTACTGCCCACTTCTACATGAAGACATTCCCACATTTCAATCCTTAAAGAGTGCAGCCCATGTGAGATAAGGACACGCACACGCTCCCCGCCCCTCCCCTTTATGTTTGGCACGTGCGGTCCGGTGGCATGCGGGCTTCTCTATCCTCCGCCCCTCCTTGTTATGTTGCCATGGCGCCCAGGGTGGGGGGAGGAGGGGGCGAAACATTACGGCTGACAGCGAAGTCGTCTCGTTTTACTGTTGCTATGACGACACACTCCTCAGCAGAGGATGCCGGACCGAGGCGGGCGTGTGTGTATGTGTGTCTGCGTCGATGTGCGGTCTTAAAACGCTTAAACAAACTTTAAAGCTGAGATGGGGAGAGACGACACAGGTTGTATACATGTAATCGGATTCATTTGAACTAATATCCAATTATTGTTCTATAAATGTTGAATGCAGCAATAACACAACCCTGCATTTTATTTTCTGGTTCATTTTGTGTGTGACTTTGGAGGTGCATTTTTCTATTATCTATCTATAGTTGAAGGAATTGTCTGGTGGAAATGCAGTATTACTCAGAACAGCTGACCGGCCATGCAACTAATTTTATACATACAATTTTGTTTTATTAATTTTTCTATCTTTACTGCTACTTTTTACTGCTACTGGACACCTGAATTTAACCTACGGGATTAATCAATTATCTATCGATCTATCTAGAAAGAAGAAAGAGCCCTGAGAGTCACTGTTCGGCTGGTTTGACTGAGCGCTGATAGGAGTGAGGGTGATCCGGTCTTTTTCACTTTTCTGTCTGAAAAAGCTGACCTAAAGATACAACAAAAACCAAAAATATATGCATGTGAAATACATTACATACATACATGGCTTTGTGGCTTGAAAGTTAGGTACCCCAGCTTTAGTTTGCCATGAGATGTAATGCACCACCTTTGTCTGAGATGTATTCGATAAAGGCTGAGCAAGATGATTATGTGACACAGCATTTATAGCAACTAATTTGCTATAAATTAAAAACACAATTTTAATTTACATTAGAATCAAACAAAGGCAAAACATTTCATCATTCTCTTGAGGTCATTGATGATCATAAGACTGGCTTAGATTCGGACTGTCCAAAGAGTTGAAGCTTCACATTTTGCGATTTATACGTTTACAAACTGAATTAAATGTGAAAAAAGCTTTTTTAAAACAGCACTGACAAACTGCTCGGCATAAGCGAGGGCCTATAGTGAAAATGTGTGTAATTGTTGTAAATTCCTTTGACAGATGGGACAGTGTGAAATCCTGCGTCTGCGTCTTGGCTCTTTCTGCTGTTTGTCTTTGGAGATTATGTTTGGCTTGTCGACGTATTTGTACAGTACGCATGTGTTTTTAGATGCTTATGGCGCTGTGCTGTGGGACAGAGCGTGGATTGTGCAATTTTCGGCAAACAGACCTCTGTAATCCAATATGAACTGAGAGATCATGACAGAGCGCAAGGGCAAAGTGGATATGTTGAACTGATGGTTGTTGGTGATTGAGGTTTGATATCATTCGTACTATTATCTCCCAGACATAAAAGCAACGGCGGAACACAACAGAAAAGCCACGGAATGCTCCTTTGAGCGACATTTTTTTGCTTGTTCTACTGACAACTGTTCAAATTGTGTTTATTTTTTTCATTTTTCATGTGCCACAGGTTAAACAGGTTGAGATTCTTTGTTCCTCTTTGATGATATTTTTGAGTCTGATGTCGCTGTCTCTTTCTGTGTTTATATATGTATCTCGATCCCAGTAAGACAGCGCTGGAGTCAGTACACACCTGGTGGAACTAGTGCGTGTCATTTTTGCACAACCACACATTTGAACTCAGTACAGTGCCAAGAAGCATAATAGTAACCAGTAAACAAAAGCTGCTGTTTGGAGGAGGTAGCTTCAGCAGAAACAGAAATAACTATTTTTTTTGAGGACCATACAAGGGAATGTTGTCACAAAATGTACAATTCTTGATTCTGGTTGACCAATTTCAGATCAAGGGTGGTGCGAACGACATTTTGTTTGGATAATATCTATGTTTTTAATATATACTGCATACAAAAATCAATATAATATAATCATTTGTATTAATAAATGTATATTTTCTTGAAACATCTTATTTCTTGTCTTTTTTTATTAGTGCAAAAAGACAAGACGTGTGTCAAAAAGGTAAAAAATATAGTATCTCTTGTGCAAGAAATATTCTGTACAGAAAGAAATTTAAGAAGAATATAATAATAGTCAGAAACCCACTTTGTAAACATATCCATGAGACTGAAGATTTATCAATTTTTTTAATATCTTTTCTTAAATAAATGGAAGATAAAAGCACTAGAGAGATAACTCATATCAAATTGATAGTCCCCTATATTGACATTTGGATGCATAACCATTCCAGAGCCTGGATATCACATGTGATTACCATGTGAATGTCTTTTGAATGCTCTTATTTGGACATTAAACTGTTTATTTTATACTATTACCACAAAGTATAGTAAGTAAAAA